>JAVXUO010003210.1:0-361525 GCA_033065855.1 Escallonia rubra | reverse complement strand
CATAATTAAAAAAAAAATCTACAGAACCAAAAGACATAACTGCATGTTTACAGAACATTGCCACACCTTCACCAACTACCCCAGGGGGAGGGAGGGGTGAGATTCTTTCCTTGTGTTGTTATCAAATTGTGCTAAGGTTTTAATGTGCTTTGTATAGGACATAGGTTGCTTAGAGACCACAGCAAAAAACCTAGTCGCTAAAATCTGTGTCCTATTTTACCCCTAGTCCCATCCTCCTCTAGTAGTAGGGCGGCAATCGACCATAGTGCAATCAGGCTAAGGTATTCTGTAGCAGAATGACATGCTAAAGATCTAGTAGCGAATTATGGGGCATAAGTGCCTCTAATTTCTAGCATCTTAATGAGGGAAAGAGGATGCAGGTAAAGAGGCTAGAAGTAAGATATACGGGTTTTGCAGGAATATGCTGGTAAGAACATGAGTTCCTTCCCTTGCCCTCTTAACCCAGGAAAGGTGCCTATTTTTGTGATCCCTAAGACCCAGAATATTGCATTACTACACCTATACTCATTCTCCTCGGTGTTCTATAATTGATGAAAGCACTCAGAGATAGGGTGAGATCCATAGTTATTTAAAGCGCAACATACGACAAAAACCAAAAGAATAATCATTTTGTCTCAAAGCCAACCAAATTAGCTATATATCAGTAAGCATTGCATTTTATACTGAAAGTTTTGATAACCATCCCTCCAAATTCAGCAATTCTCAAATCATCATTTGGCAACAACTAAAACAAAGCATAGGAAAATAAAGAAAACATTCAAGTTGCAAGTATGTAACACAAGTTACCATGCTTAACAAAAATACCCCCAAGATGCAACCATAAAAGGTAGATAGATAGCCGTCCTAAATGGAAATCTCTCATGAGTCATTCATCAATCATCCAAGAGAGTCAAAGATGCTCATCCTCCTCCCCAAAGTCTTCCTCCACTTCATCTAAAAGGTTGACTGGACGGTTGGAAAGGGATGCACCCGAGTTGGGTGCACTTTGTGTTGCGGGTCTTACAGCAGCTCTTGATGTTGCCCTAGAGTTATAGATATGCTCTCCAGCCGTGAAGCTCGTTTAATAATAGTTTATGAATATGGTACTCTTACATTATGGTCAATTTAGTCAACCTTAATAAAAAAATGTCAATACAAAGATCAGAAAATTTTGTTTTAAAGGGCTTGGGACGAATAATGAAAAAAAAAAACCGCTTTAAAGGGCTTTTGGCTTAAGCGACAAAAGGTGGGATTTCGAAGGGGTTGTGCCTATCCCTAAGCAAAGCGCTAAGGGTGGTCTTTGCTGGGCTTCGCTCCTAGCTGCGATATACATTAGACGTGCAAAACTCATAAACAGCACACACAAACAGGCAGGATTAACAAGCTAATATCGTAGACCTATAGAGTAGTAAAAATAAAAAAAGTGTTCAAACAAGGCTATTGAGAATGATGACATCATTCAATACAACGCAAGCACAAGCTGGAACCGGTACAATTGCGTTCTCAATTAGAACAAAAGATTAAATGCAGTGTAGAAGACCATAGGTAAAAATTATGTTCTAAACAATGTCTGTGAGGATAATGTCAACTTACTCTTTAACAGTACTGATTTTCATCCCGTTACAACTAACCACAAGCCTAACGGTCATGCTAATATCCTCCCTGCAGCACCCAGGCAAAAAATTGAAATCATGAAAATAATATTTTGGTTGTGCAAAATCATGCTTTACCCATGTAGCTACCTTAAAAGATCCTTGTAAAAGTTCTGGTGCTTATTCATATCCGTGGCTGGGATGGAAGCATACTTTGAACCCAATTTCTTGCAGACATCATAAGGGTGAACATCTATAACAGGCAACAATAGTCAAATGCTTTTCAGAGACAAGTGCGCTAAAAGCAGAAGCATCAGTAGATCTAGTAGTACTCACAAAACCCAAATGCATAGACCTTCAGAGATTTTATCTTAATTATCCGCATTGTTCTGGATCCAGTTCCAACAAGGACCTGAAACACACGAGGAAGTTGCTGACCATCAGCAGGCCCAAAGTAAATTGTCAATGGCTTCTATGGATGATTCATTTTAAACATAAATAAAAAAGTCACAACAGTATTGAGATTAAACAACATAAAGCAAAGAAACATATCTAGTACAAAAACAGTAAAGGGATCTCCTCATTAGCTTAAAAATTGCACCGACACTAGCTTATGACTGCAACATAATTGTTTGCAATTATCTCTTCTAGAAGAAATTGGAGGGAAAAATCAATGTGCATTGGACGGGCTATTTCCCGTGGGCATTTTCCATGACATCTGATCAATAAAGCAAAACCATCAATTTAAGAGTCAACAAGACTTTAATATGAACTAAGAGACCATGGGCAAACAGACCACATCTTCTTTAGACTCTTGAACAAAAATTCTAACTCTAGCAGGCAACACCACCTCCATAGAAACCTGGCGCCAAAAGGAAAGGAAGAAATCAGATTTTCACTTCGATCTGACAAATATCATCTTACGAGATGTCCACTACACAACTCACTAAGGCCTTGTCAAATGTTTCTCTGATCAAAAAACAAAAAACTCCTAGTAAGAAAGCTGTTCTCATAACTTCTTCCCTTGTTATATTTGTTGGGCTTACCACCAACCCATTAACTAGAACAACTTAGTTTTCCTCATTGGAGCATTTAAGAACTGCGTTGGATATGGCCAAACCTTCTCGAACAATATTTGTTGATCTCCCTCATCTTTTACTATTTTCTCCTGTGGCAACCCATCCACCTAAGCATTTTCAGCTACACTCATCTTTGTGTAAGATCTTTTCCTTCTTGCCCAAAGTTCATACATCATTGATGGCCAGGCCGTCCTATTAAGTCTTTTTCAACTTGAGAGGCATATTACAATAGCACACCACCCCAGGTGTGCACCTTCACTTCACCTAACCATGTGTTATCCACTGGGCAACATCCTCATCGAATCTCCTTGTGCAACATTGACCTATTACACCTAAAATCATCATTTTTAGGTACCTCTTTGCCCACTTATATTTAACTACCCCCATACTTCCACCTAGTCTTACTAAATTGCATTCAAAATGCTCCCATCTCCTATTTTAGTTTCATCAGTTACCGCTATCTTCCAGAAACAACTTACAAGGCAGGATCCCCGTACTCAAGTAAGCTAATCTGTATAATACAAAAGACAGGGACTTAATGCTGGTCCTTGGTGAGTCCAATTGGAATTGGAAATGCTAGTCGTACCATCAGCAGCACCCAAACCAGAGACTGCTACGCCACATGTCCTTAATCACGTCAACAAACTTCATAGGCACACTTTTCTTCTCTAAAACCCACTCAATAACTTTCATCGGTACTATCCTGTGCATTTTGGCAAGCAAAAAAGAAGACACAAAGATTGTTGCTTTTTCTCTAATCCCTGCACTAATTGCTTTTCTCTCTAAATCCCTCAAACTGCATATCGTGACTCACAAGCTTGGTGCAGCTTTAAATCTCTCTTCATAGGTATATAGAAGTATTAAGTGCTTTCCTGCACTCATCAGGTGTTTCAGATATTCCATACACAAGTTACCAATCTAGGCCCACCTTGTCCGACCATCTCCATACCTTTGATAGGTGCAGTGTTAACCAATACGTAATACGCTTCAGTACATGGTACGGGTATGTGTGCTTAGTACATAAATCTATCGGTACGTCGTACGTAAGGGGGTAGGTTTAGTGGTTCGCTATTTGGGTACGCAATACACTGGGGATTCACTATATGGTATGATTTGGTCAAAGATAAAACTAAAGAAAGAATCATTAGGATTCTAAACCCTCAGGCTATGTTTCTTGCCACGAAGAAGATGTCTTTTATATACTTGAGACCAACTCTTCGTCTGCACCAGCGAATTAGGTAACACGGGATAGGCGTACCAACTGGTGCAAGGGTCTTTTCAATTAACATCCTTTTCAGAGGTTCCTTCACCTTGGATCTTCATACTTACGAACAATGTAAAGTTGACACATTCAGTTAAATGAACTTCCTGCATCAGAACTCACACTTCCACATATAGAAGAGAAAAATGAAAACAAAGGTAGCAATAGCCAAGACCGAGTCAACGTCAATTGTCAACAAAGCTTATGAACTCCAGAGAAGATCCATTGCTTGAAAAATATAGCTACAGACTAGAACAAGAGAAGAGGGCATATGCAATTTGAAAATTGAAACACAGGAACCTACAGCTTTTATACCTCGAACAGAGTCTAATGATGAGAAGACCAAGGGTCACTTCTCATATAAATTTTTTACACGAAAAACAGTATGATACTTTGAATGTTGAATCAATGTTGCAAAAGAGATAGCAGCTTTAAAAGTATGTGATTCACAGATTTGAAGTGGGAGAGACGAAGCAAAGATTTTTTGTTCATGCGTTGCAGGATTTTGACACCTGTAAGTCCAAGACGATGCCAGGTTATCAAGGCAAAACATGCATGAAGCGGTTCAAATTAGATGAGGACATTAGGATGGTTTGAGTGCCAAACAGCAGATTGATTGGCGGTGCATAAAAATAACGACTCCTTGCAGAACGAGTTACTCTACACTGGCATAATTGCCTCTATTCTAAGCACTGTCATACATCTTCAAAGCAGGGTTACACAAAGCATCATAGAGTTTCTAAAGAACATAATCCTGCGAAGCAAATGAGCTCTACAAAGCAACCATCTACTAGTACATAGATTTAACATTAGGCGGCTGATGTTACGAGATGCTGATCAAGGTGCAAGACTAGCATTAATAGAAACTGACAAAAAATCATAAATACTGACCTCTGACAAAAAATTGGAGTTGGTTTCTCCGGCTAATAAGTTATCTAATATGGTTGGGAATTGGATGCCAGTTCTAGGCTCAACTGCATGCCTTGTACAGTTTAAACTAGAAGTGATATCATCAAATTCCCGTTGCTCAACCGCACAGGGACCACGATCCATGCATCTGTGAGCTAGTATCTGACTGTTCTCCAGTGGAACGGCTAGTACATTTTGAGATCTATTTGCATATAGACAGAAAGAGATTTAGAGAGTAATATTGAAGTGAACATTAAACAAACGACGAGAGAAAGCCGATGGTGTTGATGCATCATTTTGAAACAAAAAAGAGATCTAGAACGGACGACTTGTCTTTAGAAGGAAGATCTTACATGTTGTCAAGCGGTGGAACCAAAGCGGCAGCTAATGAGAGCACAGGAAGTGACTGAAGCTGCTTGGCTTCTTTGCATAATTGCCTCATAGTAAATCTAGATAACTTGCCCAAAAAAACTGGGATTGAAGATTCTCCTCTTATTCTAAAATTGCAGCAGAACCCTTTGAAAGTCTGCCTACTCGAATTAACATGATTTAATTGTGCAGAAGCTTTACAGCTTCTTGGATTAGAAGCATGAGAAGTGCCAGGTAAATTGCGGTTGATGTTGGAGTTTGATCCGCTGGCAAACCACAAAAACAGGCCACCTGCAAACTTAGAAATGCAGTTGAAAGCTTCCTGAAGAGCCAGACTTCCAGGTTCATACAAGTATCTAGAATGGTAATTGTCGACGAATGAACTTATTTGGGACAGAAAATGATGCGTGGCAAGTGGTTCTATAGGAAAAGGGTTCAATGAAGCCCCCTCAAAATCCATAAGGAACACCAAAATATTCCGCAATATGCAAATTAACCTAGGTCAATTATCCCAGTACTGAAGCTTCACCTTCTTAAAACCCAACCTGCAAGAAATGGATCAGGTGAAGAGAATTGAGCCATTTAAAAAACAAAAAACATGAATGCAGATTTCAGTACAGTACAGAATCAATTAGTACGCAGACAACAGGTACGGTCCAACAAAGAACAAGCACAGCACAAGAAAATTAATTATACTTGGCAAGCATGCTAGCAAGAAAAATTCAGAACTAGTATGAACACATGGAACTCCAAAACGCACCTACCCAAACCAAACCACAAAGTGTCGCTAAAGAGCGTACAGCATAGCGAAAGGTGTGTCCTAGCTCCTAAAAGTAGACGGAATCGCCACATACCATGAGAACATCCAAACGAGAGCAACATTAACATTACATTGGCTACTCGTGTTCTGCAAGCATGCTAACAAGACAATAGGAAGAAGAAAAAAAAAATACTGTTAACACATACGCGCCAAGCCCACCCCGAAAGTGTCGGGAAGAAGGGCGTAGTAAAGTGTCGTTAAAGGTGTGTCCTGAAAGCATAAGGGCGTTTCAGGATTGCATATCCCAATCTTTTTTTTCCAAAGTATAGCAACATTAGTAGCATTGCATTGGTTACCTGGGAAGACGGAAGGAGAGATTAGCTTCTGTAAAACCGAACGATGGAGACAAAATGTAACCAATCATAGCAAAAACTGAAAAACACGGCTTATTTATAGATTCCAACAAAATTTTAAGGGGGGGAAAGAAGAAAGCGTACCTGAATTAAAAGCAGAGTTTTTCTCCAGATACAGTTGCCTCTGCTGAAGGGCGACCACGATTAGGGTTGTTCTTGAAAGAGTGTAAAGAGGGATGGAGGGAGGGAGAGAGTAGAGACTAGAGAGAGAGAATGGGAAGAAAGGAAGGAATATGCTGTTTTGGCATTGGAGTCGTTAAAAAGGAAAGGAAGAAAGCTGCTTTTGCGTTTTCGTGGGAAAGCAGTGCTGGAGGCGGATCTCCCTTTCGTTTCCCCCACGACAAACACAGGAACACACACAAATCTCTGACCGACTCTCCCTCTCCCTCTTTCCTTTCCAATTCCTCCTCCAATAATAATAAACTAAACAAAATTGGCCTCCAATTTTAGCCCGCAATCAAGTGCATCACGTACGAGAATATGTCTAATAATATGTTGCTGGAAGTTTTTACGAGAATATCATTAATCACCTTCAAAGAAAAGAAATATTGATTATATCGTCTTCAAGGATTGCAACTGTAATCTAACTTTCGAAATTAGTTTAGCGACAAAAATAAGAGTACGTACAATGTAAGCGCGAAATTATAGCGGTGCGCGTGGATTTGATGCGTAACGTAGCTTTTGGTCTCTGTCCACATTTTTGGTTCACATTCACCCTTTAAGCCTTTTGGAATGAAGGGGGAAAATGACCAAAGTCTCCTCGTCCGAGTCAAACAGGAGACAAGTGGAGTATCTGAATGTGAATCTGAGTAATTATTCAGTCGTTCAGTTGAGTTCCAACACAAATTTGTCTGATTCTACGTCATGCCTTGTCTGCAATTTACAGCAGTAGCAGCAGGTGTCAAAGTCAAAGTCAAACACGCCATACACACACACACACGTGCATCTTAATTGTTGACAGATGTGCCACTTTCCTACACTATTTCTTTTCTTTTCTTTTCTTTCTACACAAAGCACATTTAAAAGAATTTTGAGAGTTATCCGAATTATTAGAAAAAATTGTAAGTTCTTACGTAGCGACACTTGATGGTCACTATATATTTTTAGTAATTTTTATTTAGTGACATTTAAAAAACACGAATTATCACTGGGAGTGTTAACATAAATGCTACTAACCATTTTTAGCAACCATTAATTGTCTCTGTACGTTAAGTTATTACTATTTTTTCACAACCAAGATAGCAGCCAAGTTTTATCCAATATATTTTTGGCACAATGCACATTTAGTTTGTCTACGGCTATAAACATTAAGAAAATCACACATTCCGTTCACTTCAACTCAGAAAACTAGTTTGACGATTGCATTCCTAATTTCATTCGTTCTGATTACCATCCTTAACCCTCCTAAAACTTCTCTACTCAAGTGCTACTCTTGGCAAATAAAGTATTACCAAAACCACTTAACCCACCCAAATGCATCAACAGTGACTAACTCCAAAGTCTTGATCTCCATCTTCTTAGAAATGTTGCCTTGAGAAATTAACTTTGACGAAAACGAGTACACTTTTGCTAAGTCTTCACGCAGAAACTACTTTCAAGAATTAGTGGAGTACTATATTTGAAAAGTACTCTTTAATTAAGAATCCACACAAATGAAAAAACAGGAGGTGTTTGAACGTGGAAGGAAGAGACATGCATGCAAGGCACGCAAAAGGGGTTGGCGACTTGTGGAACTTCTTACCTCCTTATTTGGTTGAGTAGACCTTATTTATATTATGGTCAGAATTGGTGGGACACCTGAACGTGCCACCCCCCCACCCCATACACACATATGGATAAACAGAGCTTGTACGTCGACACGCCATCTTTGGGACATGTGAAAGGCATGTTACATCTGCCAAACAGAGTTCCGTGCAACAGTGAGTGAGTGGTCGGTCCTCGATGAACCATTCTTGAAGTGAAAAACAAATAGGATTTGTGAAGCTTTTTTCCTCACCCTTTTTCACGTGATTTACAAAAAAAATCCCGCGCTTGGATTTATTCAAGTAACGCATATTTGACCGATTTGTCACGAGTCAATATAAATGACAAAATAAACCTTTCGCTCTTTTGTTACATTTATTTATTTATTACTGGCACAACTTGCACTCGTGAGAACATAATATGTAAGAGTTTTTCTTTCTGGGAAAAAAAAATATATGACAAACAATCAAATGAAATGACTTGCATCAAGATGTACAACGTAACAGTCATGCACGGTGAGGGGACTAACACTGTTAGTCCTAGAAAAGGGAGTGACACCAAATTTAAATAATCATGTTAGCTAGTTAGGATGTGATCAGGGGCTTTCATGACCCTGTAAAACAGGTTAATTGAGGTGAAAAAAAACTTTCAAAAATCAGAAAATTAGTTTTGTTTGGTTTGGTGGAAATAAGGGTGCGACAGGAGAATGAATACACATGATATCAAGGAGAAATGGGATAGAGGCCGCCGGAATCTTGTCTATAATAATAAGAATAATTCTTAATGAGTATTAATTAGAATATGGATCGGGAGATTTCAATGTAGAGAAGCTCTAGTGAGAAGAAAGGGGGTGGTACTGGTGGTGTTATTAGAAGACATGTTGCTGAATTTAATCACTGCTTGCAGGCCTTGTTGCATGTGGAGGATATATGGCTAGAACAGGCTATATATATATGGCTTACACATGGTGCAATCACTCGGAAAGAGGAGGCTCTTGTTATGAGCAGAATTGATATGATGAGAGACTTGCAAAATGAAGTTTGGTTATCTACATGCATTTCCTAACTCTCATGTGACCATGCCTTAGCCTATTTATTTATTGTTAAAGCACAACAACCTGATTAGGTAAAATGGGAAAAAAAAAGCCTTTTGGTGTACATGGAAACTGCACTTTTCTCCTTGGTAACTCTAATTTTTCTGAACACCACCCTAGATTGGGTAGCATTCTTCATTTTCAACTGTATTTGATTGCGAGTTTGATGGTTGGCTTGGGGGGTTTATGTTTTGTCTGAGAAACTTTCAAAAACCCTAATTTCTATTGAAGAAATCTCTGATGCACTTCAAACGAAACACAAATTTTGATTTCACCTGAATCTGATCAAGACCAGATGTTTGGAGTTTTGTTCTAGAACTCCTTCGTAAATTGAAAATTGCCATCATCATAGTTTTGACTTTTGATGAGCCGAGAGGGGAGGCGTTTAGTCCCCTATCAGAAAGTCCATGTCGCATCAACTTGTAAGATGCCAATGGTTGTAGCAACACAAATGAATGAACCCATAATGTTATCTTTCCCAAGCAACCTAACCAAAAGCGATTCGACTCTTTCACCGATAGCCCAAAACGTTACTACCTAGCTCCTCGATGACAACACAGGACAAGACACGCACAACCATAAACAACTGAGAAGCCTCAATGTCAAACCCAATTACCTGCCACCACACACGCAAACCCAATCGCAGACTCATGGCCAAAAGGGCCTTTAAGCAATGACCAGTTGCCCGAAGGAACAAACCACCACAGAAAATGCCCCAAACACCGAAACAAATTCAACCAACACTACCACAACCAGCCACCAGGAAGAAAACTCCAGACAACCAAACTTGACCACACCATAGTGCTCGTAAGAGAAGGGGGATGTGTAAACCACCAACAAGGGAAAATGAAGGGATGCGATGGAAAGGGTGGGAGTGCCCCTACATCATCTAGGTGGTGGTTATTAGTTCCCATAGCAGAGTTAAGGCAGCATATAGGCTTCCCGACTGATAGACGTGCTTGTGAAAAATGAGTGCACAGTGAATGAATACAGTAAAGTTCATTGCGTCGTTGAACACTTGGGGGGTAATTGTCATAATTAGGCCAAAAGGAAAAAACGGGAGATAATAACTTTCTTATACAGAGGGCTAAAAAACATGAACCCAAAACTTTTACCATGTGGAATATGGTACTAGATTCATCAATTGATGAGTCTCCCGACCTCACTGTCAAAAAATTTTGACACAGCTTTTCTGCAGAATTCAGACTATCCACATTTCTTGTACAAACCACACGCTCGTCAACACAAGCCTGCTTCGCAGAGGTTTCTCCTTCTCAAAGTCTCATCTACCAATTTGAAGGTCTTCTTTACAAGCTTTTGATCAAGGGCAGTGGTTCTATAGATCTTGAAGACTCGGTCCACTCGATCAGGGGCAGTGCTCTGGAAGTACAACTCCTCAAATTTCTTCTTCACAAACCTGAATGCAGAAATATTAGAACATGGATTGTCCAGTTTATCAGAATACTGCCAACTCAAGATCTAGATGTCGAAGTCTAAGGTCCCATTTTAAAAAGAGAAAAGAAGTTTGTAAGCGCTTAGAGCAGCAATGGAGTGAAAGAAAGAAAAAGAAAAAGGAATTCCTGCATGCATTTGGTTAGCATGAATAAATTTGGGAAGAGAACAATACATTGCCCATATCCGAACCATGAAATTATTATGACGGTCATATTTAAGGAAAGATTAATAAAGACATGATGTAAAAACTAAATAATAATGATCAATAAGTTCAGCTCACTCATGTACAATAAGCTTGGTGTACAAGTTCTAGGCATGCCTGCACTGAGGGAAGGTATCTTCGGAATCCACTACGAAAACAGCCACTTTACTTGAATCTTTATTCCTCGTTTTATTGCAAGAAAGAGCACAGACGACTATGGGAAAATATAACACTCGCAGGAAAAAAAAATTTGGTCATTTCTCGTTCAATTTCCATTTCCTTCACTCACTACCCAATCTAAAAGAGCCTAAATAAAATTTTTTGGATTTTTGGTAATCTTTTTGTACTTCAAAGGAACTGCACCAGAAACATAATATGCTTACTCATATGCGTGCTCAATCTCTTGTTTTCCACTTGAAAGTTGCTGGTAATCTGTGAACCACTCACATACATTCAATGGGACCTACATAGAACAAAGTAGCAAAAACCATAATATCCCTAAATTTAGCATACTAATTTTCTTGTGAATTATAGCTTCGGTTTCAGTTTCTCTTACTCTTAGAACCTTCTTCTCAAAAACATCAAATTTGTTAAGAAACAGCATGAAGGATGTTTTCTGCATAAAAGAAACAAAAAAGCTAGTGAGTCAATAAGTTCTCTTGAAAATAGCAATAAACACAAGACTTGGACTGTTGGACTGAGCTGCAAAAAGAAAATGTAATGGACATGAGTTGCAAAAACAAGCATCTACACAATCAAGAAAACAAATGCTCTAGCAAAGTGGCATAGTTTAAACCTCGAAGCATGGTTGCTTTAGGACCCATTCAAAGAGTTCCTTGGTCTCCATCATTCGATTCTTGTTTTCATCCTCAAACAGTGTCTGATCGTACCTGGAGCAACAACGATATATGAATCACTGTCTTGCAGGTTATAATGTCAAGGGCAATATTTGGCACCTCAAGATGGTACACAACCAGATTTCTCCATCTCATCCTCGTATCCGTCAGAATATAGTTGCGAATAAGAATTATCGACACGGCAATTAAGATAAGTTTATGAGTAATCAAGTAACCAAATTATGTGCATTCTGTCGGCCAGGATAATGAAATATTGGTAAACGAAGGCAAAGACAATCTTACTCGCTAATAGCAGCACAAAAGATCACAGCTGTAACACCTTCAAATAGATGAATCCACTTCCTTCTCTCGTTTCTCTGGCCACCAACATCAAACAGTCGATATACTTCGCCACTTTTTTTATTCTCCCCAACTGGACTGCAAACATAACCAGAAGTAAGTTGTTAATCGAACTCACTCAAGAGTATCAAGCATTTTATAATGAGGGCAAGTGATTACATATGTGCAGCATGCAGATAACAGTATCACAAGCTACTTCATCTTATAGGTGCAGATGACAATGCTGAAAATGGTCCGCAAAAAGACAAATAAAAAGAAAGAACCAAGCGGATTTTGTTTGCCATCCAGTTTTGATCATCAAATTATTCAGCCTTCCCAGTCGTCTCATACTGGCAAAGATACAAGTAGTGATCACATGCATTAAGCATAACAGATGTGCCGAAAGGAGTTTGCCCCAAGTTGAAGCAACACACAAACACTCTGCAGGTCATAGTATATAATTGTATTAACAGATATCCTATGTAAAGCTTCACGGTAAAAACAGCACTGAGCAATTTTGTCTGGCCCGTGTTCTATGAGAAGTAACCAAAAACGTCTTGCTAGTTGCTAAAACAAAAGTAAACGACAATTGGATTGGAGCCGATGAAGCTTGCGCTAGTGAGTAAAGATGTCAAAAGAAGAAGATAACTTGTACAGCTGAACTCTATCAAAACTGATTACATGTACAGAATCCTATCCTTACAACCTTATACTTCAAAGAAAGTTGCAATCTTAGTTTCCCTTCCATCAAGTTATATCAGTCCAAAACTTATTCAATTGCAAGTTTAGACATGAAGATAAAGCAACTAACCGGCAAGGCACTACATAAAATTCGAATCAAGAGAACGGTAAAGATTAATCAGATTTTACCTGAACTGGATTTCTACGACACCAGTTGTCCGAACTCTAGCGTAGAGAACATCCTCCTGCAGAACAAAAAACAGTAAGAAACTTGAGAAGACTTGTAGCTTAACACATACAGACCCTCCCTCCTTCCCTCCATGACATACATATATACATATATGGGTGTACACACACACACACACACATATATATATATACGTGTGGGTGGGTGATTCTAGATAGCACGGACACGAACACCGCGTTCGACACCTACACCGACCGGGACACGGACAACGCAGTTTCCAGAAAACCAGATTTTGGACACTGTAGGACACAGCTGAATTTTTTAATGTATATTTAATTTAACGTATATTTAATTTAACGTATACACATATATATACATTAAGAGTGTGTTTTGGATAAGGTAATTGAAGTGGGGATTTCACTTTTATAGAGGATTTCAGAATACATCGCACCAAATTCCTTATTTGGATTATGATGAGATGGATTTATCAAATTCTACGAGGGATTTGAAAAGGTGATTTGATGTGCTAAAATCCCCTGTAGAGATAACTAATCCAAACTAGTTATTTGACAAATCATTTCCACGGGTATAGGGAGAAAGTGACTTTTTTTTGTATCCATTATTTTAGCCACCTTCTTCCATTAAAAAAGGAAACTCTCTATCATTAGTCTATATCCATACACCATCAAATTATCTGGGTTTCATTTTTCAGATGTAAATCCACATAAAATAATTGCTTCTAAAAAACCGCCCAAACACTAAATTTGCAATTCCATAAATTTCTAAATCAGCAAATTTCAAAATGAATGAATTTTGAAATTCTTCATCCAAACACACTCTAAATATATATGATAAAAATAAACATCAACTCAAGTAGCTGAAAAAGAAAGCCAGCAACATAAAATAGTCTCAACGGTAATAAGAAAGAAGGTCAGTAACAAGAAAGTAGTTGAATGTGTTAACAGTACCAACATTAGAGTTTCAACAGTATTAAGAGAGAAGAAAAAAAGATATGGGACCAAAGGCATGTAAGAGCGGTCTTATATAGCTAGATGGATCTGTATATGAGGTCGGAGATGTTGACCTATTGGACTGGTAAGTTTGAATGCTTTCGGTAACAAAAAGAAGGGAAAGCGAAAGAGATGAGAGAGAAAGAAGAAGGATACATTTTGCTTAAAAAGCCCCAGATATGTCAATTATTACACACTGACCATGAAATAAATTTGAAATATTGTATTTTCGCCCCATACGTGTGCAGGCTTCTTCAAGAGGTGTCCAACGCTTCATCAGGAGGTGTCCAACACGGTGTCGGGTAATTTAAAAATAAATAAAGAAATTCGAACACCGTTGTGAGGTGTCAGACACGTGTCCGAAGGTGTCGAGGTGTCGGTGTAGGTGTCGGACACCATACCTCGACCTATATGAGGTGTCGGTGCATCATAGGTAGGTATTGTATATACATATGTGTATATATATGTATGATTCACAGAGTGACCAGTTCTTATACTAGAGTTAAAGGTGTAATTATGAGTTAGCAGGTCCACGATGCTGAATATATGGAATTACAATACCTTATACTAAAAAATTTCAAGCACATCCAGCTGAAATATGAGATGAAACCAAAACCATGATGGATCTTTTAGTCATTCGTGGCAGAAAGTATGATTTATTATTAATGTTACGTGGAAGCTTGATGAAAATGTGGCTACCCTATATTTGTATTACGTCATCACTGTGCAGTTAATTATAGCAAAAAAATCAGCAGCCCAAGGCAATTGGTGCTGAGGAAAAGTCTGAGAATCTAAGTTTTGGAAAGGCAGAAGAAATCAGAAGTAAAGGTTCCAGAAGGGTTTGAAGATGACTTCTCATGCCAGTAAAGGTTCCAGAAGGGTTTGAAGGTGACTTCTCATGCTCTGGCTACGCGGAACTCTTGATATGAACTGACTATTAGCTGTGAGCAAAGTCGCTGGAAGTGAGTATGTCGCTGCCGCTAAAGTATATGGAGATTTGGGAGAAAAAAGATACTGGTCTTTGGGATGGCAATTCCCTACTTTTTTGTTCTTAACATAAAATTACGAGCTGTGGCTTTTGCTTACACGATATCTAGACTGTCTCTGCATACCAGCATAGAAATGTTTTGCAGCAATCAAACTAAAAAACAATTAGTGAACAATCGCAGATCACCACTTGAACAATTGTACACTTTAACTTGAAAAGAAACCAGAAATTGGGCATATTAAGATGCAGGAGGAACTACACAAGCCTCCACCACAGAATGTCAAGACTCTACATTGCAGATGACCATGGTTACTAACAGTGCGCTTAGGCACAAGGTGCAGCTGTGCACAAAATTAGCGCCTTGTTTTGATCCAAGGAGAAACCCTTTGAGAAGGCGCATGCCTCGGCGCAAGGCTCTGCTGAGGGGCCTTTATAAAAGTTAAGTGCAGGCTATAGTAGGCAAATAGTTTCTTGACTTCTTTTTTGAGTGTTGGTGAATTATGATGCCCGGAAAGCAAAAAACACGCGACCAAAAAACATTTCCTGAAGAAAGACCCTCTATAAATTGGAAGAAGTTGATGAAAGAGAGAGGAAAAAGAAAGAAAGGAAAAGAAAGCAAGGCCGCCACAAACCGAGAAAGCAGCTCTCTCCTCCCTTCCTCCCTCCCTCCCTCTCCAGATACCCCTTCCATAGGCTGATGCTGCCAACAGAAGAAAGCAGCTCCTTCCTCCTTCCCCTTCTCCCTCCAGATACTATTCCAGTCATTCTTTTTCCATCTTCTCTTCTTCCTCATGACCCTTCAATCAGTTTCCTTTACCCCCCCAACCCCACAACCAGGAAAAAAAAAAAGGAACAGAGGTGTCTGCAAAGAAGGCCAAATGAAAATGTGTTCATCAGTAGTTACTACTCATATAATCTAGTACTCATTTTTGTTCAGTAAGCTTGCTGATTTAGTAATTAACTGAGCAAATTATTTATTTTCTTCTTTGGAATTATAAACTATGTTACATGGACTCTTCAAAATGCGTGAACTACCCGTGTTCACTATGCACATCCCTAACCCACCTATGGTTTCACCCAAACCATTTACATAATACTGCCTTTTTATATCCCCATTTTGCCCCTCAATTTTAGCCCTAATTTGCATGAGAGCATTCATGATAATGGTTTTTGCTTGTGATAATAATAAGGGAAAATTGCATAAAATACCCCTGTGGTTTGAGGTAGTTGCAAAAATACCCTGTTGTTACAACACTTGGACATGGGATACGAGTCCGACCCATCCCATAGGATATGCGACTAGGAACACTATGTCATATAGTGTTACTTTTAGTTTGTTATTGCTTTGAATTGATCTCAATTTTAAATTAAAACGATATGCATATCATAAAACACTACGTCACTAGAGTTTTTTCCCTAAATAATACTGTTTTAAAACTTAATTACCAATCTACTCAATTTTGAAACTTATTTACCCGCATACCACACTTTTGGAAATGGATGTTTGAAACCAAGACTTCAAAGTAGAAATCGCTGTTTGAAAACGCGATTTGTAGAAATCGCGGTTTAAAGTCGTGGTTTCAAACAGCGATTTCTACTTTAAAATAAAAATCGTTGTTTGAAACCACGACTTCAAAGTAGAAATCGCTGTTGAAACAGCGATTTCTACTACTTTGAAGTCGTGATTTCAAACAGCGATTTCCAAAAGTGTGGTATACGGGTAAATAAGTTTCAAAATGGAGTACATTGGTAATTAAGTTTTAAAACAGTATTATTTAGGGAAAAAACTCATGTAACTAAGGAATAACTAAGACACAAGAATAAGTATTTTGCCATATCCCCGTGTTTTGGGTTTTGAAAAATAGACGAATCCGACACTTGGACAAGTATCCTACTCGGACACTCATACGCGGTCCATGTAACATAGATTATAAGCAAGAGTGGGCATATCAGAATTGGGACAAGGAGTTGCTGAAGTTTACCACAAATACTTTCTTATCTAAGTGTAATGCTAAACATGCCACAAAAATGTTGTAATTCGTCGAAATAGTGTTCTTTCTCATAAAATAGGGGTTTCTTAATAGTTACACAATTTGCGCCTGGCTACAATAACGAGCGCCTCCGCTTTACACTTCATACGTAATCTCCAGGAGCCCCCTCTCCTTCTCTTTCCCAGTCCAAGTTATACATAACCTTTTGGCCTTTTTTATGCAGGTGAAACCAACATTGAGTTGACAGCAGGAAATGCTTGTCATTCAAGCAGCTGCACTGTGGTGGAATATGTTTAGTGATTAAAATGTTCTCTAGTCCCAAGCTTGAGAAAATGCTGTTTTTTAAGCTGAAAATCAAGAGCTGTTTTCTACCCTGCTGACTAAACAGTACGCGTTCCTAAGAGGAAGGGGAGGATGACGATAGATTGGCATCGCCAGTTCAGAGTGCACTATGTGCTGCAATGGCAAGTGACATGGGAAGCTTATCTGTAATGACTGCCTCAGTTCTCATCGCTATCTGCAAATCTGGGACATGTACTTGGAATAACTTTAACTTGTGCATCAATATGCCAAGGTAATATATAAACCGGTTTGGTACACAACGTGTGTCACACCCTAGGAATTGGTGGTTTTTTGTCTCTTTCTCATGCCAGTGGGTCTTCAACTAGGCTATAGTCATTACAAGATGGTGAAAGGTGAACCTGTTGCTTCATTGAATCCTTCCTGATGAAAAGCTTTTTTTCCCTGACCAAGATATTGGATACTCTGGTCCTAATCAGAACTTGAGTTTTTCAACTGTTTCTTTGGACTTGGAACAGATGCAATTCAAGTTAACACTGCTCCGGATGCAAGCTATATCATTTTAAAGAAATAGTGGTGAGACCCGGTCATTCCATATAGGATTTTCCATTCTGCACCAGCAGCAGGCACTAGATTTTACCATATTCTTTTCATCACCAATATAACTTAAAGAGGTTTAACACAATAAGGTACTAGTCTTATCTGGCCTGACATCACTACACCAGTTATTTTCTTTCACGTTGTTCATCATCACGAATTCAAAAAGACAGATCATAACTTAATTACCTTTGTTGGAACATAATTCACATCAGACAGTCTATGCAAATTCTCTACGAAATATGGGGCACAGTCAGGAACTTGGAGTTCATTACCACGAGAGTATGTTTCCTGCATATGGCATGACTCTATTCAAAAGTTTGCAATAATTTCAAGTAGACGAAAACAATCAGAAATGAATTATGTCAAGTACTCACTTTTATGACTGCATAGCAAAGTAGTATATCGAGCGAAAATTACCTGTATGGCAGCATCTTTCCAGAGAATTTCAATCTCCTGTGCAAGCTCTTTAGTAAGGCGAGGATGATCCAACCGCCCTCCAATTTCTGATAGTTTCTCTCCAATTTCCTGATGCATAGATATGTTTATTACATCCTAATAAAAAATCCACTTCCACATTCAACGAGGCAAGCAAGATGGCATTATAATCATCAAACTTATAACCCGTCCACTAAATTGTTTTAGGTAATAATCTCACAGAACAATTAGGTCGAATTTTAGTTCCTACAAAAAAAAAAAAAATGGAAAAGCGAAGAATGAACTCCAACCTTATTTTCAATGGACAAAACATACTTCGAGGACTCCGTTTCATTTTGAGCCAACTCCTTTGCCCCGTCGTGCAATATCTGTTCAAAGTTCAAACACCATCAAAGAGATAGTACCACTATCTCATCTCAATGAGTGTGCACAGGGTAGAACTAATATCAAATGACTGTACATCTATTTTGTATTAAGAATCTGCCAACAAATGCTCCTACTATTTTACAAAAAGGGAAATCACCAACACACCCTTTCAAGTATTGCATACTTTTATTGTCTGATACACATTTGCATGGATGACAGAAATATAGCTCTTTAGCTCAGCTTCGTCAAAGCCAGTTTGAAACAGAAGTTTAATCTGCAGGTGTGAAGTAAAGCATTAGGCCAGGATGCACACGGAAAACTAACTAATGCTTAAAGTCTTGAACAGGTTTCTGGTATCTTGCCTGCTTAAAAATAGTGGACTTCCCCGACTCTCCGGCACCTAGGCAAAAAAGAGTTACCACGTCAATATACAGCAAGGTGACAATCACGGGAGGAACGCTCCCTTTGCAACCTTGGAGAGAAGGTGGAGAAAGTGACAAAGGTACAGCAATCAGAGAAGAAAACACGATATACAATTGCTTACAACTATTACCTTAAAAAGGGTTACAAGGATATTTCCACTGCAATTGTCCATAACTTAGTCAGCGAAGTTACATTTACTACCTCTTCAGTAAATCAACACGGTTTTTACACGACACACATCATGGTTCATTTTCGTGGTAGGAAAAAAATGATCTTTTTTCCTAATGATTACAACACAACCACAGCTAGTTGCTAAGATTCTCCAAGGGGCCAAATAATACAGCAGTTCACCAAGTAACCTCTACACAACTGATGTAGAAAATGAGCCCGTAAGAGAATATCCTTGATACGGATTGGTGAGGCAGGCCTGAGTGCCTAGGAAAGAGAAAATATCACAATAATAGGATCATTTACTAAAGGAAAAAGGAGGACACCATATTGGCTTTTCGTTCTCTTCTTACCATTCTTAGCACGATGACAACCATTTGAAGAAAGCATAAACTTACATGCCATCTAAATAAAAAATTGATTGGTAGATAAACTAAAAAAATTAAGTTCACAGGTGTAAATAAGACTGGTCATTTTTAGCAAGTAAAGAACATGTTAATTCCTCCCAGAGTTGCCAAGTCGCGAGATGTATGTCGAACCTCAGTTCAGTTTATATTTTATCATATCTCATATAGCAAGTTACAGTTAAGTTACTCTGAATTATAGTGTATAAGATAGTATAATATTTGGAAAGACGGTCTCTGTTGAAATGTCAATCATCTTGCATAGTCTAACACCTCTAGCACATTGTCTAAATCTGAAGAAAAATTGCTTCCAGTTGTAATAAATGCAGATGATACAAATCTTAGAGATGGAGGACCCAAAATACGCTAAAAAGATGGCAACTACCGTTACATATCGTGTGTCATAAGATAGTATTGTGTATCCAGAGCTGTAGCGCAAGATACAAGCAATACCATGTCAAGTTAGATATGCATGCAATCCCTTTCTGTCTGTATTGTATGACAAGGTAACGACAACTATGATAGCACCCATCAAAACAGTAAAAAAGATTTAACTATCTTTAGAGATCGTAAATTATCAAATCGTGCACCCTTAATCTCTCCTTGAGCCCTAACTCTCCATTATCTGAACCTAAAACTCTGCCTTCCTGCTGCGTTCTGGTCATACCTCATCCTGAATCTACAACAGTCACAATCAATCTAAACCTCATAGTATATCTTTTTCAAACTACAAAGGGGTCATCTACCTATAATTCCTTAAACTGCTTCCAGTGGGTCATTTACCAGGTCTTAAGTTGTCTCACTTCGAGACTTTTAATAAATAGGTCATCCACCTATCTAAAATCCAAAATGTTGAAGGGGTTTATTTTGTCTACCTATCACAATTCCAAAATATTGAAGGGGTTTATTTTGTCTCCCAACCTCACACAGGTTGACATGTGGCCTACTCTATATCAAAACATTATCAAATTAAGTTGAGATGGTCATTTACCACTCTTAAGCAAATGACAGGGAATGCAATCTACACAATTCCTTCAAACATGTTCAAGGTTGCTTTCTCCAAGTTGAGCAAGTTATGCTTTGTAGCTCAGTAGATGAAACCAAAACAACCAATACTTTCAGAGAATAATCTCCCTAAATTTTGCGAAAACAGAGCTGAAGTATGAGTCATGCCCTTGTGCTATCCTAACTTACAGAAAACAATATATCACCCCATAGTTGATTACACTTCCTACGAGAACTAAAAATTAACAGAAACCATAGATGGGTTCTCTAAGTACCAAGTAAGAGAAGTTTCTGAATATGTTGGTCTGCCTTTGTTTCTTGCTCAATCCGTCTTTCGATATCTGCAGTCTGGAAATTCGTAGATCAAAAAGTGAATTGAAGGAAATATGCGGCAATTAACAAGGAGAAAAGAAATACACGAATTCTGACATATTTGCTATAACTGGTTTTGTGAGCTGCAGCTTGATATATCACAACACGAAACGCAGCAGGCGTAGGTCTTTACCTGGGCATTTTCTTCACTATCAGCGTGATTATTGTGTTGGTGTCTGCTGCAGAGTAAGCCCATACTTTGTGTCACCCTATTGAGCATGAAGTGTTAACCCAGTCAAGCAACTCTTGCATTAGCTCCAGCTCCTGATCAATAATAAAAAAAAACACCCAGACCCAATTACTCCTTCGTTAGCAGAATGGCTTAAAACAACCTTACTCACATTGAATTCATTTAAAAAAGAGGAAGAAAAAGCCAATATCAAGTTCCCCATTTCAACGATCGTGGTCTAGTTCATACATAGTACATTACTCTCACTCCCTAGTACTGTCATGAAGCATTTTATACATATGAAGCAAACCTGGGCATTGGGGTGGATTGATTTGGAGTTGAGTGGGACGGTGACGTTTCTGGATTAGGGGATGGAAAGTTCCCAAAGTAGATCGGCAGGCACGCCAAAAGGGAAACGGAAGGGTCTGGTTAAACCGGCAGAATTCTCCGGGGGTGCGTGCGGCAGTTGGGTCTTTACTTCAGAGAGGTTTTTGTGTGGGGCAGTTGGCGCCGGCGCATGGGGAGCTATGGTCGTAATGAGTGGCGATGGTGGTGGAGATGGGTCTGTAGGTTGGGGTGCTGGTGGGGTGGTGGTGGTCGGCGGTGCTGGCAGAAACTGGATCTATTACCTTTACTTGGGAAAATGAGTTGGTAAAATTGGAAGACAAGTCAAATCTGAGCTGGTTCGGTCAAAGTCCAATTTCAGGGCAAAACAAGAAACAGTGGTCAACAGTCAATGGTCAATAGCGAAACTTGGAGGATTTGATAAGTTCACCCCAATTTGAAGGGTAAATTGCGTAAAATACCCCTGTGGTTTGGGGTTTTTGCAAAAAGACCCCTCCCATTACAAAAATTGCAATAAGACACTTAAGGTTTAAAAAGTGTTACATCCGTCAACTTCCGTTACGGAATTAAGAAATTCCCTAAACTACCCCTGCTTTGTTGACAATCTGATGCTTTGTTTTCTTTCTATTCTATCTTTGTTCCGAATCTATCTTTGTTCCGAATCATGAAGGCCTTATGGCCACCTGCTTCTTTTCTAAGCCTTATATATACAGCCTACTCACCATCTTGAATTGAACTACCTTAAATGCAACTGTCCATTGTCGTTTCAGTGCTGAAGTGTTAAAAACTCGTCCCTTCCTCTTTGAATTTCATGCGAGCTCTGCGGCACCGGCGCGGACGCGAACAAGTGGTCCGACGACGACGGCCCTTCGCTCGACAGCCCCTGCATCCTCTTCGGCAAAGCGTTCTTCATGCCCAGGTGCACCACCACGTCCACGAACCGCTTGTGCAGCTGTGACGTCCACACCAGGCGCGGCCGCTTGACCGCCGGATAGGCTAAGGTTTGGTTGTTGAATCAGGTTGGTGGCAGCGGAGCAATTGGCCAATCGGCGGAGCAATTGGATATGGTTGATGGCAGGCTTGGCGACGGCGCAAGTCGCTGGGGTTGATTGCGGGGCGAACGACGATGTAAGAGGTGAGGGAGATGGGGCTGGGCAGTGGCCGAAATTGACGAAAATGGTGGTAGATGGGGTGGGTGGTGGCCGAAATGGCCGGCGATGGAGGTAGATCGGGATGGGTGGCGGCCGAAATAGGCGGCAACGGTGAGGGCTGGGTGGGTGGCGGCTGGGTTTTGGTTGGTGAGGTGGTGGCTAGGGTTAGGGTTTGATTGGCATGAAGAAGAATAAGGACTTGGGTGGGAGAGGAAAAGAGGGTAATTTTGTCTTTTTAACATATTAAAATTTATCAAACGCATTTATTAAGAAAGTGAATATCACGCGCTGTCAATTTAGACGATTTTCTAACGGATGTAACACTTTTTAAACCTTAGGTGTCTTATTGCAATTTTTGTAATAGGAGGGGTCTTTTTGCAAAAACCCCAAACCACAGGGGTATTTTACGCAATTTACCCCAATTTGAACTCTCTCCCTCTCTCGAAAGTCGGATTCCCATCTTTTGAAGGAAGTACGTTTCCTTGCTAGGTTTGCTTGTCAGGCACATACTACCATCTATCAAGACTGGGTTGATGACAGAGCTTCGAGATAGCCTCGTTTGTTTGATGTGATGCTTTCCTCACAGATATATGCGATGTGCGTTGTTTCTTATTGGCATGTATAACCTAACCGTGTTGTATTAATTATGTAACTCTCTGTATGCCCTAAGGTCGGATACTCTTTTCTATTATCAATGCAATTCTCTTATAAAGTAAAAAAAAAAATCATTTTAGTGGGAATGTTCATTTATCATTTTTATTTTTATTTTTTATTTTTACTACTTCAGTATCCAATTAAGAGAAAAATGATTTTTGTATTTTTAGCATTTTGGCCAAAAACATTTCTAGCTAATTTTTTTTTTCTTTGTGTACTTATACCATTGTTATTTTTGGCTTTGGCTACTTCTTTGGGTCAAGTCGTATACGTTTATCATTTTTAATAATATTTTGATCCATTTTTCTCCATCTTGCCCTTATTTTTCACAACAACATATTACATGCTACCCTAACTTTTCCTTCTAAAGTGTCACAGCTGGTCACGTATCAGGATTGTTTGTGAAGAATTTTTTTTTTTTCTTTTGAGAAAGGAAGTATGGGTGAGGATGTGTGTTAATGGTGTTGTAACATTAAGGATAAAAAAAGGTGAATAGTGGCTTGGTGTAGACCTTTAAGAAGTGGTCTTAAAAAGGTTCTCACCGTTTGAGTGAGAATTTTCAAGAACAAATAGAAAATGGTAGAGTATAAAAGAAAAAAAGGAATCTTTTTCATAATCATTATAAAATTGAAAATGTTTTTTTTTCGTTACAAGGAAATTAAGGAACTCAAAGCAACTAAATACGAGGGTAATAAACCCGTCTTGGTTGGAACCAATGCTGGCGAGCATGTTGGCACACTAATTGCCTTTCTCTCAGGACATGTAAGATGTTGGTTGCTGTCATTACGAGCAAAAAGCGACAGTCCTTGATCAAGTTATTCAGCGGGTGGAACTAATTTCCTTGTCTGTGTAATAACATTTGTTCGGCCATTAGAGAATCAGCCATTAAGGTCACGATGTGGGGGTTTTTATTCTTGATAATTTGAAGACCTTGGAGAATGATACCGCCAAAACCGCACTTGAGATTTTCTTTAGCGCTTCCATCAGTGTTGAATTTGATTTTGCCTGTACATGAAAAACACCATTTAATGAGTTTGGGTACTTTTTGAGGGGGTAAATTCTGGGCTTGTACAATATGAGATAAATCTTTCGGGAAGTCCAAAGTTCTCTACCGGCAACCCAGGGTCAAAAGTTAAGCCCTCAATTGCTTCTTTGTTTCTCTTTTTCCACATTTGCCAAAGAGAGGCAATGACTATGTGTTTCCACTGTATAACTGTCAAAGACTTGTTATGGTGATGGGTCAAATTATCCCTTAATCAAGTTAAAATGTCGTCATTACAAATTTGAAAGAACACCTACTAAAGGATAAGTTTTTGCCTTAAAAATTGGGCTTTGGGGCATTCCCAAGGGATGTTTTGTGTGGTTTCAGGACCACTCTTGCATCTTTCGTACAGGGGGCTAGTGGCAGTATTCCTAGTACATCATAATTTGTTAAATATAAGTCTTTTGTCAGCAATAGTCTAAATGAACAGGTTGACATTTTGGGGGATTTTGAGTTTCCAGATCCACTTAAAGTACCCATCAGTAGGTCTGTGGGTGTCATTGTTAATGATGATGCTATAGACGATGTATGTGGTTAAGGTGTCAGTCTACCCTTTACCCAAAAAAGGGGCATCCTCCTTTCTTTGAAAGAAATGGAGGTGGATTTTTTAATTCATCTCTATCAGATTGTGATGGGTGATTTGGATAATAGCCTGAAATTTCCACTCGCCAGAAGGGTTAATAACTTGTTCAACAATGAGACTAGTCACAGTGTTAGTTAGGTCAATGGGGGCTTTCCCCACCCACCAGTCCTTCTAGAATTCAAATGTTTTTGCCATCTCGAAGTTGCCATTTAGCTCCCAGGGTCATGAAAGCAATGGTGGCTTGAGTGCTCTTCCAAATGTGGAGCCACCTTTTTTTACAGGCCAATATATGGGTTTGTTAGATTTGGAATGCTTGGCCTTGAGGACTTTGACACACAGAAGGTTCTCATTGATTATAAGTTTCCAACTCAGATTTGACACAAGAGCGAAATTGTTATAGTAAGCCATTCAACAACCCAATCCCCCTTTATCTTTGGGTTGGTACACTTTGGCCAACTTCACAAGGTGGATTTTTTTTATGTCTCATAGTCCCTATAAGAATTGCTTGCTTAATTTGTCAAGAGCGTTGGGTCACCTTCTTGGGTAATAATTGGGTTTGCATAATATGGTTCGGGATGGAAAGTGGTGACACATCCAATAAGGGTGGATTGACCTGCAAATGAGCATATTTGGTCTTCTAACCTGCAAGCTTGCTTTGAACTCTTTTAATGATGCTATCCTAGAGGCTATTAGAAACTTTTCTATGGACCGTGAGGATACCAAGATAAAAAGCGACATTAGAAGTTAAGGGAATGCCAGTTCTGAGACTAAAAGTCACGGCTCTATGACGGGGAACCGCAGGTGATAGTTAAAGTTTAAATTTGCTATGGTTAACCTTTTGCCTCGACATATGACAAAATTCATTCAATAAGTGCATGAAAGTATTGACATTGGTATCTCTCTCTTTGCATAAATGCAATACATCATTTTTTAAAGGGGGTGCAAAAATTCTATCGAATGCACCCAAAAAAAAATTATAGTAAAATAATATTATATAGAGAATTTTTTAAATCTCTATATAATCACTGAATTAAACACAATTTAAGAACTTTACTAAATCTCTATATAATCACTGAAATTAAACTATACCAATGTTTCGATACTCAAAATTTTAGAATTAAACTCTACGTTTATGATACTTTTAATGTACAAATATATTTGTATTGACATCCATATACATGCAAAATAACCCAAGTCTGTAGCATAAGCATCGACATACAAATATAAAATAAATAATAACAATAAATTAAAGATAATTTACCAAAACAGTGGGCCACTCCGTCAAGCACTCAAGTCTCAAGTAGACAACACTCAACAGACAACAGACAAATTCATCACGGCTGGATGCAGCTCCACCACGAATTGGGATGAAGCTACATACAACAGACAAATTCCCAGCAGCAAATCTCAGCAATCGTCCGTGCAGCAACTTGCGGCAGCCGGCAGGGTGACTGGGTGAGGCACTTTGTCAAGCAAATCTGGCCCGTGGTCGGACGCCGAACAAAGACTCGGAGATCTGGTCGCTGGCGGAGTACCATTTCTTCAAGATCTGGTCGCCGATCGGAGATCTAGAAGGTGGGTTCAGACCGTTCAGTCGCGTGGCGTCGCCGGTAATATGCCAGATCTAATCGCCGGTCGTTCCATCCACTGTCCACCGGTGAGAGAGAGAGAGAGAGCATCGAGTTGTGGTCTCGGGGAACGGGGTATCGAGGATGGGGGAACGGCGTCTCGGGAACGGGGTGGTGCGATTCCCAAAAACCAAAAACAAATTTTTTTTCAGAACGAGGTATCAAGGATGAAGAACGTGTTTTGTTTAAGATTGCAAAGAAATTCGGGAAACCGATCAAAATAGACTTCAATACAGCTACATCTGTAAGGGGGAAGTACGCAAGGGTTTGCATTGAAATGGACCTGGCAAAACCCCTTATCCCGGCGTATGTTCTCGAAAATAGGAAATACAGGGTAGAATACGAGTACATTAATAATTTGTGTTTTTCTTGTGGTAGGATTGGACATCGACGGGAAAACTGCCGTGAGCAGCCAGAAATCTCCCCGGAGAAGATGAAGAATATCGTTGATACACTCAACGGTAACCTGCAAAGAAATTAAGTGACTATGACAGAACATAACAAAGTAGCTAGCCACTCCAGCCCTACAATTCAGGGAGTTGAGCTGGATGAGATAGAGTATGGGCCATGGATGATAGCTAAGAGAAGGGGCAAAAGACCCATACAAGGTAAGACGCAAAATCACCCAGGCCCAACAAATAGATCTGAATATATTAAAGATAACCGAAAGGAAGAGAGTAGGCCCACTTCTTTGAAGAATGAGAAAAGGCCCTCCCTGGAAAGCCAGGAACCAAAAGTGTTGAGTCAGCCTCAAACATTAGAGGCCCAACAGGCGATCTCTCCAGTTAAAGACTTGGGCCAAGCCCAAGAGAAGGACATAGATAACATGATAAAAACAAAGCGAACAAATCAGCAGGGAAGCCTCCAACACCATAATGGGCCAGGCCATTGGAGGAAAGTTCTGGGCCCTTACAGATAACACAGAGGTGAAAGAGATCCTAATGGAAATTGATGGATCCAGTTCGGTTCCTCGGATAGATCAAGTATACTAAAAGCCTAACCCTAACTCCATCCATATACATTCTGTTTCCCCTCCCCGCCGCACCAATATTCTTCAGCAGCCACTAAACAAGAACCCTATCCCTACTCTCAATACCAAGAAGAAACCCACGAAAAAAACCCACAGATTACTATAGGGTCCACCCCACAAACCCAGAAGATGGATACCACCCACATCCAACTCTACCTTCTCAACAGAAAGAAAGTCAGTCCCGTCATATACACCAAGACCCTCGAACTTCATGTAATCAGAGTACTCTAGACGAACGAAGAGATCAGGCTGAAAATAGAGTACAACAAGGCGGGGGGTGCCCTCATGACAATTCATCTGGCCCAACTAGCTCCTATGCGAAGTCAAATCCAAGAGGAGTTACGGATCAAGTCAATACTACAGATCCCAGATAGGGTTCCCCTACCAACATTACTAGAG
The DNA here is from genome assembly GCA_033065855.1 of Escallonia rubra. Taxonomy (NCBI): domain Eukaryota; kingdom Viridiplantae; phylum Streptophyta; class Magnoliopsida; order Escalloniales; family Escalloniaceae; genus Escallonia; species Escallonia rubra. The sequence continues at coordinate 333,543 of JAVXUO010003210.1, read as the reverse complement.
TGCAAATCCATGGATATCTTCATTTGGAATTATGGTGGTGCAAGTAATAATCGTTTTCGAAACGAATTCTGGGAAATCATCAGAAGATTTAAACCCAATGTCATTCTGATACTGAAGCCCATAGTTAACTTCTCCAAAATAGGGAATTTCTTTCATGATCTTGGATACAGTACCTCCTGTATCATCAACCCTGAAGGAAGAATGGGGGGATTATGGATGTTCTGGGATTCTAGCCAAGTCAACGTTTCTGTCCTTCAGGCCACCAACCAAGTAATCCACACGGTTATTTCGAGAAGGGACTATGAGGACTGGATCTTCTCTGCTGTCTATGCCAGCCCTAACTCGAGTAAATGTGATCTTTTATGTCAAAATATGATCGATTTTGCCTCAAAAAATGACATGCCATGGCTGATAGGGGGCGATTTTAATGACATAGCCGACAATAATGAAAGAAGAGGAAGGGGAGACAATTCTGACAATCTCAAGATCCGCAAGTTTCGAGACAGAATTGACAAATGTGGACTAGTGAATCTCGGATGCACGGGCCCAAAACTGACATGGACGGATCGAAGACAGGATTGAACCAATGTCCAAAAGCGAATAGATAGAGCGATGGCGACGCCGAAATGATGCATAATCTTCCCGAAGGCCCAGGTCTACAATCTTCCTCGTACCTCTTCTGACCACTGTGCCATGCTTGTTAACTGTTCAGGTACCCTTTTCAAAAACTCTAATTTTAATAACCATAAACCGTTTAGAATTGAAGCTGCATGGATGAAACACAATAATTTTAAGGACCTTGTTTTGAATGCTTGGAATGATTATAATTCTCTATCTGAGAAAATTAAAAATATTCAGACTAAAGCCAAAAATTGGAATGTAGAATACTTCGGAAACATTTTCAGAAGAAAGAGAAGACTATGGGCCAGATTATTTGGAATTCAGAAAGCTCTTGCTGTTCATAGGTCCCATAATCTTGAATGCCTTAAAAGGACCATTAGAACCCAATACATCGAGACCCTAGATCAAGAAGAAACCCTTTGGCACCAAAAGTCTAGAGCAAATTAGTATACCCAAGGAGATAGGAATACCAAGTTCTACCATGTGTCCACATTTGCTCGCAGGAAGAGAAACCAAATCCTCACCCTTCAAACTTCAAACTTCTTATAAGAGCTGGATTACCGACCCTGCTAGGTTAGAGGAACACATTCTAAAACATTATCACAATCTTTTCTTTGACCCCAATCAGAATTTCAGAAGATCTACCATCTTTTCTAGCTCCCCATTCATTGATGACTGTGATGCTAAGAATCTGTCCCTACCCTTTAGCAATAAGGAAATATAGAGATGCTTTCTTTACTATTAAAGGCCTCAAAGCCCTAGGCCCTGATGGGATAAATGGTTTGTTCTACCATAATTATTGGGATATAGTAGGTCTATCCCGTTGTAACTTCATCAAGAACTGTTTTAGCTCTGAGAGGATGCTTGAAATCCACACTAAAACCTTTGTTACTTTAATTCCTAAGGTGGGCAATCCCCATAGTATAACCCAATTTAGGCCCATCAGTTTGCTTAATGTGACCTATAAAGCCCTCTCAAAAATCTTAGTGAACAGACTAGGACCTTTACTGGATAAACTCATAAGCCCAACTCAGAGTAGTTTTGTTCCTGGTAGGTCTACTATTGATAATGCCATAGTCACCCAGGAAATCCTTTATTCTCTTAGGAACAAGAGAGGCAAGTCTGGAGGTCTCATATTCAAAATTGACTTAGAGAAAGCCTATGATAAACTCAACTGGGGGTTCATCCAAGACACTCTTGAGAAATTTAAATTTCCTAGAAAATGGATAAATCTCATTATGAATATGATTTCTGGAGCCTCCTTATCTATTTTGTGGAATGGCAAACCCCTCCAATTCTTGAAACCTAATAGGGCTATTAGAAAAGGTGACCCCCTTTCCCCTTACATCTTTTTTTATGCATGGAGAAGCTCTCCCAACTCCCAGATGATTCAAGACTGCAATAAGAACCAAAAGTGGTTGGGTCTTAGAGCTTCCAAAGGGGGTCCTTTAATTTCACACATGTTCTATGCTGATGGCCTCATTATTGTTTGTAAAGATAATGAAAAAGAGTACAATAAAGTCATGGAGTTGCTAGACAATTTTTGTAGAATATCTGGTCAATGCATTAATTTTAAGAAGTCTAGGCTTTTCACCTCCTAGAACATCTCCAAGATGAAGGCCCAAAGCATTAGCCTGAAGTGTGGCATACCTTTGACTGAGAATTTAGGGACTTATCTTGGTTTCACCTTGATCCATAATAGAATTTCTAGATCTTTGTATAATCAGACCCTTCAAAAAGTCCAAGGCAGACTTGCTGGTTGGAAAACCAACTTGCTCTCTTTAGCTGGAAGAAACGCCTTGAATCAGGTTGTCAGCTCCACCATCCCTTCCTATATAATGCAAGTACAGGCCCTCCCCATAGCTGTGTGTGATAAACTTGATAGGTTGAATCGATATTTCCTCTGGAGGGACTTCGAGATTAAAAAGAAAATACACCTCATTAACTGGCATTATGTCTGCCAGCCTAAGAGATTGGGAGGTTTGGGAATTAGGAAAGCTAAGAGTAATAATTTAGCTAACTTGGCCAAACTTGGATGGAAGCTTCTTAATTAGGAACAACTGTTATGGGTGAAAGTGCTACATGACAAATACATCAAAAATAGAAGCATGATGGATTGAGGAGCTACTAAATATAGCTCCCAAGTTTGGAGAAGTATAATGCAAACGCTGCCATACCTCAAAAAGGGAGTTAAATGGACTATTAATAATAGGAATAACACTCACTTTTGGAAGGATTGGTGGTGTGGGCAGGGCCCTTTAGGCTACACTCAAGATAATGACGAGGCTGACATAAGGGTTAATCAGGTTATAAGAAATGGGAACTGGGACCAGGAGAAAATCAAGGATTGGGTGAACCCTGATAAATTGAAGGACATCCATAGAATTCATCTCCCTATATATCAAAACAAAGAGGATCTACCCTCTTGGAGTCCTAACCCCAATGGTAGATTCAGTGTTGGCAGTGCTTATAATTTCATAATCAAGGATGAGAGGGGGGGGGGGGGGGAATAAGGCTGAAGTTCACTGGAAATGGATTTGGAGGCTTCGGATACCCCAGAAAATTATTATGCTATTATGGCTTATTCTTTGGGAGAGACTTCCATCCAACAGCCTCAGGATGATAAGAAATTTAACTAATGATAATACTTGCCAGAGGTGTAAACAATATGTGGAAACCACTGCCAACATTAGTAGAGATTGTCCCAAGGCCAAGAATATGTGGAGTAGGATTATGTCTCCTGCCCTTCTAAACAAGGCTGCTAACCAAAGTCTTCCTGTTTGGCTTAAAGATAACATAATAATCAAAGGGAAAATCTGAATTTGGAAGAATTGAATGGGCTTACATTTTTATTGCTAATTTTTTGTATATTTGGAAAGACAGGAACAAGGAGAGCATTGAAGGAATTGCTGGGAAATAGGAGATCTCGTGGAAGTTTGCCCTGGATTATGCTAAAGAAACTGTGAATGTGTAACGCCCTCGAAAATCCAAAGCTCCGCCGCCCCGAACTCCCGGGTCGTTAACCTACCGGATCACATCAAACCTGTCAAATCTATTTACCAACACATACTTTAAAGCATCTGATCCAACACTGATCCAAATTCCTTAAAATACAAGATTTCAATAACTGGTCAAACTTAACTATTAAAACCTAGGTTTTCAATAACCTGATAGAATGAATCGACGGTACAGACCCGCGCAGGGGTCACATTACCGAGTAGTGATGGGCTCATCGGAATCTCACACAGACTCTAACCCATCCCCGAACATGCGAAAACTGATGCATAAAGGAGTCAAATGAAGGGTGAGCTTTTGAGAGCTCAGTAAGGTCGTACAAAGAAATCTCGGAGGGAGTTACAACAATTCAAAGACAAATAGTTAAGAGATTTCTAACAGTTACGACATTCTGACAAGAACAGGGAAGCGTTTCACTCAGTCCCTTTTGATAAAATATTTAGACAACTGTTCTAAGAAATTCTTGAAGTGATCAATGCAAACATAATGCACATAAATTTCGAAGATACTGATCATGGGTGGTAGCGGTGCCACGCAGGCAAGGCTAAGAAAATGTACACATGCATGATGTACCAGAATACTGGTCCATTTAGGTACTAGCCTGCATTCAACGCAGGATTCAGACCAGCCTTATAACGCCCTCCCAAAACAGAACAAATTCACATGTCAGTATACATAGGACATATATCACAGAATCAACACACAGATCAATGCACAATATGCAACAAAAGGTGAGCACTTTCAGGAGTTCAATAATTGAATTAGGTTCAACATCAGGGTTTACTTGGCAATAACATATCGAAATCAATGCATACTTAGAGTTCAAAAATGGTCATAAATAAACAAAACAAAAGAATAATTGCAAAAGCAAATTGATGGCTCGAGGTTCGGATAGAAACACTTACATGGATCTGCAGCTAATTTATCCTAACCGGAAGTCTTTAGCTTTGACCTAAATGAGATGATCAAATCATCATAACATAGTCTACAACACAATATTATAACTTAATACAGATTCACACATGCTCCTAAAATGAACCTCCCTCATCGTGTATATAAGATTACCGAAACTCCACTGGGGTGTAAAATTACCAAAATGCCCCTCTCAGACTTAAATCCCCAAAATCGTCTTCACGTAAGTAGAATCACTATAATAACCTTAACGTATGCAATTTTACCCAAAAAGACCTTTCTTAGGTCAAATTACCAAAATACCCACTCAAGGTGGCAAATTACCAAAATGCCCCGGGGGGTTTCGGGCACCGAAAAAATTCCAAAATATCTTAAAACGCTATTTTAAGCATCCTGATATCATTTCTGACCTAAAAAGTATTTTAAAAGAAAATTCGTCCGAAAATTCCGAACCGGTGTCCGGACTGAGCGCTAATAATATGCCAGTTTCGCAAAAAATACCTATCGGCCTCAAGATGGTCCGAAATTTTAGAATATGAAACATATCAGTAAAATAAGATTTTTTTCTAAAACTTTCAAATCAAAATAGCTTGGTTTGCTATGCTAAATAATTCGATAAATTTCTTGAGTCGGTACCTCAAATTAACGCCCTTTGCGGACACCGAAAATTCCTGAAAATTTCCAGAGCGTACATCTCGTAAAAATATATGGGGTTACAGTTTTGGACTTTTCCTAATTTAGGCTCTAACTATTTCTGAAAATTTGGATTAAATCTGTCTAATTAACCCTCCCTTTTTTAGTGACAAATACAAGTACAATTCAAATCAAAGCACCTAGTATTGCACCTTCAATACACACATTATCTTCTTCCTTCAGCCGAGCACACACTTGCACACACTCATTTTACACACATGCTGCCACTCCCAAACACACTCAAAACACCCACATCTATATAATGACACCTAAACATACACACTACTACACAATTACACACTTAATATATCTAATCCCACACACTCACACACATATTCACACACCCGCACATAATCTGTTAACACACACGCTGATTGGCGCACACCCACACAGTGCACCTACTTGTCGAATTTCCACATTAATCCTTCCTAATCATTCATACCCATACGATTAATACAGTTACTTAACCAAATCTTACATGAATTTAGCTTTAGTTTCACAATTCATCCACATGTATACCCCCACCTTGCACCCACTGCACAATCACAATCCCTCCCCTTTACCCCGTTCAAGTCTGAAAATCTATCAAACACAACCTACACATCAATATTACATGGAATCATAGCCTTGATCTCCCACCCGAGGCCTTAAATTTCCCAGAAAACACTTCCATTCGCAGCCATGTTCATGGCTTCCTCACTCACTCCACGGTTACAAAACACACACGTGAATACCACAAGCACACACTAGGGTATGCAAACTAGAGGTTTGGGTGTGAATTTTTCTCCTTTATCTTTGTTTTTTCTTCTCCCTCCACGGCCCCTGCTCATTCTTTCTCTGTTTCTTCTTCTTCTTCTCTCTGTTTCTCTGTTTTTTTTTTTGGCTTTTGCTTTTCCTTCGTCACCCGAATTTCCTTTTCGCTTCTTATTAGATTATTATTATTTTTCTTAGCTTAGTCATTACGCTAATAGGAGATGGCTCCATCTGTGATCATCTTCCCAAAAATTTGACACCTAGCTACAAATTTTCACAATTTGCAAAGTAGCCCTCTAATTTTTTTTAAAAATTACAAAAATGTCCCCAAAATTTCAAAAATTATGTTTTTACCCCAAAAATCTTTTAAGCTGCAATACACTAATAATACCCGGGAATTGCCCAAAATTACCGTCTGTTTATTTTTCAGAGTCCGGATGGTTGTTTTAACCGACTCCCAAAGTTCGGGGTTGTTAGCCTTAAATTGGTCAGTGTCTCCCTTGGGATTCGATGGGCTTAACATCCCTGCCCATGGCACCTGTAATGGGTGCAGCCCCTTATCTAGATGCGGTTCTGAGAAACTTTAAGGAAATAAAGTTGCACCCTTGCTAACAGTATAGCTTTTGACCTAGTGGTAAGTGCTTGATCCAACAGGGGTATTATAGGATGCCTTCTCCAAACAGAAGGATTCCAAGAATAAAAATCCTAGACTAATACATTGGGTGTTACCTAGTGCAGGGAAAATCAAGGTAAACACAGATGGAAGCATGCTACAAGATGATACTGGAGGATATGGAGGCTTGATCAGAGATGATAAAGGAACATGGCTGGGAGGTTTCTTTGGAAGATTACCTATCTGTAATGCATTAGAGGCTGAACTCCATGGCATTCTCAAAGGTCTCCAATTAATTAAAAATGAAGGCTACAAGGAAGCAGTGATCGAGACAGATTCGTCAACAGCAAAAAATATCATTACTCAGCCCAACAACCCCTAGCACCCACTCAACAATATAATCATGGATTGCAAATTTCTAATGAAGTCAACGAGTACCACCATCCTACATGTTCTAAGAGAGGGGAACAAGTGTGCCGACATCTTGGCAGAGCTTGGAGCTAACCAGGAGAAAGCTTTTGAATATTTAGAACGACCACTTGTGGAACTTGTTTCTCTGTTACGGCTTGATGCCGAAGAAGTTAACTATTTGCGTCTGTAATTGACTCCTTTTGAGTAATCTAATTTCCTTCGAACCAAAAAAAAACCTATGCACATAGGCCCACGTTTGGTTGCCATCTCGTTATTTTTATGTTTACAGGTAAAATTAAAAAAGTTATATTACACACCTTAACAAAGAATTATATACGCAATGAATTTTATTAACATAAAATATACCCAAAGGATAATATCACTAAACTCGAGTTTTAGGATAAAATATAGTTGATGAATGTGTTTTGCAATACCAACACTTGGTCCTTTGACCAAATAGAATACCAATGACGTTAAAAATTATTATAAAAAGACAAACATGCCTTTAGCCACCACAACAACATTATGTCTTCTCACTGCCTTTTCTTCTGTCCTTTCTCTCGGACTTAGATCATCACCATGATATCCTCCACCGCTAACGACCACCACAACACCCCCCCATACATCTCTCTGGATTTGCCCCCTTCATCTCCAACACCACCACCACGGTTCCTCCCCAACACCACCAACACCATGACACCACCAACACCAATATGCGGATATACATGCATACTCAAACACCATTACCGCCAATCTGCACACACGCAAAGGCACACAAGCACATCTATACACAAATCTGCACACACATATTCACGCTCACACTCACACTCACACCCACAAACTTGTGCAAATTGATTGAAACACAAAAAGCAATCCAATTGAGCTTATCTCCATCCTGTCACCATCTCAGAGCCACAATTATATGCCTAAATCTATGTGCACCACATGCACAAACTCCATCACACGAACACACACAATTCTGCACACAAAAGGCACCAGATACACGCACTGACATATTGTGTTTGTGTGTGTGTGCGCGCCTGCGCGCACATGTGTGTTTGTTTGTTGCATGTGTGCCGAAATAAAAGCAAGTGAATGGAAGATGGGCTATAATGGTTGTGGGCTATGGTGGCTGTGGACTTGTGGTAGAGGCGAAGAGAGAGAGAGAGGGGGGGGGGAGAGATACAATATAGATGGGCAATCAAGTATTATACCTAAAGTTTATGTATTAAACAATTTATAGTAGTAATGGCATTTTCAAAATACAAAATCTCACGTCAGCCAAAATCATTTATTTGTGTCACAAAGCCTTAAAATTGTGAGAGTCTGATAAAGTTTTCACGTTTTAGAAAAGGGTGTTCATATTTTATCCTACCCTAAACTCAAGGAGTATATATATATATATATATATATATATATATATATATATATATATATAATATTCAAGTAAGATATGGAGTACTTTAACTTCCATAAAAATTTGTAATTGTTATTTGTGGAAGTTTCTTCGGGTCATTTACTTCTCTCAGTTTTCTATCTCTTCGATTTCTCCTTATTTTGTTGTTTTTTTCTTACTGTCAACTGTCACTATTTTAAGTAGAAAGTTGTATAACATCAATGCGGAGTGTTATACCAACTTTAGGTTAGTTATAAGTAATGCAAATGTTTTGTCCCTTTATGAAAGAGAAGATAACGTCTATTACTTTAGAGGGTGCTTGAACTTAGTAGTTTTTTCCTTCTAAATTCACAGTTTTTGTTACTATGAAGTTAAAAAGTGCAATATATGATTGCATCAAAACATATAATTAGCAAACAATAGGATTGCTTTTCTTTTTGAGTTATTCTTTTAGGGTCAATTACACCCATGTCCGTGAAGGTTAGGGTGAAGTTAAGCGTCGTCCATTAGTTTGCACAAATAAGAGTTATACTGTTGACCAAAAATCATTTAAGTACCCAACAATTTTAATAAAATGTCCATATTACGCATAACTTGGAAAGTAAATTCTTAAAATGCCATCACTTATCTGTCCCCCTTTATCTTCATGAACACTGCCACCGGAACACCTCCTCCACGGTGCCATCATCATCAACCTCTAAACTCTGCCACCCCAAGCCCATAACCACCATCGTGGCAGCCCTTCACCCCAACTCCCAACTATAACATGCCCAACCCGATTGTGTCAGCAATAACCCTACTATGCGGAAAGACAACTTGCACCATCATAACAACCTCAACTTGTTTAAGACTCCGCTATTGATCTGAATGAGGAGATCCATCAACTGAAGGACATGGTCAACTACCTCCAACAAACATTGACAAAACTCATGCTGCAAATTCTTTGTCAGCCAACCGTTCTCACCTCATCCATTTGATTGCCCTCTCCATTTATCCTCACTATCAAGTTATGAAAGAAGCTACAACTCAAATTATAATCAGATTTATCTGTCAAACAAGGAAGAGGACGAACATACAACTCGAAGTAGCTCTTGCAATCACAAAGGGTTGTCAACAGAAGATAGTTCTTATTCTTTATCACCCAGTCTCATTCACCGCAGTAGGGTATCTCCTGACAAAATCCATTTAAGAAGCCAAATTACGATAAAATTTCAGATGCCTCAATGTGACCTGTATGATGGCAACATCGATTTAGGAGAGCTGTTTACCAATTTGCCACCAATATGATGTTGTTATGATTGTCAGACACCGTCATGTGACAGGCCTTCCCAACCATGTTCAGAAAGGCCGCACGTGCATTGTTCAAGTCTTTACTTCCCCAGTCTATTCATTCCTTTCCTCAGCTATCAGACCTCTTCCAGTAGCACTTTGTGAGCAGCCGATCTCAACGAAAAAAATCTGCCAATTTGCTCAACATTGTGCCAGACAAGAATGAGTCTGTGTCCCCATACCTTTGCCATTTTAATTCGGCAAAACTTTAGGTGGATAGTTTGAATGAATCAGTTATATATGCAGCCTTCATGCGCAGCCTCCGCTCAATGACGCGATTTATTTTTCGGTGAACAAAAGTTATCGAAGATTAGAATAAGAACAAAGGAAAAATGACTGCAAGATGACGACAACCTAAAATATGGTAATGCCTTCAAGGGTCAAAGATGCGATGAACGAGACCCAAGGAGCCACTTGCTGATATGAAGAATTTGACGCCGTCGAACAATCACGTCTCTCAAATTTCATAAGAAATCCGAGACAAGGAAAATCCCTGATGACCGGTAAGGAAAAATCCGCATTGGTAAGAACCCAATAATATTTGATCCAACTCCTCAGTCTAGGAAGCTATAACTTACTGAGTCATGGGGATGCTACAAAATTTCCCAAGGAGAGCAGCTGCAGTGGCAATAAGTTAGGATTACCTTCTTTGAAGTAATTCTAATAAGCTATCCATAAAATTTGTCCTTCTAAAATTCCTGAACCAAGCATGAATGCAGTTCTACAAGGAAAGTTCTTTTGATTAAGTCAAAGGAAAGATCATAAGTAGGTTCCTACTCAAACCTTCAAGAGAGAACTCTTTTGGGCATCGTATGCTATATCCCGTTTAAGTGTGATGACATTTGCTCGTCACCTTAACTTATCCCTCAAAGGCATTCTTATAAACTATATATTTCATTCTACGTCAAGGCTAGGGCATTTACATGAACTCTATGTGTCATTCCTCCTCAAGGGTTGATCTCACAAGCCCAAGCTCTGAGAAGGCTTCACCTGGCTCCAAGCCTCGAGAAGATAATGTTTTATATGGGAATTTATCTGCCCATCATTCTTTTATCTTCTCTGAAACTTCCTACCAATATGCTAAATGCGATTTACCAACTCTCAGCTGATGATGCAAGTGTAAGTAAGTTAACATGTACAAGCATATGCAACAATTTGCATGCATAACGTTTTGCATACTCTTTGCATAGAGTTTACAATAGGGCATTTCCTCTACGGATCTTAAGATCCAACAATTAGTCTTCCCAAAGACAAGTCTGAACACTACCAAGTGCATAGGTCAGGTGGCAGGGGGTTGTCCTAACTTAACCAGAGGTCTCGGGTTCGAGCCCTTGGAATGCAGTTGCGTTAAAACTTGGTAGGGAGAGCTTTGCCGCCCATGTGGTCTTGCCCGGCTCGAACTCGGATTAATCGGCTCCCAATTCGCTGGCGACTACTTACTTGCCCACTGTGGTGTCCGGATACCGGATGGTCTAATAAAAAAATAAAAAAAAAGTTTGAACAGTCTATTTGGGTGAAATTCTAAGACTTGACTTTCAAGAGCTATAGTCCGAACAACATAGTTGGGCGAAATTCTAAAAATATTTTGAAGAGTTTCTCGAGAAAACTAAAAAACCAATGCCGAATTACGGGCATAACTTGAGGTGCAAATGGCAGTCAACCTAAGCAACTGCTGAAGTTTACGTCAATCAATTGAATTAATGTTATAGCCATTGTTTAAACTACTATTGAAGCTCCACTTAATTAGTCAACAACCATGTGAGAGCTTTCTTGTTGTTTCTTCTTTGGTCTCTTTGGGGGGACAGGTTGCATAGATATATAGCGGAAAAGGATTCTGAGTGTTGATAAATCAATTTTAGTGCCAAAAGAGATCCAACAGTATCTGATCACGAAGAAGCAATCAATTCTCAACAGCACGTTGCTGTAACACTAGAAGAATCGTATGATGGTCAAACAGGTCATTGTAGTGATTAGAAAGTGAACTTGACGACAACCCAAAAAAGACAAAGTAAACTAGCTTCTGTCACGCAACATTTCAAAGCTGGATCCACCTATGAGAGACTGAGCCGATTAAACTTGAGAGGTCAGGCAGGTTTTCGTATCTTCTTTAATTGCAGCCCACTCATAAACTTTCCAGCTTCCAAGTTTTGAAAGCTAGCTAAAGGGACAACTGCATATATAAATATATACATGTATATGATGATGTTAAAGCAACAGACAAAAGTGAGAACAACGTATACTCGAAGCCATGCCAAGGAAAAGATTGCACCTATACATCAAAGGTTCTTGTAAAGAAGATCCAGAGGAGATTATAGCTGAATAATAATCATGACGATGATGGTGAACTCAGCAAGAAACTTTTAACAATGCGATTGAAGTGGGCAGCGTGTTCGATCTGCGGCACATGTGACGCATTCTTTATCACTTCCAGTCTCGCCCTCTCTCCCAGAAGCCTGCACATTAAAGCCCACAGGCCACAGCTTGATGCATGACTCTTCAATTACTACACATATACACACAGATAATGCGGATATACTTACAGATGGCAGCTTTAATTTTCCTTTAAAAGGCCATGAAAATTAAGAAAAAAGAAGCAAGGCTAGGAAACACTCTTCGGTTTGGATTAGAGATAGATATATAGTACACTACTCGGGTACCCAACATGAGATTCAGTGTACGTGTTGAGTATAATATTGCTTTTGAAGAACATTTGATTTCTGTTTTCTGTGAATGGGTAACCAACCACAAACTAAACTTGTTATCTACTTGACTGAACTGAAGTCACCCCAACTGGTAAGCATAGAATGAATGTATGCACACTTATTTTAGCTATATGAAGGCGGCATGCACATACTCTTTGAGCTCAGTTGCTTTATCCAAGAGAAATATCTGGTCCTTGTCTCCCCATACGATCAAGACATCCTGATGTGCGTATCAAAAACAGAAAATATTAATTAGCAATACTAGCTAGTTCGAATGCTAAACTACGTAATTATGAGATTTTCCAAACACCTAATGAAGCTGGTACGTATATGTGTACGTACGTACGTACATCCATTTGCAATCAAGTGCAAGTACGCATGTTTTTTTCTTTGTTTTTGAAAGTGTACCTGCTGAAGAGGAGATATATTTGCTGTGTCTTCGTGCCCAAGTGTCAGCCCCTTCAAGAGCTCCAACTTCTCCTTCCTGTTCTCGCTGTATAATTTCTGCATATCCATCCATCCACATATGTCAAAGATGGTAGTAGAAAATAAAGATAAGGTTAGCATTTAACACAGAGGGGGACTTATTTTAGGTGGTTTGGCATCTTGTCTAGATTTTTGTCTATATTACAAGAATCACCTAGCTGAATGTTGTTGTTTCACGCAAACAACAACGCAGATTCACCTTTTAGGTAACAATCAATAAGTGATACTTAACGTTGTCAATATCAGGATAGATTTTCACAACCATGAAACTTTAGTGTCGGTATCCTAAACGTAAAAGATATAACCAAAATTAATTCAATCATCTTGTGGAAATTGATTATCAGGGTCAAACTTTTATGTGGAAGTTGAAAAACATCCATTCAGAAAACTTGGAAACTGGGGTTACCAATATTAGTGTATCATGCCATATCTAACTAACGCCAAAATCATTGGCCCAGACCATTACAAATTCAAAAAAGCAGGCAAAAAATCTCATCTGCCATACTTCTCCAACCTTTATGTATATTTATTAGAACAAACTTTGGCTGCTACTCCGGTTGTAAGAATCTTCCTCCAACCCCATATACAGTGACAATTAATAGTCACTAAATGTCTCTAGTGACTTTTCTGTTAACACTTTAAGCGACAACTCTTAACAACACTTTTTTAGCGTCACTAAGTAAAATCCACTAAAAATATTTAACAATCATTAATTGTCGTTGCATTGGGGGAAGGAGATAGATTCTTTCAAACCCGGATGACAGTCAAATTTTTTCCTGTTCATTATTATGCAAAATGCAAATAATACAAGAACCAATAATTAAGGCAAAAGCAGTACTCACGTCAAGGAAGTCGTTTAACAGGAAATCGGGCATGTATGGACGCCGGAAAGCAGCCAAGGCCATCAATGTCCTAAGCTGCCCCGCCGTGGCCGGCAGCATGAGGTCCTCTATCCTCTCCACCCCGGCCCTCTTCAACAGCTCCCCGTTGTCCCTCCGCCGCATGTTCACCCCGGAGCTGGCGATCACCACCTTGTCCACCCTGTCCGGCCACATTGCCGCCATATGGTACGCCACGAACCCGCCGTAGCTCGTCCCCACCACCGAGTACCTGTTCAGCCCCAGCCTCTCCATCAGTTTTCCGACCGAAGCCGCCTGAAAGACCTCCGACCGGTCGGAGGACTTGGTGGTGGAGTCACCGAAGAAGACGAGGTCGGGGACGTAGAGGTCGAAGTGACGGGAGAGGGAGACGATCTGCGGGCGCCATTGCCAGACGCCCTGGGGGCCGAATCCGTGGATTAGGAGGAGTGCCGGCTTAGGAGTGGAGGAGGTGCAGGGCTTGGGGCCCCAGAAGTGGATGGTGGTGAGGTCGTCGATCTGGAGGGATTGGGAGGAGAGGCCGGCGGCGGAGAGAGAGCGGTGGAGGTAGCGACCGTACAAGGACACGAGGCTGAGGCAGGAAGCTACCATGTTGGTTGGTTGGTTGCTTGTTTGTACTTGTCCTTGTGGTGGTCGTTGTTCGGAGATGTCGGGGATTGCTCTCTTCTTGGTATTCGTAGTAGGTAAATGACTGATGTAAACAGTTTCGTGCTTGAGTTTGCCTTTTATTTAGCATAAAAAAAAAAAAAAATGAGGGGCTTCACCTTCATATGTTGCAATTAATAAAAAAATGAGGATAGGTAGACAATCCAGTGCATTAGGCTGTGTTATTACACGTTAGGCTTATTTTGTATTGTAACGTTTATATCTCATGCGCCCACAAAATGTGTCCCTTTAATTTCATCTACGACACCCAATCCCTTGCGCCCTTAGGGGATGAAACAACTCCCCCCCAAGTACCGTCTCACGCGAGCATCCCGTGGGTTAGAGCGGTCTTTTGAAGAGGTTTAGAACGCACTGCCTATTATTCCCCCGTGGTCTAACATCGTAGTATTCAATGAATCTTTTAAAGCTCGGATTTCTAGCCCATTCTATTTTAGTAGTTTGAAAAATTGGGTGTGACTCTGATACTACTTATCACTAACCGCGGATATTCTCACACAGATAAGACCGGCAGCTGGCTATTCATAAATGATGCCTCCAAGCCCATCCTTCCATAGATCTCTCAGTATCTTGACATTATCGAGTCGCTATAAAGCCCACTGCCTTGGATGTGGCATTATATGATGGTCTAACGCCTATTATTATATACTCATGCGCACTTTTGAGTTATGTGTCCGTGATAAATAAATCGACTTTGGGTTCTTTTCATTGATCTAAACCTTTGAGCACGTGTATCTAGTGACAGTTACAAAGCGCCAAAATGGGTATTTTTTGGGAAACCAAAAAAAAAAATCATGCCCGAAACAATGATGATCTTTCTTTTTCTTTCTGTATATAGTTTTTTGACTAGACCTAAGTGCCCAAATCTTTATAGCTACTGCACAACTGAAAATTCGATCTGTTATAAATCCGATATCACGTCATTGTTGTTCTTGTACTTCATAAAAGGTGCAGAATACATAGGCATGCTGATAAGATGAAGAAACTTGTTCATATATATAAGCTATAAATGTTCCCAAGTGGGGAAGGTATAAAAGGGTGTTTAATGGTAATGATGGATGGCTTTGGTTCCACTAGGTGGATTATGGTGACCCGTTGAGCTAACTCCAACAAACCCTCTTTTTTCTCCTCGCGCTGACCTCAAAATGGAATGTCTGGTCCCAGTTTATAAATACTTGGGAGGTGGTGAGTAGATTTCTAACCTACTTACAATGTCTGGTCTCAATATACAATTTACTCCCTAGTAGCTTGCAACTTGCAAAGGTCATGCATCATTAAAATTATACACACACACACACACACACACACGTGACTTGACAAAAATTGATTATTACATGCGTTACGGACAGGCTTGATAAAACCTTTTATAATGTTTTCTGTTTCTTTTTTTTTTTTTTTGGAAATTTTCAGACTTGCATTCTTCTGTTTCTTAATAAGAGAGAAATTTAACAATGTATCCATGCAAGGTTTCTAGAAAAGTGAAAGCATCACATGATCATTGTTCTTAACTATTACGTCGAATTCAATTGCCCAACCTACACTATGTGAAACACTTTATGAACATTAATCAACAACTTCAGAAGTGCGCGATATATGCCGTGGCTGACGTTGGCGGCAACTTGGGTGACAACTAAAACCAAATGCGAATGCTCTTCATCATAAAAGGTTAGCACGGTTCAGTTTGGAGGCTGAATAAAATCAAGCTGAACAAAATTGGTTTGGACAAAATAAAAAGAAAAAGAGCAATTGGTAGTTGAACAGTTAACTTTTAATGGTTTGTACTGGCGTATCGGTTTGGACAGATTGGCCAATTTGGGCATGTAGTCATTTTTGGACTTGTTTGAGCATTTTCGTTGATTATTAGGTCGATATTATGCATTATGACCACATGTCATTTTGAAGATTTTATTGAAAACGTAGAACAAAAGTAGCAAAAAAAAGCATAAAGCCCGCTCATATAGTGCTCCAACATGTGGACTCCTTACCATCAGGGAAGGCTTGCTCTTCGGGAAGACTACATCTGTGAGCCCTGTTTGTAATGCTCGAGCACAAGGGCTCATCACCAGCATATCGTAGGCTCGATCTTTTAGGATTACCCAGGAAGCTCTGCTTGTAGTGCTTCGGCACGAGGACTCTTTGCTACCATGGTAGGCTCACTATTCGTGACATGCGTGGGGAAGCTTTGCTTGTACCTCTCCGGAATGAATACTCCTTGCCATCAGGGCTAGTTCGCTCCTCCTAGACACCACCTCAAATCTCGACTTGCAATGCTTCAGCAGGGTGACTCCTTGCCACCATGGTATGCTCGCTCCTTCAGCTCACTACCTCTAGGAGCTCCGTTTGTACAGCTCTAACACGAGTACTCTTCGCCACAAGGGTAGGCTCTGTCACGCCACGAACTAATTGAAGGACCAATAGGCTTGAGGGGGTCGGCTGCAAGCCCCTATTTGACTTATCTCGTGGGCATTGTTAAGCTTCACTTGCTAAAACCAATAACGGTAGCAGCAGATTCTAAAACAATAGCCTAAAACATTTGAAGTAACATTTAATTTATTTTTTGTTTGTCTCTACAACGTATGCAAAACATCCTTAAACACAATAACAAGATTAATTTGTTTACCTAAAACCACCGAAGCTCCTCGATAATCCTATCAGTACTCACTACCAATTGCAACACTCACTTTCAATATTGTACTATTATTTTCAAACTTGAAATATTTAAGTAAGGGACGAGTGTCTACATGGTCAGCAAATAACAGTGACCATACTAGCTGGACCAACTTCAAACAATTTAAAAAAAAATGTAACTTGTGGAAACAATTTCGGTTCGTCCCTAAACATGCTTTTTAGAATACATTACTAGTCATAGGAAATACACTTACAAAAAGTAGATGTTGGTTTTGTTATTCTCTCTCGGGTAAGAACGATATTAATTTTCTAAAACGTTGTGATGCCAAAGAAGTGGGTTCGTAGATTACATGGAGGTGTCACAAAAGATATAGTCCGAGGCAGTTGCTAGATATATAGTAGTGGGACACAGTGAGGGTATAGTAAGGGCATAGAGCAAGGTTTCCTTGACATGCCGTGAGGAGTGACACTGCTGTGAAGACGAGGGCTAAGACGAACATGGCCGATAGTCGACAATCCAAGTTGAGGTCCAAGTCACGATATAATGTTACGTCCAATGTTACGGTCCGATTGTCTGGATTTAGAATGAGAAAGTGATTTTGTTAGAATGAGAAAGGTGTGTCCAAAATGAAGTCCAAAGTCGTTTATTATATGCAAAAAGTATGTCTGTATCATCAACTGAAACGGGTTGTCCCTGTGGGAGTGACACGTCATCAGGGGTCCACAAAATACCGGTGCTTCTTTAGACTGTCGGTTCTCATATTCGTGCTACTTACCCCACTCAGCATCCCTCTGCCTGTCCAGAAAGACTGACAACACAGCGTTGGCATGATCAGATAACGCCCTTACCTTAGCCACCAGTCCAAAACCCTTACTGAGTCCCAAAGAGGGGCGTCAAGAGATAAGGAGAAACTAACAGTGTTAGGGGAGGGTCCCTACGCTCCGACTGTTAGGCGGACTAGGCCTGATGCCTCTGAAGACTTGCTCTTGTCTCGGAGTGACCCGAGTGTCATTGTTCTGGGGCTTCGACGATCACTGGTAACGTGAGTGCGACGTGGTCATAGCTCATGCATGCCTAGTGTCATGCAAGTCACCCCGGTGAGATACTGTCTTTGAAAGCGAGCATATCCCGCTGCAAATGGACCTCATGCCGGAGAATTGCAAGTGGAGCCCCTCAGAATGCTCCACACTCTGGAAAGTTGGTCGAAACATGTTCCACGTCCACAGCGGGGGCGTATGGTGTGGTGAAGAGATGGACCAATGCCAGGGGGTGTGATCGTGTGCTAGAGAGCTGGGGGCACGTGACGCATGAACGACACATAGGCACGGGCAACAGGGAGAGAAGAATGGTGATTCGAAGGGGAAAGCCAAGGCCAACCCTTGGGGAAGGCCGAGGCTCACCCACTATGGGTGGCCGAGGCCGACCCTCAAGGGAAGGCTGAGGCGGACCCCCTTTGGCAAGGGCCAAGGTGCGGTGATGTTGATCTCTTAGCCAAAAAAATAGCTCGACGACTGACGTGTGAGTGTGCAACAAACGTGTTTACATAAGTCGAGCAAAAATAAATTTCTTAGCAGGGAAGAAACGCAAGAAAGGAAAACAGGAACAAAATCCCCATGACTTGAGCGTGCATCACTTTGACGGTTGGAGCGTTGAAAAATTGACCATTGATTATATTAATTTGTCACGCGAAACGGGACCCACAGTGGATCCATGGGTGACGTTAAGATAGGTTAGGAACACATTGTCACTAAAAAACAAATCATAATAAAAGATATGACTATTCACAATTTATAGTAAAAACGTTGATAGACAACATTAATCTTTACATGTTCATCAGAGTTTCACAAAACGTTAATAGCAAGCACCAAACAATGAAAATGGTAATATAAACCACATCTAATTTGCAAAGCAATTGAAATAAGCTAATAAATGCATATATATGGGTACAAGAAGCCACTATTCAATCCCGAACGCTACACTCAGTGACTCCTTAGGCTACTCCAAATCTGAGCGCAACTTGTTCACTCCAAAATTCAACCACAATGCCATGATCACTAAAAGCGTCAAATGAAAGCAAAACAAAACAAAACAAGTTAGAAACGCCTTTGTCAACTGCAGTTGGTTTAGCCTTTCTAGCTTTCCTTCTCTTTTTCTCGGGTTTGTATACATTTTATTTTCCATTTTGTCGGTCCTTTGATCTATCCATCTGCATATGGTATGCCACCTTTGGTTCTATTTATTGTGCACTCATATTACCACTTTTCCTGTGTAGTAATGACTGACACCCCCATAACCAACGATTTTTACATTTCTCATTGAAAGCTCACTAAATATATAATATAACATAATAATAGTTCATATATGGTAATAATAATAATGGAATTCGGAAGGCGTAAATGCTATGGAAGTGTTGAAATATTTGCAAAGACGTATCAAGTTCAGAACAGACAAGATTTAAAATAGGTTTCTTTAAAACCAGCCTGTAGCAGGGAAAGTGTCTTCTAACTTACTTTCCCAAACGATCTACGAGACTTCTGATTATCCCCTGATTTCTTTTTGCCTAAGTTTTAAGACTTTTTTTTTGCTAAATTACGTGATTTACCCCTACATTAATTTACACATACTCCTAATTAATCCAAGTGTAAAAACATTGAACACAAGGAAATTACTTTCATCATTTTTTCAATGATGAACTCTAATAAACTTACAACACTTCAGATTAGAAAACCTTCGAGTTCAAGACAAATTCACTTTAAAACTGATTAAAGTGATTAAACAGGGGTTTGATTCAGCTATGATATATAAGGTTGGTTGCTTAGAGTAAACATGTATGGAGAGAAACCATAGTCTAGTTTGTGAATGGTGTTGAAGAGCGTTTTTGCCACAACATTAACAGTTTAGGCTGATCCAATCTAGTGTCACCATGTGTACAGGCATGCATGCTCCAATCTAGTGTCACCAATCTAGATCGGTTTAGATTTTCTTTGGTGCAAACACCATCTAAGCAAACCAATCAAAGGGACTTGATTTATCATAATCAAGTGATAGCAGTTTAAGTTTAAAGCTAAGCCTGTTACGAGCAGCATCGCTGCTTGATCAGCGAGGGGGAGCATCTCAGAAGAGCAGCAAGGCCTATATTGCCTCATTTGAGAATAGATAAGGCCTTGACTTATGCTTGTCGGTATATGGATAATAGACTTCCTTCCAGAGGCCTTAAAGGTATCTTATTTAGGCTTTCAGTATGTAAAGCCTTACCTTACTAGCCACGAAGACTACTAAGACTAGGTGTTGGTCTTGGAGACTATGCTATTAATACTAACGAGTTAGCCCCTGGCACTGAACACTAACTCAAAATTGTTTATGAGGGTTGCCTTGCTTTGATTCACCTCCGGGGATTGTTAAGGGGTTGGAATGTGATTAAATGCAACGTGAAAACAATATTTTCCTTCTTATTCTTTTCTTCCTAACGGTCCAACTCTTCACCAACCTCATGTGCTTGAGCTTATCCAATCCATCAGTCATTCATTTCTCAATAAAGTCATTCATTCTCCTTTGTTAATTCATTTGACACTTTTTTTTTTCTAACACTAGAGAAAACATGTTGCATTTTATTTTTTTGGTGCTTAAACATGTTGCATTTTAACTAACACATATATGCCTCCATATCTAGACCCCAAACAACAATAGCGTACGTCATTTTTCATAAAAAAATTATGAAAAATGGTTAAGGCACAAAACAAAGGTTAAGGGAGCGAAGACATCAGCGACAGTTCCCCAGGCTAAACTAGCCTTTGGAAGCTAGTATATTCTCTGCTATGGTCAACTATGCTAGGGTTTCGTCTGCCGGGGTTGTCGCGGCCACTCTTTTCTCTTCAGTGCTACAAGTACATCTTAATTTTTTATGTTGCCACCATCGACACCCTCGTACCAGCCATGATTTTGCACACAACACGTTTTAGGCAACATGTTGCACACATGAGCCTCGTCTGCATACTTCGTCTGAATGCGTCGTACCACATCCTCATAAGTGGACTATGGCAATGTACCGCATCCTTCCATCGAGCCCATGCTCCCACTACATTATACACAATCAGCCTTGGTAGCTGAACATGCTTTGATCCACTTTTCACAGTTGTAATATTCCAAGGGCTCTACTCGTAGTGCTCCGACACGACTATTCATCGTCATTATTATAGGCTTGCTCATTGCGGAGCTCCACTCATAGTGCTTTGGCACAAGGACTCATCGAAATCAGGATAAGCTCGCTCCTCTTATAGTGCGACGAGGACTCTTCTCTAAGGAATGGGCGATGCCCCATGGGACACTAATATCGACCCAAGTGATGCTATGGATGCCTGGATGCCTTGTCATCCGATCACATAGGGATAGCTGATCCACGTTACCACCACTAGGAATGATGACCTCCACGTTACTCCGAGGCACGAGCATGACTTTACAAGGGAATCCACCATAAGGGCACTGGACTTGAGGCTGAATTGATGGCTTACTTCACCAAATAGTTTTTTGCAGTTCATCATATGTGAGTTACAGTTCTGGGGGAAGTGTGAAGGTATGTAAGACATGACAATTGAATGAGTAAAATGGTGTGCCGACACATTGGTTACCATCAGCAAGGTGACAGTTCCAGGGAACGAATGTGGCACAAGAAGATAAGTTGTCCTTAGCTATCTATAAATTGAAGATTTTGAGAACTCAGTTGAACAAGAATTCTTAATTCATTTCCCCTTACTTTCTTGTCCCAAAATATTATAACTCAAGAGACTTCTAAGGAGACAAAACTCTTTGCCTGATCACCCTAACCTCCGTGGACTTGCATATCTGTGTACAATTCACGCCTTTGATCTCAACGTTGGATCTAAACACCGAACTTAAGCTCCGTCTTTCGTAACTGCGCACACTTTGCGCCTCGACCGCTCACATCACTAACAGTCCTCAGTAATCCCGTAGATCGAGTCGATTAATTTTTATGTACCTGTTTTCGCTCTTCCGGAGATAATTCGCCTACCGAGATACGACTAATGCTCAAAAAACAATTATAAAAGTGAGGGTCGAATTTGTTTGATATTGGGAGACCACCATTTGCCCGATTTGTTTGAGCTCAACCTTTTTAGCTCTAGGCTTGTTTATTACTTGGCTGAAAAAACACCAGCACCGGTAAAATCAAGACGCTCCTCACCTCAGGTAATAGTACACAGTAAGTTGAAAAAGTAAACGTCGCCTGAGAGATTCGAACTCTCGCGGGGAAACCCCATGTACTTAGCAGGCACACGCCTTAACCACTCGGCCAAAGCGACCTTCTTGTCTACTTGCTTCTGCGTTTATTGTTGTAATTATCTATATTTGGACGAAGAACAACTACTGCGCATCTTTCCTGAAAAGTGAAAACTTCTTCGAGACCAAGCTTTGCCTTTGGCCGCCGAGTCTAATCGGAAATAGTAATGATTGAGTAGAGTAGCACTCAGTTGACATCTTTGTCGAAAGATAACCACAGAAGAGAGAGAGAGAGTAGCTAGAAAGCATTAGTACAAGTGTTGTACTAAAGTTAAAATGGCGACAGTGCAGGCGGTTGTGGGGAGTTTGACGGCGGGCGATCGCCGGATTCTGACGTCAGTGAACACGGGAGCATCCACTCTGTCGTTCTTGGGGTCGGGATTCATAGTGCTGTGCTACCTCCTCTTCAAGGACCTCCGCAAATTCTCCTTCAAGCTCGTCTTCTTCCTCGCCCTCTCCGTAAGCTCCTCTTCCACCTTCATTCACTCTTTAGTAGAACTTGAGTTCTTTCTTTCTGCTGTTGGATTTTGCCTGCATTCGTTTTCTATTTGACATTGTATCGTGATTTTGAACTTGAGTTTTCTTCAAAACGTACGGAGCTTAATTTGAGTAACTAGGGCTTCATGTGCATTTTGAGATATGTAAAGACACTCCTTTAGATCATGCTATACAACGGCATCACTTACTTGAAGAATTCGGGTCGCGCTTACGATGCCTGGAGACCAACATCAGAAATGTTACAACATTTATAGACGCTCTTTTGGCTTGAGTTGAAGCCCTAGAAATAGGCTAATTAGCATACTGTCATGATTCGTGAGGGACAGGGGCATTTCGGGATTGGGTAGCACTCTGCCTTTACATGTAGGATGACTGTTGGAACCAAGAAAAGAAAAAGGGTTTTAATCTCCGTGTTGTTAGTCGGTTCAAGATATAGCACCAAATCTTACCTTGTTTCTGCTTGACTACTCTGATCTCCCCGTTCAGAGTCTGGTTTAATTTGTATATCAACGGTGTTGATTATTTTGCTTTGTGGTTGCCAGATTGAGAAAGAACTTGAAATGAATTAACTGCTGCATGAGATGAGGAATTGGGTTGTGGGTTTGGGGTGGGGGAGAGATAGAGGGCATTGTAGACTTTTGTGTGCCATGTAACAAAAAATTCAGATATGGGACTTAAGTGAGATAACTTGTTGCAATATAGGATCGAGGCAAGAGAGAAAAATGTGGCTTGGTGTGTGGACTTATGAACCGTTAGTATCACATGGGCATATTCTGGAGATTTCTGTTCGATTTTTCCCTTCTCGTTGTATTGATTCACGCTCCAAAATCTTAATGTTAGTTTTGTCATTGATGGCCAGTCCAACTAACTTTCAGACAATCCTCTTAAGCAGATATAGTACCTAACATGGAATAATATTCCAGGATACCTGACATGAGGGTGTGATTGGTCGACTAGTTTACTGTAAAGGTACATTTGACTGTATGTTTCAGTTTGGCATATAGCTGATCTCTACCTTTTCTACCTTGAGAAAGTAGCTAATCCATAAGTCAGGCTTTAAAAAGAAATATAAGACAACATGCACTCATTTGGCGGGAATATCTGGAAATACTTGGATCAGTAGCCAAAAGGATGATGTTGGCTAATGTAAGACCTGCTTATCATCTATCCTTTTTCTTTATTATCCATAAGTGTGTCGTAAAGATTTATGCATTTGGCCAGATAAAGTTGTCGTGAATGTTACCAATTTATCTATACTTTTAAAAAAAGCTCAAATGAAATGCTCCAGTAAATCGATGTGTTGAGAAAGGCCTGTTGTCATTTTGTCTAGTGCAAGAGCTTCTCAGTCTCGGAGTCCTTTACTTCTGATGTGTTGTCTTAGTGGATCTCCCCATAGCTGTCACCAATGTATTTTTCTGTCTAGGATTTTCTAGATAAATATCCTTTACTGCTTGTATTGGTAAGTATCTCGATTACTTTTTTGAGCCTTCTGCAAATTCACTCAAATATTATGCATGAGAATACATTAGCATTTATATGTTCACATAATAAATCGGGTGGTTCCTACTTATAATTGGATTATCACTCCAAGACATTGTAGAAGGATTGCACATTATGTTCACATAGCATGCAGTTATTATATTATGTTCAAACAATGAATCAGGTGCTTCCTACAGATATACTGATAGTCACTCTAAGACATTGTTGAAGGAGAGCACATTGATGAGAAGATTTCTAATTTTAATGGAAGTCTTTCCTCAAGCTACTTCCAAAACAAGACGATATCCACAAGTTAAAAGTTGTGGGTTTAGACGGTTACTATTTCAAGTTGTTTGTTCGCCGGGTAGTTGAAGTGTGGTCAAACCTTTTTTTGTCTACAGACAGTTTTGGTATCACTGGCTGAGTTAGCTTCTTGCACGTGGTGGTGCCCAGCGCTTTATGTTTTTTAATATAAATGTTATGCATTGGAAATGAAACAATGGATACGAGAAGAGTTGTAGTAGAGTAGCTAATATCGGGCTGTGAAACTAATCTTTATGTTCCAGTTTAATGCGCCCCCTTTGGTGTTTCTAGTGAGATGTGTCAATTACCTACCAAAAAGCAAAATTTCCCTTTTAGTAGGTTCTTGCATGGTTAATGTAGTTGAATAAGTGTATGAAATGCCTATGTATACGTGCATCAGCGCTGATGCTAGAAATAAGGGCTCACGTCCCCTTTCTCATTATTCTAAGCTTTACTTCAATATCATGAACGATAGGAAGTCCTTCTTTTGGTCGATCCTTTTCCCTTCCATGCTTCTACCTACTTCTAGCAAATGCGTCATAGTTGGATATGGCTAATTTTATACCATTTTTGAGTGCAGGACATGCTTTGCAGTTTCTTCAACCTAGTTGGGTATGTAGTTTAGGTGAAGTGAAATCTCCTTATGTCTTTTCTTTCTTGTTGATGTTTACATCTGCTGAAGGACGGTTATGTTACTGCAGGGATCCGTCCAATGGATTCTTTTGTTATGCTCAGGGCTACAGCACCCATTTCTTCTGTGTGGCTTCTTTTCTTTGGACAACGACAATTGCTTTTACGCTTCATCGTACAGTTGTCAGACATAAAACCGATGTGGAAGATTTGGAACCTATGTTTCACTTGTATGTTTGGGGTATGCATTTAGCTGTTGGATATTAATTTGCTGCTTACAATTTGTTTGCTTTTCATGCTTTCTTTATTGAGATGGGATCCTATATGCCGGTTACGTTCATTAACTTAACATCTTTGTGGTTGCCTTTGCAAGCTCCTAGCTGTCAACGGTTTTATGTGTTTAATTGCGTTATGCCATTACGTAGATTCTCTTCTGAAGCGAATTGAAGTGGATTGTTACTGCTTGCAGGAACTTCACTAGTTATGACCGTTATGCGCTCTATTGGTAATGACCATGAGCATATAGCTCGTTTAGGTGCATGGTGTTGGACACAAACAGGACGTACTGGAAAGGTATGCTCGGTAGTCTTGGCTTCATGCTTTTGGGCCTGAATTTGGTTATAAATTGCATGTTTTGGGTTACCATTGATATGGTTCAATTCAAAGATAGTTGAATACATGCCATATGTTGCATATACCGTTCCTCGGTTTCCTATGAAGCACGACACCTCTCATGGGTCGACGTATCATCTCTGACACTTACCGACACATCAAGACACGTGTCGGACACCTCTGGGAGGTTTCGAAATTTTTTACTCCCTCCGTCCCACATAAATTGATCATATTTTCTTTTTGGGCCGTCTCACAAAAATTGATCACTTCCAAATTAAGAAAGATTCTATAGGTATTTTTACATATTTGCCTTTTTATACTTTTTTTATTCTATTTCTCTCTTCACATTTAACTCTCCACCAACTCATTTTCTCGCTCCTGGCCCACCTTCTTACACTTTTTTATTCTATTTCTCTCTCCACATTTAACACTCCACCAATCAATTTTTTCTCTCCTGGCCCACTCTCTTCCCTCCCATCTCTCTAAAGGGTAAAATGTGAAATACACAATATATAACATAAATCCTTAATATGCGTGCAAAGTCAAACTGAGCGATTTATGTGTTAGGAGGGAGTATTATTTTTCTTTAATTATAGGACACCGTGTCGGACACTTCTTCCATCATGAAGAAGTTTGGATACTTCATGTAGAAGTTCGGACAGGTATGGGGCTGAATGAATATTTGAAACTTACTACGGAGGTTGGGATAATATAGTAGGAAAAATTGGAGCTTTCTTCAGGAATAAAAAATTAGCCAAACGCTAACATATCCACAGATCGTATATCTCTTCCCTTTCCAATTGGCTGTTGTACTGCTGCCTATTTAAGAGGGAGACAAAGAAGGAGACAGGATTTCGCTTGCTACTTCTTTCCTTCCCGTTTTCATTTTCATCTCTCTCTCTTTTCCGTTCTAATTGACTGTTACTTGTGTTTCTAATTTCTTACTTTTTCTCTTTCTTCCCTAATGTTCCCTTTCTCTACCTGTCCTTTATTTTGTAACTGCAAGAAAGACAAGAACGTTTTTAATTTCGTTCCAATCAAGTTCTTCAATTTTAGCTTCACTCCTTCCTTTGCAATTTTGAAATTGAGGCTAGAATTTACTTCTTACTTGATGTCAGTAATAGATTCAAGTGATACTAGTAGTGTGTAGTAAGTTCAAATAGGGCAGACAACCCAGCTAAACCTTGTGGAGATCGGTAACAAAGTGTAGCAAGGCTCCACGAAGATGAAACTTGACCTATTAGTGCAATTTAGACGTGGATTGTGCTTGAAAGTAGAAAACACATATACATGAATAACCTAGACAAAATTCAGTGGTGTACCGCACTGTCCAAATTTTAGTTTTTGGCAAATTGCGGTGTCCGGTGCCCCGGTTGGTGTCGGTGTCGGACGCGGTGTCCATATGGGTGCTACCTAGTCAGTTTCTTTTACTAGCAGGGGACAAAGGAAGTTGGCGACCCTAAGATTCATATTATGGCTATGCTCATGTTTTGCTTTTTACTCAAAGACTTGCCTTTACTAGTATGAAAGCTCTCAATTTCCCCCAAAAGTGAAGCCTAGCTTCGACCCATTTTGCTATTTTTTTGCCCTAGTTTTCTTTGTTGGTAAAGGAAGACAGAAATACCCAAAAGTGAATGTTCCCAAACGTTACCCAAGTCTGTACTAGTGCCTTCAGCAAATATTGAAGTGTCGACATAGTCAATGTAGTTTCACGAACTTTATAAACGAGTCCTTTTGGTGTCTACTTTTGTGGGATCCTTATTTCTCGGTTGTATTCTCATACAGCCACAACTTTCGTGCTTTGGGTGCCAAGGTGAAAAATATTTGAAAGAATTCCCTTGTCAGGAGAATCGTGTTGCATATCATGCCATGTTAATTAACCTTGATGAAATTCTTAACACTAGACAAATTTCTTACCCAGAATTATGACAACTTTTATTTCAAATGCTACTTAAGTACCCTTGTCTTCACAATTCTAGGACCAAAGATGATTCCTCCAGTGTTATGTTACAAAGTGTTCAGCTCAATATTAAAGAATAGATGCAACTTTAAGTTTTAGCATGCTTACTAGCTTCACAAGTTTTCTTATAGTTTAAGCATTCCAAGTGGTGAAAATATGTTCTTGTTAGGTAGTTAAAGCTTGTATGTGGTCTGGAGCCTAATGTTCTATTTGTTCCTACAGGTGGTTCACTTCATAACATTTTATGCTCCTCTCTGGGGTGCAATTATTTTCAATGGCGTTACTTACTTTCAAGTGATACGCATGCTAAACAACGCAACACGTGTATGCACTCATTTATTCAAAATCCAAATTTCTTTTCCTCCATATTTCGGGATGTTTGTAGCAGTGATAATTCAGCCTTTTGAATATCTAAAAGCATTAGTAGACCTGTTGAGGCGATACTGATGTAGCCTTTGGAGTTTCAGATGGCAGTTGGCATGTCGGACCGAGCATTGCACCCAGATGCACGAGCAGACATGAAGGTATGCTTTATTTCACTTGATTGCCTAAACTGGTTTCAAGAGTGTGTAGTTAACAAGGTATGGAGTACATGAATTGCTTGAAGCTGACTCGACCTTGATAGAATGAATATTTGCTGATTTTTGCAGCAGACACCATTACACGCCGGTGCTTTTTTCTACCTCGTGCATGATATTGATGCATACAGGCTACATCAAAATATCTTAATGCTTGCGTATAGGTTCTAACGACATGAAGTTTTCCTCAAAACCTTCATTCTTTCCTTCATTCATTGGCTATTTATCTTCTGTGCTAAGCACATTGGTTCTTGAAGAAATTATTGTTATAGTTTAGGGGTGAATACAATTTGCCCCCTCATCAATTGGGTTCAAACAGATTACTGCCCTCGGGTTTCTTTTTTTGCAACCCGCACATATTAATTATTCTTACCAGCCACCTTTTTGCTTGAAATGTCTCAAATACCCTTGTCTTCACCCTTGGTCTCTACTAACCTCATGTTGGCTCGTGCCAACATCAAATAGGAACTTAATCAAATCAACTCAATAGGCATCATACCAAGTAATATTAGAAGATAATCAAGAAAATTGAACAAATGTACATATATTAAGCTTTGGAACTGTGTATCCAGAATCTGGGACGGAAGGCTTTGACCTTTACTCGTTAATCTCTGATCGCCTCTCTTTCTTCTAAAGCAGAAACTCTTTGCCGGGCAAATCCATGCACTTGCAAGCATCCGTTACCCAAAGCTGCCATGAAAACTACCATAAACCAATAGCAGATTCCAGTCGACCAACTAGTCATCACCACTATGGAACCACCACATAGGTACAAGAGACTGCCAACAAACCATTATTATTTGAAATTTCAAGAGGTTGTGTCACTCCTTAAAGTGCAATCAGAACTGGAGACCCATTTCTGTGCTACTCGAAAGAAGAAAAAAAGCATCCTGGTCATCTGAAGACAACCATCTCATCTTGAACCACCAAATTGATAAAGATTTGGAAATAACATTAACACAGTCCAGACACAAAAACACACTCAGAAAGATAATAGAGATACACGGATCATTGAGGGGTTAGTTATTGCACAACATGCATACATGTGCATAATAGACACAGTTTTATCGGGCACTGCTGTCCTTTTAGGTCATGTGCTGGTCAAATGACCAATTTTAATACCAAGATCGTTATTTTGGTGGCAATTTGTAGCGGGTTGATACTTGAAGGTGGTGGCTTGTAAACCTTAATATCGGAGGGGTTTGACCCGAAGACATGAAGAGGGTGGGGGTGCAAATTGTATGTGCCCCCTGTATGTGTACTTTTCCACCTCTCTACCTTGCTCGCTTTGTAGATCTTCAACTTGCCTAATACATCGATTAAAATGCCTTCACCATGTGTTCTGGTTCCCAAGAGTTACTTTTTGCCAAAGTTCAAGACCCGCTTTGGGGGTGAATGTTTCATAGAAAGTTTTGTATTATCCTGTCTTCTATTTTTTTTGCGCTTTGTTATGGTGCTGGAAATCATTAGAAGCCTGAAAAATCTAGTTGTACATTGGGAAATGTGATTCCTTTCTTTTTTTCCCCTCTGGCCTCCTATGTGTATAATTGTTATCATCGGTGTTACTCTTGGAAGGAACTATGAACCAGAGAAATTGAAACCAAATGTCCCTCTCTAACTTTTACATCTTCATTTTGTTTCCTTCCGCAGGCTTTAAACCGATGGGGTTACTATCCGCTCATTCTTATAGGGTCATGGGCTTTTGGGACGATCAACCGTATCCATGACTTCATTGAACCGGGTCATAAAATCTTTTGGCTTTCAGTTCTTGATGTTGGGATGGCTGCACTCATGGTAAGCCCTGTTACATCGAAAAGCTGTTTTTTGTTGCTGTTTACCTTCCGAATAAACATATTGCTGCATCTGTGGAAAATCACTTAAGACTCTGTAATCAGTGAGTACAATATTGCATGTTCGTGTGGACAATGGCTTTATATTGAGTAATCAAGAAATAATCCATACGTAAAATTGTTTTCCTTTTGGAACATGTTACTTATACGGATGTATACTTTCTACATTGACTACATCTGATTTCCATCTGAATTTGTTTTAGGGTCTGTTCAATTCCATAGCTTACGGCCTAAACTCTTCGGTACGGCGGGCAATTTTTGAAAGACTGGATCTGTAAGTAAAAAATGCTGAATTTTGTCTATGTGAAATAATTCCAAGTTGTCGTAGTTTGATCGTCCGGTTCGTCAACATGTGATTGGATCAGATGTACAGTCTGATTGAATTGTATGATCTTGAAGGCAATCTGCTATAATTGTGCACGAGGAAGTATCCAGTCATTTATAACTTGTTACTCAATGTCCCCCTCCCCATGTGGTGACATTGAGAGGAAAAAGGAAAGAAGAGGACAAGTTTTCTCTCGCTTATGGCATGCAGCAAATATTTTCAACGTTGGGGTTGTTCCATATAGTCCCGACTTCAACTTCCAGTCCTTTTTAAAGCCGTTCTATACGTGAGCAAATAGCTAAATAAGTTCACTTATGGAAACGTCACCTTCAATTTATAATTAGAGAAGCATTTACAATGTGATGGTGAAAATTTGCATTGAAAATCATAAAACGAGTAGTCTACTGCTTCCCCAAGTTTTGGATATGATAACATTATTTTTCTGGTGTTTTGCGTTTAAATAAGTCTGACATAGTTTTTGTCAGTTGTCATATTTCACCAATTCTTAGTATGTCGGTAGATGGACAGATTTTTCCACGCTTTGGTTGACATGTGATGTTTCTTAAGTTTCTCACTTTCTGATTAAGTTTGGTAGAGGTGCCAATATTGACAGTTTCTTACGCTGTCTTGAGCCTTAAAATCCTGCAATGTTTGCCTTTAGTCCCTGATTCAGGTAACATATGACAATATGACTGAAACTATAATAGTTGAAATCATAACGCATGTGAAATTTTTTAAAAATGGCCTCTTCCTTGAGTTTGTTGATTGTGACCTATCTTAGGTTTTAACATTTGATCACGTTAGTAGGCGCCAAATTTTTCATAGTCTTCACAGGCTGTCTTATTTTGATGAACATAATCCTGCCTTCAGGCCTTGTTCCCTTTTGGCATTTGCGTTTTCTGTTTTTATCATTAGTGCTTTACGATTAACCAGTGTTGAAGTCAATGCTTGGTTACATGGATTTGTTCAGGTTACCAGAAAGGGTTCGGATATGGTTTCCAAAGAGTTTCAAATCCAGAGGCCATCAGCAGGAGAGTGAGTTAGTCTCATTGAAAATTCAAGATCAGCAATAGCAATTAGGACACTTTCAATTTTCTGCATCTGCAAGAGAAAGAAATCAAGTGTCACATTGAAATTGCCATCATGTGACAATTTGCAAGGGGTTTTCCTTTTCAGAAAAGAAAGGAAAACCTGCTCCCCGAACTGCAATATAGATTCTTGGTCCCTCTTAACAAAGCCCAAATGCTCATATTTACCCGGCTACCTCAGTTGTAAATTGCTAGTGAGGTGAAACATATTTGGGTTACTCCAGTTGGTTGGTCAAAGAGAATCTGTAACACAGAAGTCGTGCTTACTTCAAGTCAAGGCGATGAACTCCTGCGGTGATTGTAGATTGCGGCTGTGCAAAGATGCTTTGTTGGCCTTTTTTTTTATCTTTTTATTTAATGTACGAAGCAAAACCAAAAAAATTCATACTTGTCCTACACGATGCTAATAGCAGAATACTCGTTTTTTGATATTCTGTTCTTCAATGGTGTATGAACTCTGGTATCATCACTAGAATGTGATCCGATGCATTGCTGCTTGTTAACGCGTGCATTCGTCCAGTTTGCTGAAACATTCTAGTTCAGGTTTATGGTATCTCCTCTGCCTTATAGTATGTGCAGAGCATTTTGTTCAAGCTCGAGCCAGGTATATCATATGATTCGTAGGGTATTGTTTGAGCAAACTGGCAAAATGCCGGCAGGCTGCTTACTAGGTGTATTTTTTAGTGTTAAACTGAGCCAACTTAATTCGTTTCGTAGAGTAATTTCTCCTTGGGGAAGCCACCCACGATGTGCTTTAAGAGCTATTTGGGGATGTGTGTGAAACATTTGCACGCAATGAATAAGGCAATCAGTGCAAGGCGCACACTGCTATGCTTCCATTAGTGCTACAGTGGCGATATCATTGTGAGAATGCTAGCATTACACATGATTGTAGCAGTATGTTACGCTCCCTGTTGCATAACAGCAGTTGGATGTTTTGCTTTTGCAATCGAACATTGTCCAATGAGCGACTAGACTATGTATATTACATTCACTGCGGCTGGGTCGCCCAGCAGCTAGTTTTGCGGCAGCTCAGCTTGGAAGAGTTTTTGTTGAGGCCGCCAAAGATTGTAGCTTTCAACTGTATCAGAGGTGAAGGTTGAGGTCGAGTCTGCGATGGTGGTTCAAACTTGAAGCATGCATTTGTTCTTCAACTTCCAGGTAGGGTGAGCCAAAGATGACATGAAGCCCGCAAGAAGAGTAAAAACTACTGTATGAATGATACATCCATGCTCACCTCATAGACGACTGATTAGAGATTCATTCATATTGGTAATAATTGTAGTTGTAGTTGCAGTTTAGTCACACAAATACCCACTCCTCTCCCGATTGGGAACAAATTGAAGGCGCAGTTGAGTTTGACAAAGACACAAAGGAACTAGTTCGGGGGTATACATGAATCATACTTGGATTTATGGCCACAATTATATATACACACACACACACACACAAGGCCACGCACACAGTTGGAGATTACAGATTATGAACACGACGATGAGGAAACAAGATGCACAAGGATTGTATTGGATAGAGAAAGGAAGACGAGGATCGCGTAATTAGGCACAAGCACAAGGATTGTCGACTGCGACCACGGCCTCATCGTCGCCGCTCCTGAACAACAGGTAACCGAGGGTAAGCCCCAGCACGACTGCCACGAAGACGCCGCCGTTGAAGGACATGACCGCGAGCATCAGCATGTAGCCGATCGCGGAATTGACGCCGAAGAGGAGGGCGCCGGCGATCCTGGCGGGCCTGCCGGCGATGAGCTTCTGTTGGAGGAGAGGCGTGTCGTCGATGGCGCCGGCGCCAGATCTGGAAGAAAAGCGCTTGAATCGGAGGCGGCGGTCCTCGAGGTACTGGTAGAAGGCAGAGAAGAGGAGGCAGGCGAGGACGGAGAGGGAGTAGGAGGTCCAGGAATCGGTCTTCCAGGAGTCGAAGAGCAGGGTCACCGATCGGCCCCAGTAGAAGGTCATGTGCATCATCTTCCTCGTCCTCCTCCTTTCGTCCAGCTGATGTGCTGTTGTGAGGTCGGATCGGGGGGAAGAGAAGGGAGGGTGTAGGGTGGGGAATGAAAGGTGGACTGGTTGGTGGTCCGGTCCTTACTCCGTATTCGAGTGCAACTGGTAGGGGGGTACCTACTTTTTTTGGAGAATTGGAAATATATAAATAAATTTACAAATGGGACTTCATATTAGTAGTAGGCTTAACCGCTACGGACAGCGCTTTGCCTTGTGTACTACTCCCTTCCTCGTAGTACAGTACGTCGTTTTCTTTTCTTACTTTTTTGTTCCTTCTGTTCCTCATTCATTAATTATTATTTTTTGAATTATTTTTAAAAAAATAAATATTTTTCAAATTAAAAAAGATTTTATTAGATTTCTTCTATATCTATGCTTCTTGCGTTTTTTTATTATATTTTTATTTGTTCTTCATTTATTGTGTTGTAAATACTTGACTCGCTCGTGGCTTTATCTACTGTTTTGATATGGTTGAAAAAAGTTTTAACCATGTTTTGATTTCCTCGGACAGCATGTAACATAGATAACAGATTCTTACTTCACATAATATCGTCCATGTTTTAACATCTTGACAATGAGAGTGTTAGTTCGACTCTCTCGTGCATCTTACAAAGTTAACAATTGTTATCAAATAGTGGATTTTAGCGACATATAAAAGTGTAAGAGAATAAAGAAATTAAAAATAACTTTTTTCTTCAAAGATATCCAAACTCTCGATCGTGTTAGCTTTATTTGGGCCAAAGGAGTAAGTGGAGGCATCCGAACACTCTTGGAAGCTAATATTATTGTACATGACGTGTAGTACAATCTAGGGGTGAGCATCAAACCGTTCAAACCGATCCGAACCGTTCAAACCGATCAAACCGAACCAATCCAATCCGAACCGTCCAAAGATCTTAACGGTTTGGTTTCACATTTTTCAAACCGACCTTGGTTCGGTTTGGTTCACGGTTCACATCTTTGAAACCGATTACAAACCGAACCGAACCGACCTATGATATGTTAATGTATTTTTAGTAACATTATATTGATAATTACATATATAAGGTACTAAGCAACTCCAAAATAAACAAATATTGAAAGTTAAAAGAAACAAAAATATTAACAACACTTAAAACAGAAAAAATTTATGACCAATATCTAGTTTATATTTACTCATTCTTTCTCATTCATCAACGAGAACTTATATATCGAATGAAATAAGATTATATGCAATTTAGAAAAAAATATAACTTCAATTAGTAGTGTGCAAAGTAACGACCACTTTAAGTGAGCAAACCGATCCAAACCGACTAAACCGAACCGTTTAAACCGACCAAACCGAACCGTCCAAACCGATGATGTTTGGTTTGGTTCGGTTCACAAATTTTCAAACCGAGGGGTATCGGTTCGGTTTACGGTTTGACTCCCAAACCGAACCAAACCGAACCGTGCTCACCCATCGAAGATGGAAGAGCGTTAATGTTTTCTTTGTTACTTGGCGATGTTAAGGTTTTGTCATTCAGAATTCAACTAATCAAATACTCCTTCCGTCCCTTAAAAAGCGATCAGATTTCCTTTTTTGGCTGTCCCACAAAAAGCGATCATTTCTATTTTGGGATATAATTTTATGTGAAGTTACATGTTTGCCCTTAGCTACCTCTTTTTTAATTTATTCTTTTCTTTCTATCACCTGTCACATTTATCACTCACCTCTCTCTCCCTCTCCTTCTCTCTCTCCATTTTCCTCCCCCTCCGAGCTTCAATCACCACTGCCGACTACCGGCATCACCACTGCCGACGACCCCGATCACCTCTGCTGCTAACACCGACAACCCCGATCACCACTACCGCCGACCCTGACGACGCCGATCATGGTTGCCTCCAACCCCAACGTCACCTATCACCACCGCTGTTACTTTGTTCTTCCACCACCACGACTGCCGGATGTCGTCGTCTTCTTCCCCCATCAACGCCGCTGCTGTCGCCGTGTCTTCTGCATCCATTATCAACCTCAAGTACCGTCCCCTACATCATCAATCACAGCCAATTTTCCCAATGAGGCAATCAGAGGCGTTCGGGCGTTCGCCTAGGCGGTGTGAGGCAAGACGAAGGCGTGAATGAGGCGGCGAGGTAGCATTTGACCAGGCGATGTGACGGTTGAAGAGGGGAGATTAGGCGTTCGCCTAAGCGTTCGGGCGTTCGCTTAGGCGTTCGGGCGTTCGCCTAGGCGTTCTAATCTTCCTCGTCTCTTCTTATTTCTCCGATCTCTCTCTCCTTACTCCATCTCCACTTACCATAGTAAAATTAGGGCAGAAAATCGATCTTCTTTGGCCATATTTTACTTTCTTCATCGCTTGATTTCGATGAACAAGATCATCAGAACATCAACGGGCTTTGTAATTTACTGTAATTTCTTTTGTCTCTAAACACCTATGCTTCAAATATCACAACAACCTCCGCGAAGATAGCCGTTGCAAAATTCCATGGAGTTGAGAGAAAACATGAAATTCATTGCTGAATCAAAGAACATAGTTCTGCCATTGAAGCCATGAACATGGTTTTTTTTTTCTCTTTGTTGGAGTTGTTTATGGCAGACCACTGAGATGGTGGGACGATGGGCCCATGACAACTCCTTATCCGAAAATAGCAATCATATTTAAATCAGGGGTAGAATGGGAAAGGCAATGCAACATTACCAACTTTCTTAAAGTTTGTGCAAAAAAAAAGTGATCGGTCTTTAAGGGACGGAGGGAGTATATTTTACATTTGTCTTTCTTTTCATGTCAACATGTCACACTTATTAATAGCATTGCAATTCGTAAAATTTTGTCAAAATACACTGGCTCCCTTAATTGCAAATTTATGTCTCTCCATCTAATTAATTTTTAAATCTTTACAATTTCTTAGACAATCCAATATTCTCTTGCAAATATTCTCTAACAAACTTAGGCTCTGTTTGACAGAGCTTTTTTTTTTTTGGTCTTCAGTTTTTAAAGAGCAATTTTTAAAGAGCAGCTTAAATTTATTTTTTTTACAAAAACAAGTGGGTGTTTGATAACCCTTTTTTTTTAGTTTTTTTTTTGGTGTTTGGTAACCTTTTTTATTTTGACTTTTTTTTTGTGGTGGTTTGTGGTGGCGATGGTGGGGCGTAGCGGTGGTCGACGGTGGTGGTGGCCGGCGGTGGCTGCCGGAGTGGTGGCCGGAGGTGGCTGCCGGCGGCCGGAGATGGTGGATGCCGACGGTGGTGGTTGTCGGCGGGCGACGGTGGCTGTCGGGCGGCGGTGGCTGCCGGCGGTGGTGGTTGCCTGTGGCCGGAGATGGCTGTCGAGCGGCGGTGGCTGTCGGAGGTGACTGCCGGCGGTGGTGGCCAGAGGTGGTTGCCGCCCGGTGGTGGTTGCCGGCGGCCGGAGGTGGCCAGAGGTGACTGCCGCCCGGTGGTGGTTGCTGGCGGCCGGAGGTGGCTGTCGGGCGGTGGTGGCCACCGCCCACCGCCACCCGGTGGTGGCTGCCGGCGGCCGGAGGTGGCTGCCGGGCGGTGGCTACCGGCGGTGGGTGAGTTGTGGTGGAGGTCTCAAAAAAAAATTTAAAGTGAAAATGAAAAGAGCTTTTTCCTCTTTTTTTTTTACTGTACAATTTAAAAAGCCACTTTTTAAATTGAAAAAAAAAAGTGGTACCAAACACTCATATTTTTTCCAATTTTCAAAACTGAAAAAAAAAGAGCAAAAAAAAACCCTGTCAAACGGCCCCTTAATCTCCATCTTTTTATTTTGTAATAAGTCATAAATATAATGTTATCTCTCATTTTTTCTTCCTACCATTTTTATATCTTTCTACTCTCTTCTTGATGACCTTTATTGATGAAAACCTCAACAAGCAAACTATCATTATTATTACTATTACTATAGTAATTAGTAATTAGTATCATTAACATTACTATTAGAAAGCTAATAATTGTTACTGAAGTTCATTCTTAAGACAAAAAACGATAGAAGCTAAAAAATCCATATAAAAAAAATGAAATAAAATTTTTGTTATCACTACTATAGCTATAACTAACTTTAATATTACTATTAGACACAAACTATAAGTTTTTTCAATGACTATTTTCATAATTGTTACTTCTAAATGTAACATACAAGATCAAAACACACACATATGGACAGTAAAGCGCCTCAGGCTCAGGAGAGGGCCGCCTGCAATTAACACACACACACACACACACACACACACACACATATATAGCTGTTAAGCCTGGAGATGCATTTATGAGAGAGCAAATGGTGGAAAAGATTGCAGTACAAGGCGAAGGAGAGTACCAGCTCTACGTACTTTGCGTGCATGTACTTGTGTACTACACTTCCTCCAGTCCAACCCATCCACCGCTCTTCTGAAATATGATTTCCACTTCTAATTTAATCAGCACCAACGACACCAAAATTACTTTGGCTAATCATTTCATTTCTATGTTTAGGGACTGAATAATTAGGTGATTGATGTTTTAATTATATTTTAGCCCTACACTTGTGTATATATTGCGTGCGGTCATATATCATTGGTCCCATGCACTTGGAAGCGTTGGATCCCCAAGGAGAGGAGATACCAAAGAGAGGCTCTGGCCGTGCCTCTCCCTCAAGGGGAGGGGCTCTAGTCGTGCTCTAGAGCTAAACGATTCGCCATCGACTCCTTTGTTTAAGAAGGGAGTGAGCCGATCGATGCCAACACTTGGAGTGGCGTTCACTGACAGATGTACGATATCTCTGACTTGGAGCTCTTTGGATTGACGAGATTAGTAGTGTCGAACTTTGACCTTTGGATCGGATATCACTCTTGACGTGTCTCAAAATTAAATTGTAGGACCTAGGAACGGTCAAAGAGTTTGTCCAAGGCGAACATGCTACAACAGACACCTAGGGCTTCAAGAAATCCTATGATAGTTCTTGCCAACTATTGCATAAGCAAGATGTTTTTAGCTAGCGATCGGCCTCACAGAGATGAAAGCAGATCGGCCTCACAGAGATGTTTTTAGGTGACGGGAAATCTCTTGGAGCTCGTAGCATAAAATATGGGACACACATTTCACATTTGTACAGAACATGCTGCCAGATTTTATAGATTTTATGGGACACACATTTGTACAGAACATGCTGCCAGATTTTAAAAAGAAACGACAGACTTGAACACTGTCTAGGACTCTGCAATGACAAGGATAACTCTCCTTTTCCTTTCCTTTTGAGTTAATTACGCGGTTGACCACTGTACTATTAGGCAAATTTCACTTTGACCACTGGACATCGATTTGTGTCATAGTAACCATTAAACTTTGAAATTCGTTTCAATCAGGTCACTCCGTCAAATTAATCTTGACGGAGTTAGGTTACTCGGGGGTATATTGGTCTTTTTACGCTAGTCTTTATGAATTTTCCTTTTCTTTCTCTCTTTTCCCTCCTCTCTCTCTCTCTCTCTCTCTCTCTCTTCTGTCCCTCTCCGTCTCACACAGACACTCCCCCAACCCACACACATATACGCATACCCATGCACACACATTGCCCCCCACCCCCCTCTCTCTCTCTCACACAAAGACACACACACACATAAACACACACGCTGCCTCACACAGTGACACACGCACAACACACAGAGACACACAAAGACCCACAAAATATATACAGACACACACACACACACACACAGTGTCTCACCCACATCCACACACAGTGTCTCTCATGCACACATA
Organism: Escallonia rubra; assembly: GCA_033065855.1. Taxonomy (NCBI): domain Eukaryota; kingdom Viridiplantae; phylum Streptophyta; class Magnoliopsida; order Escalloniales; family Escalloniaceae; genus Escallonia; species Escallonia rubra. Next base: position 294,093 of record JAVXUO010003210.1, on the reverse strand, counting down.
AATGAAGAAGGATGATAACCTTGATCTCTGGTGTCTCTTCAGCGGCTTCTTCGTCGCCGGACTTCTCTTCTTCGGTATTTTCACTGCTTCCTTCATTAGCTGCAGGGGCAGCTCCACTAACACCTTCATCAGCATCAGTAGGTGCTTCGCTGCTTTTTACAGCAGTAGCATCAGAAACTTCACTGCTTTCTTCAGCAGCAGCAGCAGGGGCACCTTCACTGTTTTAGTAATGGAAGAATATTGTTTATGTGTGTGCGTGTGTGAAGAAGAAGAAGAAGAATAAGAAAGGATTCAATTGCTTTTTGCACCTCCTCTCGCACCTATCAGACAAAGAAACAGGCTTTAAGGAATTAGACGCATCCACTATAGCTATTTGAAGAGGTTCACCATCCTCAGATTCTATCCTACCGCCAGTGAACAGGGTAGAGGGCAACTTATTGAGAAACTGCAGCTGCCAGGCCCTAGCCCCAGATGACTCTATTTGGTTGAGTGAGGATCTGCGGCAAACATGATGAGTTTTAGACTTGGAGGCTTACAGGAAAAAACTCTAAAGGTGTTCAATTACAGCTAATAAACAGGACAGCAAACAAGCAAAAACTAAGGTACTAATAATAAATCACCACTCAGAATCTTTAAAAGAGCAAGGATTTACTCAATAGTAAAAGGGCCAAGAGCAAGCTTGACAAGTAACCAGACAATGGAACAAACCGCAAAGGCATATGCTGACCAACCAAAGTTTTACATTCTGTATGCATGATAGCTCAACCAAGCTGAGATAATCAAATGCTAAGGAACGACTGTCTAGTGAGATAAAAACTAAATAGCACCTACACTTTCACGGGAAACCTGAACTACCAGCCATCCAACAAAAATCACAAGAAGCACAAAACTGCTAATTAAACTAAATAGATCCAGCCCCTGTTTTCATGCTTGAAGTATCAAAGCAGAAAGGACTACACAAGAAATAAATGACAAAAAAACTATACCTTGAAAATGAGTGATGAAAGGATTCAATTGCTTTTTGCACCTCCTCTCGCACCTATCAGACAAAGAAACAGGCTTTGGTAGCATCGTAGTGCCAGTGGGAGGGTTACAAACCGAGGGGAAGGTGGTTGAGAGTTGTTTTAGAGGTGGGGGTAGTTAAACTTAATTGCTGGTGGTGGTGGGTGGCTTGGAAGGGTGACCATGATGGTTGTGGCTCAAGGTCTTGAGTGATTCAGTGTTTTAGTAATGGAAGAATATTGTTTATGTGTGTGCGTGTGTGAAGAAGAAGAAGAAGAATAAGAAAGAAGAAGGTGAACAGTGAATGGACGGTTGTACCCCTAAATAAACGGACTTAAATTGACGGAGTGACCTGATTGAAACGAATTTCAAAGTTTAATGGTTACTATGACACAAATCGATGTTCAGTGGTCAAAGTGAAATTTGCCTAATAGTACAGTGGTCAACCGCGTAATTAACTCTTTCCTTTTAATCCCCGAAGGCATTGTACGTAGTGAATGTGTTATGTAATGATATTTTTCTGTGTGGTCGCCATCTCTCTCTTTTATTTTTCAATTCTTTCCTCCTCTCTCTTTCTTGGGGCCGGCCTAACAACGAACACACTTGTGAAGCTCGTACATTAGCAAGTAAATAAATTAACATTAGCAAGCAACTAAATTATTGGGGCTCTTGTCAAAAACGATTACATGCATTTCTATTTGGTTGGTTGGTGGTTTCCATGTTTGGAGCTTGCGATTGTGCCTCCATTTAAACAAGTTCAGTTTGGGATAAACAGAATTAGATCAGTAGGGAATCAATCCCTCGTCTAAAGCAAGCAACCACGAAAATGGCTACGAGAGGCCTAAAGGTAGTAGCAGACAGCAGTGGCAGACAGAATAAAATGACGATCACTAAACTAGAATTGGCTTTAATTTGCATGCGCAAATGGAAACGAAACAAAATGCTTTCAACAAATTAAAGTAAAAATGCATGCATACTACTGACGTTTAGCCCCCCCCTAAGCTAGCTAGCTAAGAAATGCTTCGGACAATCCACGTCTACTGTACTGTACTGATTTGAACAGCAGCTTTCCTACCCAACAAACGGTGACCTTCCGCAAGCCCGTCCTTCCTTCTGCACCGAAGGATCAGTGGATCTCGGTGAGTCCAAACTCCGCAGCAGAAGCTGCTTCACCGCCGAGATAAGGCCATCCTCCGGCGGACTGGACGCCCTAAACTTGCCGCAGAAGCTCATGTGCCGGTCCAGCGCCTCGTCGTCCCCGATTCGACGCTCCGATCGCACCACCTCGTCCTTCACCGCCTCGCCGCAGAGGCCGCAAATCCAGCGCCCCTTGTAGCTCTCACGGACTCGCCGCGCGTACGTGGGCGTGCACTCCTCCGTCAGCCCGCAGCAGTCGCAGTTGGCGAACTCGACAGCATTCTCGCTGATGAGCTGTTGGGCCGCCGCCATCTTGTTCAGTCGGTGGCTGTGTGTGTTTGTGGACGGGACTTGGTGGCAGCCGTCTGGGCTTTTATATACGTGTACGAGACTCGAGAAGAAGGGGAAGTTATTGAGGAGCGGAATCTGGGGAGAATAATCTGCGTTGAAGAATCTGATTGATTGATAGATAGATAGATAGATAGACAGATGTTGAGAAAGAAAACTTTGACTGACTGGGAGGGAGAATCTGATTGATATCTGCTGTTGTTTCTTGTTGTCAGCAGATGAGGGAGGTGTCGATGATCAGTTATTATTATTATCTTCTTAATGGCGGTTACCGTTGCTACGCCGCCTTGAATGGCGCGCTTGAATTGAGACAGACGTTCCAAATCCTCCTTTACCCTTCCGTATATCTGTATTTCTGTATCATGTAAATTCAAATCTTTCCGTTTACCCGCTGCCTCCTCCTTCTTCTTCCAGGGTTTCTCTGTACCAGATCACCGGAGATTTTGCTTAATTAATTCAGAATCATCATCGGGCCTCATTAGATACCTGTGTGTTTGTGTGTGTGGATTAGAGAAACAACTCCCATCTCAAAGATCACTAGAAGTTCGTTTTAAAAACTGCCTAGAAGCACGTGCTATGCACGGGAAATAACTTTTTTCCTAAAATGTAATTTTTTGGATCACGGTCATAATAATATGACTTTTCAAGCATTATCACGTATGTTTCGATAGACTCAGCTTTATAGATCTTCAAATTGACAGGCAGAAGGTCCAAGCATAACTAAGCAAAATCTATGAGTAAATACGAGCACTTTTATAATTTTGACCATCTAGCAAACTTTTAAAATGAAGTATTCAGGTTGTCGAAAATGCTCAAGGTAAGCGACCAGAGATGATGTAAACACTTAGCTCGGACCGTTTCATCAACTCCTATAGTTTTATATGCATGCTCTAATGCTTTGGTGCTTGAGCAACGCAAAAGAAACACGTATTGTTAAAAATCAAGATCGATTTAGCATTGCGGTGCACTCTACAACTCACATTTAAGCAATAACCAAAACCTGCCATGTTGTTAGTGTGCTCGGAAAATCTTGGACGATATTGACTTGTTTACCGTCAACTCTTAAAGAAAAAGCAAGAAGATCAAGTCTATGGCATGATATCACCATCTTATTGAAATCCACCAAATGTAAAATGTGGGAATCACCACATTAACCATATTTGAAACTGTGAGGTATCTCAAGTACAGGGCATTGACAAACTAAAATAGTGAGGGGGATGTGCAAGCAAATTGGCAAGAGACATTGACAACGGCCAGTCCCGGCAGCTACAACTATAAGAATTGTTTTATGAGCTTAGCACAATTCATTATTCGTAACTTATGAAAAAGTAGATTGACGAAATGCTTAACGGATGAGAGTATACTTGTAGCTCTATTTGATGGTTGTTATCGGTTTAGACTATTAAGATAGGTGCACCTTTATGTGTACAATCGCACCCAATTGTATGGGATTTGTCATGTCACTGGGCCTAATTTAGTGAAATACTTTATGGGTTAAAATTTGCTATTTGTCACTGCAAATAAATGATTGATTCCTACTCTCCCTCAATGAATTGTAGTCTCCCCATTCTACTTGGGATTATATATTGTAAATGAGAGAGCATAAGACTTTTTCGAGTATATCAATTCTCTTCTCGTACTTACATATGTGTTTCTAATCATGTTTACAACTGCATGCTTATGATTTAACGATCAACAATCTTTATAAAATGTATCACATGTGGTATCAGAGCCACCTTGTTTAAATCATTACTTGTATTGCATCAGTTGTACGGTGCTGTATTTTTGTTTACGGTGATTAATGAAACCTAGTGGTAATAAAATCAGTAAAAATCTAAGTTAAAGTTTTGTGCAATCCCAAAATCACATAACCTATTTTTCCCTTCTAATTTTCCAATTTAGGGATAATAATCCTAGACCTGGCTTGGTTGTTGCAATGGTGGCTAGTGGTAGACGGTGTTGTGGCTTAACAAGGCTTGTCAGGGTGATTTCCGCTACAATATTCACGACTGTTGTGCGGGGGAATTGTGGTGGTGGTATCACCAGAGCGTAGCAGGTGTAGCCATAGCACAGTCACGGCTATGGTTCCACGCTTAAGTGGTTGGCCGGATGTTGGGCCCTCTGATTTTGCTCTAAATCTTTAGGACTATTTTGTTTCACTATAATTGATTAGTAGATTGGACGTGGCTATAAAAGCCCAAGCAATGTTTGCCATTATGTTAGGGAGATTTCTCTGGCAGCGAACTGACGCTGATCGTTGATATGTGGAGCCCAATGGCGGTATTAGTCCTGGTTGTTGCCCTTACCACGGTGACTGCATACATCCAATTTTGTAGGCTTTTTTCAAGTATTTTACACCAGTCTAGTTGAGCCGGTCCAGTTGGTCCAGTCTAGTTATAATTAACCCAGTCAGTTTGGCTTAATTCAAATCAGAGTCTAAATAAAATAAGATAGGAAGCCTCGTAATTGAATCTACTTTTACTTAGATTATAGAGAGTCTGGTATTTGAATTTACTTTAACTTGGGTTTTTGGCCCCATTTTATCTTAATCATGTAGTCTTCTCCTTCTAGAAAAAGGCTTAGTGGTAAATTAAGGAGGAAAAGAGTAGCGGCTAGTTCTTCTCTAAACTGGCCGGTTCTTCTTTAAGGCTTAACTATACACGCCTGTATAAGGTATTTTGGTGTTTTTCATCCTATCTCTTCGTGGCAACAAGGATTGCCAATGGGACTTCTTTTAAAATTCTTCTGCTCATCACGCCTCTATGTAAACAGCCTCAAGCAGCCCAAGAAGGGACAAAAAGTTAGAGAGAATCCCCAGAGGCAGGTATTTTCTCCAGTAAGAGAAGAATTGTTAGACTAAAAATCCCAATTTCTCCCATTTAACAAAAATATGAACTTCGAGCATCTCTAAATTTATCATCCAGTTTTCAATTTAGGCAAATTAAAAGCCTAAATTGGCAATTTTCAAGAGTTACAACTTTGTAGAAGAAGCCAAATCCATCAAAAGTCATATTCAGTACCAAACTAACGATTATGTAATCGGTCAGGACACCTTTCGTATTTTCAACACTAGATCAACCTTTACATCATGCAACCAAGCAATTTAGATTAAAGGTTTATCGTTCTACATCCGTCTTTTACTTTTAAGAATACATTAGAATTGAATCTTGTACTTTTAAGAATATAGTAGAATAAAATCTCCTCCCTGAGATCAAATTTTAATCTATGAAAAGAATAAAAATTAGTTTTTCAGCATTCAATTATAAGAGTTTATTAGAATCAGATTCTCAAATAGCGGATCAAAATTTACGTTGGCTCCCCTGAGGTCAAAACCCGTGGGTTCGGGTCATGACAGATCCCACCAAAGGTGTCTGCCAGGATGTGGAGATGATCACGCTACTCTGCAGATGCTTAAGCCACATTGTTTCAAACCGACGAGGGCGGGGATTGACATTTAGAAGTAAAGATGCATGATCGGAGGCCTGGATGCCCAAGTTAGTAATTTGAGCATTGGGAAATAAAAGAATGTCGGGACATGCTAAATCAGCGATCAGTTTTTCATATGTGCAGGCCAGGTCTAATCTATTATTCGTCCAAGTAAAAGTTGGTCCCACCCATTTGATATCCACCAAACTCAAGTTGTGCTGTTGGGAGTGGATAGGTAATGGGCCCATGTCTTGTTTGTCAGATGGCCATAGAACTTGATTAAAATCCCCCAGAAGAATTAAAGGCAGGGTTCACTGAGCAATCGTTGTTGAAAATCTGGGACCAGTTGCGGGCACGCTTAGCAAGGATCGAATGTCTATAAATGAAACCCAAAAGCCAAGTAGCATGATGTGTGGAGTGCCATTACACTAAGATTAGGTGCTTGTCTTTATAAAGCATTGACCCTTCTAAGTCATCCATCCAACCAACCCATAGGCCTCCCTTGGTTCCACCGCTCTTGAAGGATTAATCCCAGTGGTGTAAGAGAATCCTAGCTTTGCAAATTTTATACTTCCCTCTGAGACCGTCAATTTAGTCTCTTGAAGGAAGATGCAAATTTGAGAGTTGCGTGAACTGTCGCTGTTAGTCCCATCTTCAAGCTCCCACTATCTCCCTAACTGTCATGCATTAACTCCAAGCTAATCTTTTCACATGTACACTCAAGTACATATTTGACAAAATTAAGACCCTAATCTTCAACAAAATCTTCAACCACTATCTTCAACGAAACTATGTCATAGGGCAGAGCAGACTGAAGAAGTCTAATAAGGGGAACAAAAAATCATAAAAAAATTTGACGGCTAACATAACAGAATTCACGTCACTATTGAATATGTTGATTACAAAATAGATTGCTCTATCTGACTACTAATTATATAATTTTAATATTCATAGTGGTTTATTTAACTTTGTAAGATTAGTCAACAACAAATTATTAATCCTACATGAAAGAAGCTTAACTCTTACTGTATATATAATCGTGTTTCTTTGCAATCTGGAGATTTAAAATTTAGAATTTGAAAGAATGAAGATGAAATAAGGGAATGAGTAAGATGAAGATTATGACGGCCGGTGGCACAAAAAGTCAAAAAGACAACAAAATGAAAACATAATATACTAGTGTTACGATATAGTAACATTTTTATAAATATTTTAATATGATTATCCATTATTTAAAGAATTAAATAACGGGTTATCATACTTAAAGAAAAGTGGGGGCACGCGTGAAGAGAGAGCCAACCGTCCTAAAGCTTAAATTGGATTGAGACTGACAGGTAGACATCTCTGCTTATTGTCCTAAGAATGTTTTATCCGTGTTAATAAAATTTACGGTAACTATTTTTTTATCATTTAAATATATTTTACAATATTTTTAATACAACAGAAGTGCCTTAAATAATGAGTTTGGATCTGGTGATCATGATGATTTTTTTTTCTATTCAAGATCATTTGTTCCAGTCTTGCAAAGGCTTAAGAATACAAAGATATAAGATAAATTTGTAAAAGCTTGAGCTAGGTAGAGGTGAATACTTGTCATGGAGCCGCGAAAATTCAAGCAAATATCTTATGTTAGAATGAGGTTGGCGGTGCCTACTATGTATGGTGTGAGTCAAACGTGCGAGAAGGAGAGAGGGCGTGTTTATTTATTTATTTATTTTCTCCTTTGCCAGTAGAAACATTATTTTAAAGTCATTATCCTTTCAAGTGAGGTCAAGGAAGGCGCTTTTCAAGATTTCCCGCACCAGAAGTGAAAAAGGGGGAAACTCTGCCTTTTCAAGATTTGCCACTAGTGTTTTGGTGCTTGTTTCTTCCAGTTATGGCAACTCCAGAGGAAATCGGGGAGAGTATAGGATCCTCTGAAGGATCAATTTCGTAGAAAGCAATAGACAAGCACACTTAAGGAGAAAAAGAAGAATACAAACACGACGTCTCCGAAGACGATTACGGTCGCTTTAGATCAGGAGGTTGTAGTGATGTCAGTGACCTACAGCTGCAGAGAATTGTGTCATCAAGCTCACATTTTGATGATGAAAAAGAAATCTGAGAGCTGGTTAAGGATTTGCGTCATTAGTTGAACGAATTACGACAGGAGAATCTTCAATTAAGAGACGCAAGAATTACGACACATTGAATGATGTAAAATCTGCAATAAATTTGGAAATGGAAGGACAAACAACCGAGTTAGGGGCGCGTGGACTGGACGCCGCGGTTGACTGTCACGAGCTGTAGGAAAATGATAAAACAAATAAGGCAGAATTCCATGCTCTAACAGAGAAGAACCAAAGCAATCAAAATGGAGGTATGCAACCTCAAACAGATACAGTCAACTGAGTCAAGTCTTGTGTAGCTGTGCTGAAACGGGATAGGGAGTTTGTGCAAGAACACAAGCTGAACTACGTTATGGCACAAGAGGTCAATGGACAGAAGAGAGTGCAATTTACCGGGTAAATTGCGCTCTTCTGTCCATTGACCTGGATGACATTTTACAGAAGAGTGTACAATTTTACCCTGGATGACATTGAGCCTGAACTAAATCAGTGGAAACATGCAGTTCTAGTATATGTTACGGGAGCAAGGCCACCTATACATGTGATCCAGAGATCACTAGAGAGAGGGTAGGGTCAATTTGAGGAAATCTCACTAAGTATGCTCAAATCTGGGATAGTCATCATAAAGCTGGAAAATAAGGAAGCTCAAAGTCAGATTTAAGAAGGTGGCCCTTAGTCTTTTGACAATAAGCCTATGGTAATAAAGCCATGGTCTCAGGATGTGCCAGAGGAAAAGGAAGGACTATAATCTGTGCCAGTTTGGATACAGTTTCCTCAATTACCTCTGCAATCTTGGTCCAATGGCATATTGAGTAAGATTAGTAGGTAAGCCTTTGTTCACAGATCGAATGACAGCTTCTCATGAAAAGTCTCACTTATGCAAGAGTCTGTGTAGAAATGGATGTGGAAAGTGAGTTCCCTCAAGAAATCCCAATTATTGGTCCAACTAACTGGGTGCATAAACAAAAGGCGGCATATGAGTGAAAACCTGCCAAATGCGGGTGCTGTCAGACCTTTGGACATATCGAAATATCCTGCTATCATATAGCAAAGATCCATCAGGTATGGAAGCAAAAACCAAGCAAGGATAAGAAGAATGTTGATATAATCACCAAGCATTACAGAACACTAATTCGGTCAAATGCAAAGGAAGGACAGTGTAAAAAAGGATGCTACTCCAATTCCTTATAATATGATTTAGCATCTTGAAATGGGAGCACCACAGAGCAATGATAGCCCAAATGAAAATCTTCCCAGTGGTGGTTTGAAAATCATAATATGTCTGGTATAACTACAAGCTCAAGCATGCAAACAGTAAATCGAATCTAGTTGTTTCTCAGTACATTGATAACTGCGAAACGTTCTCTCCCGATCATCAGTGACATCTTTCTCAGACGGACTCCACGTCCTCTAGCTTTATATGCTCACAGACAGGGAGGTTCGCCACAGCGACCATATCACGGGCTCCATGACCTGCGCCTTCTTATTTGGCACCGCGGCAACAAGGACGAGAAACCCCCGAGGGCGCGTACGACGAGAACTCTAAGTTCCGTCAAACACCCGAGGGCGCGTACGATGAGAACTCTTAAGTTTCGTCAAACCATCGAGGGTATTTGCATGAGCTTTACGCTCCATCCGCCCATAAGGGCGTGTACAACGAGAAACTCTTAAGTTCCGTCAAACCCTCTAGGGTATTTTCGTGAGCTTAGCGCTCCATCCGCCCCCGAGGGCGCGTACGACAAGAACTCTTAAGTTCCGTCAAACCCCCGAGGGTATTTACATGAGCTCTATGCTCCATCAGTCCTCAAGGGCGCTTACCAGAACTCTACGTTCCACTAGCCCTCTAGGGCGGTCCCTCGAGGGACGAACACCCCCAAGGGTGACAGGATAGAGCTCGAGCTCTATCCGAACGGTTTAGCTACAGTTCTAACCCGTGAAACGACAAAGGACTATGGGACTTCATCCCCCACCATTCTTTGTCAATTCAAAACCCAGCCAAGCGTGAGTGCGAGGCTTCTTTGCCAGCTCTTAGCTGATGATAAGAGTTCGCGACAAAGTAAAACGCAAGCATGATGTGGTCGGCTCGAGCTAAAGAACACACACTTGCACAAAATGAACACCCTCCAAGGAGAGGTGACCCCTCGAGGGGACATTCAAACACTTAGCACATGCAACAACTTGCATGCACAACTTTGTGTCCTCTCCCGAGAGAGGCTACTATGGGGCACAACCTCTAAAGGATCTCGAGATCACATGATTCGTCTTCCCAAAGATAATTCCGAATAGCCTATTTAGGTAAAATTCTAAAGACTTAGCTCTAGAGAGCTAGGGTTCTAGCGCCGTACTTGGGCAAAGCTTAAAGCTCCCTCTTAGGTCGGAGCACATGGAGGAGAGAAATATTATTACCCCTACAAGTGGATGGAGAATCCCTTATAAATCTGACGCGTGTCTTGAGACACCAGGTATAAACTTCCTCAGCCAAACATTTTGGCTAAGGAAGTTGGGGGCTTATGATATAACTCAAATATAACTCCCAATAATTGGGGGACACCCGGCGAATCCCAGTCAAACTGGGAGATTTATGATCAGGATTCTAAAAGAGTTCTTAGAGATTGTGACGTGATCCTCGAGGATCCTAACGCGATCCTAACACATCTGGCCCACGGCCCAGTCCTACTAGGACTTTCCTCCTACAGTTATATAAAGGGATCTACCCCCAGATATGAGGACAATTACACAATTCATGTTTTTTCAGAGTGATTATTCTGTAGTTGCGCTCTGACTTAAGCATCGGAGAGTTCTCCGCCGGGAACTCCACCCGGCGGTCACTCGTTTTCTGTCTTGTAGGTCATCGGTCAAGGCTCGGGTTCCGAAATTTGCACGGAGCATATTTTTAGCAGCAACACATAGAGTGCCCTTCTTCCTCCAAAAAAAGAAAAGAAAAGAAAAGAAAAGAACACCTACCCTTTCTCTTTTAATAGTTACCTATCTCCTCTGAATTCGGCCACCACCATTTGTATGTGTGGTTGTGTGATGGTGTTGTAAGCATTTTTTTTCCTCCATTTGATTGGTAATTTCCTTACTTGTGTGCTTTTTAAAATTATTTTTGTACGTGCTTTTGGTCATCGGTGTGATAACTTTCTCGGTTGGGGTGGTTCTCTGTGTTGGTAGGAGGTAGGAGGGTATGTTTGTAGTTCTATCAGGGGTTGGTGTGGGTGCAACTGCCATAGTGGTAGTAAGAGCGTGTGGGCAAGTCTGCAGATATGGTGTTGGGATGTACGCAAGGGGTTGGGGGTTGGGGGTTGGTCTCATGGGCGTGGTGGTGCCGGTGGTTGGCATTAGTATGTTACAAGGGCCTTTTCTCTCTAGGGTTATTTTCCCCTTACCCCTAGTTGATCCTCATCCCCCTCGTGGTAGAAATGTTTCGTGGGTTTGCTTTAGTGGTTGAGGCTGATACTGCACCGATGGTGGCTTTGTTGCGTTTCAGATGGTGGTATGGTCTCTGCAGATTTGGTGGTGTGTAGTGGGGCTGCTTGTGGTGATGGTGGTTGTGTTAGTTATGTTATCAGTGGCTATTAGGTCTGGCGGTGGTGGACAGCGGGGTGGTGGACTGTCAGTGGCAGGAAGTTCTGACTTTCCAACAAGTGGTAGACGGGGGGTCAATGGTGGTCAGGCGAGCCTTGTAGATTTGTGGTCGATGGAGCTGTTGCTCGCGGTGGTGCGTGGGTTGTGGCGGCCTCGAGATATGGGTCCTTGTGCTGGTTTTGGGCAATGGCTATGGGTCTGCCTCTGATTATCAGTTACGTCTATCAATTTGAATGCTTGGTCTCAAGTCTCAACTCAGGAGGAATAACTGGTAATAGACAACAAAACCATCATTTTGGTTCCATGTTTTTTGGCTAGGCATGGTAGGTGGCAGGTTTCTTGTTTGTTTGTTCCTATCCGACTCCAAAAGATAAAGGAAAAGAGAAAAAATATTATTGTTATTGCTTTTCTTTTGTTGCTAGGCTAGCTTGTTGGGTTTTATGTTCTTTGCTTGTTGTTTGTTTTTGTTTTTACTGGCTAATTTTATAGTATGATGTGTATCGGATGTCATCTGTACATGTGTGTGTGTTGTTTTCGTTGCCCTTCCAAACAACAATTTTTTTGGGTGTCATTCATTTTGAGTTTTCTCCGTCCGTCCCAAAAAAAATGATCATATTTTCCTTTTGACTGTCTCAGAAAAATTGATCACATTTTAAATTAAGAAAGACTATGTAGGTGTGTTTCGTGTTTACCCTTTTTTACATTTTTCTCTCAACATTTAATCCTCTACCAACCCATTTTCTCTCTCATGACTCCCTTTCTACCTTTCCTCTCGGTCGAATCAGAAACTCGTAACATATAACTCATATTCTAAATAAACGTATAAGTCAAATATGATCAAATAATTTGAGACATAATGAATAACGCAGCAATTTAAAACTTATTGCCCACCTCAAGCGTTACCCACCTAAGGTGGGTAATAAGTTTTATAACGTAAAACTATAGACAAAGGTATTTTTAAATCACGTTTTTTAAATTAAAAAATTCTTTCTGGAAACATAAATTTACATCTGATATATGTTTGTTTAACTAATTGACAAAATTCAACAAAAATTGAAAATTGAAAACCAAAATTTTCTTTTGAAACCACAATTATTTAAAATCATTTTAGGCAGTCATGGCAGAAACTTCCCTTATTTCTTGGATCGACAATTGTACTTTTTTTGAAAGATCAAGACAGTGATGGAACTGCTAAGTGACAGGTTTGTGTAATGAGGGGGCGGTTCGTATGTATTTATGTTGGCAACGATGAGTTTCGGAGGGTGTGGGAGATGGTGCGCTGGAGGTGGTAAAATAAGGTCATTCGACAACTTCCAAGCCAAACCCCCCTCTTCAATTGGTGGAGTCGAAGCTTTGGTTATAGGTAGATATATGGTGGCTGGCTTCGGATGTGGGCGTGGGTATGGCGGCGTTGGTTATTCTGATTCCGCCATTCATCACCCTCTTGCAGACAAGAGTGAACGTGTTTTTTTTTAAACCACGACTTCACCGTTTATGTTTTTCTTTTAAAAATAAATTTTCATATCTAGAGAAAATTAAAAAAAAAAACTCTAAAAACGTGTTTTAAAGTGGAATCTCACTCTAAAAAACATGGTTTTAAATTACATTTTCAAATTACTATACCGGTGAAAAAGTATTAAAATAGCAATTTCTAGTGAATTAACTCTGTCAGCAGATAAAAACCATAAGTTTGTAATTCTCTATGTGGTAAAATTCATATGATAAAGAAATGTAAACAATCATGCATCCTATTAAAAACGTAGTACATTGACCAATATGATTAAGACAGTCATTTTGTGGCAATTTATGTGGTATTCAGTGTTGACGGAGCATCAGTTAGCGTTTGCCCACTTAGTAATCATTCCTTAGTATAAACAAGAAAAATGCTTTCCTTGAACTTCCTTGAAAGGACAATGACTTCAAAATAATGGTACTAGTCAGAAAGGGAAAAAGAAAAAAAAAACCGCACGCTCTCTCCTTCTCGCACGGTCAACTCACACCATACTCACCACCAACCTCAACCCCTGTATTCACCTATACCTAACTCAAATTTCTACAAGTTCACTTTTCATGAGTCTAGAACGGATTATCTTCCATATACAAAAAATCATCATTAATTGCAAGACTCAAACTTATTAAATTAAGATTTTCTATTGTACAAAATTTTTAATGTATTAGAAAAGGTCTCTAATACACTTTAGTGATAAAAGATAGTCGTTGTAAACTTCATTCAAATAGCGATAAAGCAGTTTTTAGTGACAATGTGCTTACCTAATACGTTTTAGTGATAAAGGATAGTCGTCGTAAACTTCATTAAAATAGCGATAAAGTAGTTTTTAGCGACAATGTGCTTACCTATCGGTCTCAATCCATTTAAGCTTTCGGACGGTTGGCTCTGTTTCGTCACGCGTGCGCCCACGTTTCTTACAATAATAATAGTTCGGCTCAGATCACACCACGCTCTTTTTTAACAGACTTTCAACTGTTCCACAATAGAGACTCTTCTTCAACGTCTACTCTCTCTCTCTCTCCCTCCACAAAACTATCCAGACATACACACATGAGCCGTTCTTTTTTATCCAAACCCTTTTTTAAGCAACCCAGGACCAATAGTTCCAAACATGGCAAGCAACATTGGATCCCTACGACATAATTTCGCAGACAAGAGCAAAGAAAGGCTACTTCCCAGAAGAGGGTACTCCGAGTTTGGACCGGGCGGATCTTACACAGGCGACGGAGCAGCCCGGTTCTGATTTTTACGGTCCACCGGGAGAAATTCTCACAGCTTTGTACTGATGTGCAAGATGCTTATGTTAAGTTATATGAAATGGGTCGGTCGGAGCCTAGAAATTTCACCCTTGCTGTCAAAATGGGGTTAGCTTTGGCGTCTGTCTCCCTACGTATCCTCTTTAAGGAGCCACTTAGTGATATGAGTCAGTACTCCATCTAGGCTATACTCACAGCGTTGTCGTTTTGGAGTTCAGCATAGGTACTTAGTAGATCAGCTCTACTCTTCTACTTTATCGGGAACTGAAAATCTCGTTATGTTGATTGATCATGGTTTGTACTATTAATTCTTAGGTGGAGAGTCGTCTATCTTGATAGCGACCATTCTGCAATTTGCTTAGCTGCCGAGCCCTATTGGTTGTCATCATAAATGACGCATTTGGGACTCTCCACCCTGGAATTACCCGTTTTCATATACATTGGCGAATTAGCTTGTTTGTTGTTCTTTGAGCATCACAACTGAACAACTTTTGGCCGAAACTCGACGATTATCTTGTTTGCATGTTAGAGTCGTATACCGATATTCTTGGACCGACTGCTCTATTTTTTTTTTTACTGAAAGTTAAAATATATACCAAGATCAGAGTTACAAAAGCATAGCTTTATGGATGAGGACTGCTCCATTAGATCAAGCTATTTTGCGACCTTGCCCGGATGCGCCAGTTTATCGGCCCCATCAAGGCGGTTTCCGCTGGCTTGGGCTTGTAGGTGTTGAGGGTCTGTGGACTGGGCCTACTGGATACTTCTTGCCGTCCCAAAATTTGAGTCCCCATCATTTTCTCAAGAGTGACCCGTGTGACACGGTGAGCAAAAAACTGAACTTTGCACTCAAAGCCCGGTCCACACTCAAATGACTTAGCTTAAATTGAAATCGATACCAAGGAGACCCATTCCAAGGATCCCTCCGGAACTAGGGCTCTTCAAACTATATAAGTTGCCTGGCCTCCTCCCCACTTCAGAGTTCCTGCTCAGTCAAAGCCCGGTCCACACTCAAATGACTTAGCTTAAATTGAAATCGATACCAAGTAGAACCAGTCCAAGGATCCTTCCGGAACTAGGGCTCTTCAAACGATATAAGTTGCCTGGCCTCCTCTCCTCTCCACTTCAGAGTTCCTGCTCAGCCAGCTCCCTGTAAGTTCAAATCAAACTCTCGGATCTGCTCAATTTCGGCCTCCTGATCTCACTCTGTTTACGTTGCATTCATCTATTTGTTCATGTGCATGATGTTAATTAGCAGTACAACCTAGGTCTTAATTGATACCGATGGTTAGGGTAGGTCTGTAACCAAACATGATTACGTTAAAAAGAAGTATGCCTTAGTGTTCTGTTGAATCTCTGCAACGAAACATGGGTCAATGTGTTTGTGTTGTTACTTTTACCCCATAGACTTCTAGGTTGTTTGGTTTGTGATTATTGTGTTTCTGTCAAAATCGATATGCCCTTGCTTATCTTCTGTGCTTTTTTTTTCAAGCCGATTTACTGTGATATTGGGTTTTTTGTTTACGATTTGTGATTTTTTTATTAGTTATTGGGATTTCCTTGTTGAGATTTTTATCTCATAGGGTGGAATGGATGTTAGTTCAGTTTTCTTTGTCGATGAGCAAATTCGTGTTGGTTTTCTTGAGCCTCGTATTTGCAAAAACTGGTGACGTTAGTGATTGCTCGTGTAGTTTAACTAGGAAATATGTTTGTCTTGAGAAAATTAGTTGTTTCTTGGGGGGTCATCTGAAGTGGAGCTATAATATTTATGTGTATGCATAGATGTGACGGGATGTTGAACTGCGAGTTGGCAAGGAAGCCTGTTTTTTCAAAAGATTGGAGAAAAGGAACTTCTACGTTTTGACTGGATGATTTCTCGTTCCCTTTGTCATTCTTCGTGATTCAGTCTATTTCTTTTCTTTCATCTTTTATGTTTGACATTTGATAATTTTGACTTGATCTGTTACTTATTTTTTGTGAAGGGGAGTTTGTATGTCATTGAGTCTATTATTCTTGTAAATTTTCCGAACTAGCAAGCATTTTGATCTCTTATTTTCCATCATTTGATTTGGCTATTCACAATGTGTCTCCTTATTTATGCCTTGATAGTTATATCTAGTAGTGGCTTTGAGCTCATACTTATTCGCATCTTTCACTTACTGACTTTTATGTATCATAGTATCATCTAAGCGCGAGGTTTTAACCATTTACATCTTTTGGTATCAACCAGGCTGTAGGACTTTTCAGAATACTTGCCCCAACCATTGACATCTCAGTTAATCATCATTGCAGGAAACTTTCTGAAGAGGACAGATGGCCAAATTAGTTGTCTTCCCCAAGCGTGCCCGCAAGTTCAAGGTACCATTAGCTGGCTGTTTAAATGTATTCACTACCAATGGCTGTATCTGTCTTGAAACACATGTTTCAATGCAGGCTGGCAATTCTACTCCTGAGGAACTAGCAACAGCCACACAAGTCCAAGGTATTTTCATGCCTATCGTACGTGAGAAGCCATCTGTGGAGCTTGTTAAGATTACCGATGAGATGAGGGCATTCAATGCTTATGCCAAACTGCGTCTGGAGAGGATG
Organism: Escallonia rubra; assembly: GCA_033065855.1. NCBI lineage: Eukaryota > Viridiplantae > Streptophyta > Magnoliopsida > Escalloniales > Escalloniaceae > Escallonia > Escallonia rubra. The sequence goes on along the minus strand of JAVXUO010003210.1, from coordinate 277,132 downwards.
AAGAGACGCCGTGTTGGTACTAGAATGAAGAGGGCTGCAGAGACTGAGAAGAGAAGTAGTGAGCTCTAGCCATTCTGATATGCTAATGCCTTCAACTTTTTGGAACCAGGCGTAGTATTAGGCTTGCTTTGAACATATAATTTTTGGCCTTTATAGTATCAGTTAGCTTAAAGATTTTGGTTATGTTGTTGCTCTGGTTTCAAGTTATTTTTGAAACCTTTCTCCACTAGAAAAAATGAATTCCAATCCAGGCCATGTTTCTAGACCCAAATTTTTGGCTTCAATTTAAGCAAATGAAATTTGGCTGGGTGTTATTTTCTAAAGATTGGCGAATACTGTTTTATCAATAACTGCATGATGAAGCATCGCGAGGAACGCACCCAAATCATATATAGCAACTATTAATTGATCTTATGTGGTGGATTGCCCTTATTTTTTTAACATTCTGGACGACATTCAAAAAAAAAATTGTCAAAATTATGTGATCTTGAATTATCTCTCTCAATGCCATTAAAGTGGAGTGATGACCTATGCGAGTCCTTATGGTTGACCAGCTTAAAAAATTATGGAGTTCTCCAAGTGTTTAAATCCAAAGGAACAATATTCTGTCTGAGCATAATATATGCATAGAGTTTAGGGATGGCAATGGGGCGGGTCGGATGCGGATCTTATAAAATCCGTACCCGCCTCGGTAGCACTAGAATCTCGACCCGCCCCGCCACCGGGTCAAAAGAATATTATACCATAACCGATCCTAAGTTAGTTTAGAAAAACCGTCCCTGCCCTGATCCGCCCCGCCCTTGGTGTTGATCCCAGTAATGTTTATACTTTGGCATTTCTTGCCCCTATCTTCTTCTAGTTGTTCTCTATTGTACAGCATATACATTTTCACCGGTAAAAGAATTCCATTGCAACCTAACCTACCAGGAGCAAAAGCTCTAAAGCAACATCAGGAACAATGCAAGCAGAAAAGACAAAAAACTATCCTTGTAAAATGCAATAAGGTATTTGTCAAAAAAAAAAAAAAATGCAATCAATGGTTTCCTATCATACAGCAAAATCTCAAAACTACAAGAAGCTCCGGCCAAGATTCCATGTCCTTGCACAGAGCTGACTCCTTCGGCCCCATAAATACACATGTACCTAGCATTCCTTAAGCTGTAAAAGCCATAGCCGATGCCAATCTACAAAGCTCTGCAAGCCGAAGGGAAATCAAACCATTCCTTAAGCTTGTTTGTTTTGACGAAAGGAGGCAACTATCTTGCATTCACCCCGATCCCATGGTGAACATACACTATGTTGCAGACGGTGGTCGCGGAGGCAAAGGCAGACGCCGACGGTGTGAGGAAGAGGAAGAACAGAAGGAGTCAAGGCGGGGGGGCGGCAGATCGGCCGAGAGGAGCGAAGAGAAGTGTAGGACATGTTAGGGTTTGTGACTATTTATATTTATGGATGGACGGCTAAGATTGGTTAGTGCATACGGGTTAGGGGCGGGTACGGGTTAGGGGCGAGTCGGATACCGGGGCGGGTTGGATAGAATACCATACCCGCCCCTAACCCGCTGCGGATTTAAAAAAAAATACCATACCCGCCCTTAACCCGGTCAAAGTCAAAATAACCCGCTCTTAACGGGGCGGGGCGGGGCGGAGATCTGCCGAAAACGAATCTAATTGCCATCCCTAATAGAGTTCCCTTCTCTCTCCAAAAAACAAAAACCTACCTCTAAAAAAAATCGAGTATAAATTCCCAGAACTCGGCTACCTCCGTCGGTTTCTTTCGTTGTATGGTGGCGTGCTGGGAGTTCATTTATTTTATTTCTTTTTCTGGGGATGTTTATGTGCTTTCAGACATCGATTATTGGTAGGTCTATCGATTGAGGGTGGCTCTTTGCATTGGTAGTCGATATGAGAGTATGTGTGCAGGATACTCTGTTGGAGATTGGTGTGGTTGTAGCCGCCAGTCAGTTGTGGTAATGGGTTGTGGGTAGGTTCGCAGATATGGTGTTGGGTTGTGGGCAATGGGTTGATGGTTGGTCGGGTGTGTGTGTGTGATTTATTGTTTGATATATATGGTAGGCTAGTTGTTTGGACATGTCAACTAGGGATGAACATTTAAAACGTTGAAACCGATCCAACCGTGAAAACCGAACCGGCCAATCCGTCTAATTTCAAATCGATCTAAAAATCAATCGGTTTAGTTTTTTTTTCTTCCAAATCGTACATTTGGTTCGATCTGATCGGTTCATATTTTTCTGAAACTGAACAAACCGAACCGACCGTTTATAGTATAACATATATATATATATATATATATATACTTAACCCCAGTTATCTAACCACTCATATAAACTGGGAGTAACCCTAAATCATTTGACCGCAACACATATTTTTCGTCGTGTCATCAGTTATGATATAAATTTTAGATTTTTTTTTGGAGCTTATTAGCATGTATGAGTTGTTAAATTTTGAGCCTAAACTTACCCATAATTGAGTTTGGCCCAAACCGATTAAACCGATTAAACCGTCCAAACCGACACCGTTCAACCCGCATAAATCGAACCATTCAACGAGGGTTTGGTTTTTTTTTTGTTTCCAAAACGACGTTGGTCGGTTCAGTTTGGTATTCAGCCACCAAACCGAACCGACTGAACCGTGCTCGGCCCTAATGTCAACAATGATGTGCTATGTTTTATTGTTAATGTATTTGCCATTTGGAGGGTTTTTATCCATTTCAAAATAATAACAAAAATAATAGTAATGGTAATAGTATTAGCCTGAAATTAAAATGGGTACCAAGTAGGCCCAATCCAAGGACCCCCCAATATTAGGGTTCTCAACCTATAAATTGCCAGCCGCCCCTCCAGTTTAGAGTTCATGGTCAGCTCCCTCAGTTGGCCATCGTAAGTTTAAACCCTCGGATCTGTTCAATTCCGGCCTTCTTATCTCACTCTATTTACATTGTATTCATCTATTTGTTCATGTGCATGATATTAATTATCAGTTTAACCTAGGGTCTATCTGATAACAATACGGTCTCTATAATCAAACATGATTACGTTAAAAAGCACTATGTGTTAGGGTTCAGTTGAATCTCTGTAACGAAGCATCGGTCAATGTATTTAAGTTGTGTTCTTACTGTTACACCATAGGCTTGTAGGTTGTTTGGTTAGTGATTATTGTGTTTCTGTCAAAATCGGTTTGCTTTTACTTATCTTCTTTGTTAGTTTTCAAGTCGATTTCATGTACTATAGGGTTTTATGTTTACGATTTTCTTCTAGCTATTTCATTAAAATTTTGGGGTGCGTAGCTTCTAGAACACTATTTTTTTCCAAAATGTTTGGCGTAATTGCATGCACTATGTGATGTGATCATGTCAGTCCGTGTTTAATAATTCTACTGCATAATTTACGTAAGATGTAAAAATTGATTTTCAAAGTAGAATAGCATAGAATGGTGCATAATATTGGAAATAAAATCTAGAATAAGGTTTTGATTTGCATCTTGCGGGAGAAGAAGTGGTGCCATAGGTGTTGTTGTTGATCTTTCACCAACAGTTCATGTCCCTCGTCTACGAGTTCAGATAAAATTTCTTCGATCTCCCAACCTTTGGGCCGCCTTTGTGTCCACTCTTTACCCTATAATTATTATTCCTTATCCATTGATTAAGGAAGTTTATGTTAATTTTGGACGAAATAGACGAAATTTTGTGAATGAGTTTTTGCCTAAAGTGAAAAGAGAGGAGAGTAAAAGATGAAGCATGTGAGCCCTAATTATTGATTTTGGGGCTAAAATCTGGATGGGTGTAATGGCTGAAACACCCTAGTCCAAAAACCCCCCTCCTATATAACCGGCCGCTAAGAATTTTGAAATTCTCGCTAAATGTACTGTCGGTATTACCGAAAAATAAACCGACATAGATGAACTGGTCGGTACCTCTTCATTAGAAGAAAAGGGAGTTTTAAAATCTTTCTGTGACTTTGTTATTTGTATTTTTTTTTATCTTTATCAACTCAAGAAGAGTGTCTACTATACTTCATGCAGTCAAGGACCAACTGTCGTTTGTCATTATTGGCTCCGGTTGTGAGTGGCTCTTGCAATGTTATTTTCGGTATTCACAAGCAACCAACTGTTTCCACGCGTTGTTGGCCTTGCCTCTTAGATTCATCAATTTTATGTGTCTAAATGACCAACCGCTTCCACGTGCTATTAGCTTTGGCTTTTAGATATGCTTCTCTCGTTGTATCCAAGCGAACAACCATTTTCATACGTTGGTCCGGATCATAAATATGAGTCCCCAGTAATCCTAAGCGACCAACCTCTTCCATGTGTCGTTCACCACTTTCGGTGTGTCTGGACAACCAACCATTTTCATGTATAGTTTGCTCCGGCTTCTAGATATACTTATCTCCTTTTATCTAAGCGACCAACTGCTTTCACGTATTTTTTGGGTCCAGCTCTTTATATGAGTCCAGGTGCTCTAAAGTGACCGACTGCTTTCACGTAGTATTGGCTCCAGCTCATAGGTTTATTATTTTTGGTGTGTCTAGACGACTAACTGTAACGCCCCGGATTTATTTCCGGAGCATTAATGCCGAATACACAAAGATCAAATAAAATCCTTCATCTATCATAAAAACTCCCAAAATGGTAATTCAGAGCTTATACTAATAATTCCCAAAATACATCAATGTCTAACAAAAGGACCCCAAAGATTTTATACAAGTGATGTCCTCCAACACGGAGTTTCCAAAAATATACCAAAGTAACGTCTGAACTAATATCTGAGACAAAACAGCTAACTCTTGAACGCTCAGCTAGCCCTCCAAATACAAGGTCCCACCTACTGGTCTCCTGAAAAGAACAACAATAAGGGGATGAGCCAAATGCCCAGTAAGGTCGCTCAAAGGACCAATCAAACGGAAACGAAAATATCAGAGAGACGAAAATTTTGAAAGTACAAAGGATCTCAACAGAACGGACAATCAAACCGGGTTTCAAATGTCAAAACATATCTAAATAAAGAAACAGACACTAGAGAGCCATTCAGAAAGTGGTCACATACGTCATCACTGACATATGAAGCCGGTTCAAAAAGTAAGATCGCGATCTCTAACTCAACTCCCTTGAGCTAGCTCACGTTTCAATCCATGTGGGTAAGTCAGACATAAGTCACATACACTGTGACATGGCTCATAGAATTATCAAAAAGAAGAATTCAATTTAACCAAATCAAATACCGGACATTTCAAACAATATATGAAGTTTCTGAAATAATGATAATCTCTAGGAACAATTTATTCATAGTAACTCTCAAAGCAAAGAGGAGAAGAAGAATCACTTAACTCAACTCGAAGAAATTCAGATTTCAAAAAGAAACTAAAGACTTACAAGAGCGATGGGTCCATCGCTGATGTGAATTTCGAAAATAAACCCTTACCTTAGCCAATGCCTTTGAGAAAAGCAAAACCTTATGCTTCACCTTAGATCTTCCAAACTTCCAAAGCCTTCTTTCTCTCTCTCTCTCTCTCTCTCGCGCAAAGGAGGAAGAAACAGAGGAAACCCGAAAAAAGCAAGAAAATGAAATAAGACACTATTTATATAGAGGGACAAAAATTTAAGTTTGCATTCGACTAAAAACATTTGAGTCGAATAAAGCACTTTGAGTCGAATTAAATTTTTTTTTTTTTAATTTTTTTTTCACTTTTAGTCGACTAAAACACTTTTAGTCGACCAAAAACTCACTTATAGTCGAATCAATCACTTTAAGTCGACTAAAACTCAATTTTTAAAAATTAAATTTTTTTTTTCAATTTTAGTCGACTAAAACACTTTTAGTCGACCGAAAATACTTTAAGTCGACTAAAAGTCACTTTAAGTCGACTGAAACACTTTTAGTCGACTGAAAATACTTTTAGTCGACCGAAACACTTTTAGTCGACTAAAACTCACTTTTAGTCGACCGAAACACTTTTAGTCGACTAAAACCTCTTTAATTCAACTAAAACCTTTAGAAACTTCCTTATCAAAATATTGAACACTTTCCATTCGACTAAAACTCCAAAACAAAATAATAAAAATCACTTTCTCAAAATTCTCAAAAAGACCACAAGTTTATTTACTAAAAATAAATATTTCACACACAGAAAAAGGAAATTTTCGGGATATTACATTCTCCCCTCCTTAAAAGAATTCCGTCCTCGGAATTTAAAACGTACCTTAGATGTCAAAAAGCTGAGGGTGCTTTTTGCGCATGGCTTCCTCAAGCTCCCAAGTAGCTTCCTCTATCTCGTGATTCCGCCACAAAATCTTAACTAACGGAATGACTTTCGTCCTTAACACTTGGTCGCGACGATCTAAAATCTCAACCGGTTGCTCTTCGTAAGAAAGGTCCTCCCGAACTGATAAAGGCTCGTACGGCACAACATGCGTCGGATCGTAAACATATTTTCTCAAATTCGAGACATGGAAAACGTTATGAACGTGCGAAAGCTCTGGCGGTAACGCAATTCTGTAAGCCACCGGACCTATTCTTTCTAAAATCTCAAATGGACCAACAAACCTAGGGCTGAGCTTGCCCTTCTTACCGAAACGCATCACCCCCTTCCAAGGTGAAACCCTCAAAAATACGTGATCACCCACCTCAAATTCAAGATCGCGACGACGATTTGACGTATAACTGCGCTGTCTATCTTGAGCCGCCTTGAGACGTTCCCGAATCAAATCAACTTTTTGAGTGGTCATCTGCACCAATTCTGGTCCTAATAACCGTCTCTCTCCTACTTCGTCCCAACATAGTGGTGTCCTACATCTCCGCCCATACAATGCCTCAAACGGTGCCATCTTAATACTTGCTTGATAGCTGTTGTTATATGCGAATTCAACCAAAGGCAAATGACTATGCCAACTCCCACCAAGGTCTAGCGCGCAAGCTCTCAACATATCTTCTAATGTCTGAATGGTGCGCTCGGACTGTCCATCTGTCTGTGGATGATAAGCTGTGCTAAAACGAAGGTCAGTGCCCATAGAATTCTGAAAGCTCCTCCAGAACTTCGAAGTGAAATGCGGATCTCGATCTGACACTATAGATAATGGTACACCATGCAACCTCACAATCTCATCAATATATAATCGGACCAATTCAGACAAGGGTGCTGTTGATCGGATCGGAAGGAAATGCGCAGTCTTAGTCAACCTATCGACGACAACCCAAATGGTGTCAAAACCCTTGACTGTCCTTGATAAGCCTCCTACAAAATCGGTGGTTACATGCTCCCACTTCCACTGCGGAATCTCAAGTGGTTGAAGTAGTCCGCTAGGCTTCTGATGCTCCATCTTCACCTTTTGGCAAACTAAACAATGAGAGACAAATTCTGCTATATCCGATTTCATGCCACTCCACCAGAAATGCTCTCTAAGGTCATGATACATTTTTGTCCCTCCCGGGTGGATAGAGAAACCAGAACTATGAGCCTCGGACAGTAGCTTCCTCCTCAAGGATAAATCACCTGGCACACAAAGTCTACTACGAAACCAAACGACACCGTGCTCGTCAATTCTGAACTCGGATTGTTTCCCACTGTTAATGTTCTCAATTATGTGAGCTATACCCGAATCTCCACCTTGGGCTTCCTTGATCCTACTGATCAAAGTAGGCTGCACCTGCAACGCTGCTAAGTATTCCCCACCATCTTGCCATCTAACCTCCAAACCCAAGTCCACCATATCCTCCAACAGTTGAGGTTGACAAGTGATTAGTGCTGCTAAGTTTCCGCTACTCTTCCTACTGAGTGCATCCGCTACAACATTCGCCTTACCAGGGTGATAATGAATCGTGCAGTCATAGTCCTTCAAAAGTTCCAACCAACGCCGTTGTCTCATATTTAGCTCCTTTTGGGTGAAAATATACTTAAGACTTTTATGATCAGTGTAAATCTCGCAGGTCTCACCATACAAGTAATGCCTCCATATCTTCAAAGCAAAAATCACGGCCGCTAACTCAAGATCATGGGTGGGATAGTTCTCTTCATAGGGTTTAAGCTGTCTCGAAGCATAAGCAATCACCCTTCCGTGTTGCATTAAAACACAACCTAAGCCCTTCTTTGAGGCGTCACTATAAATCACAAAACCTCCGGAACCAGATGGCAAAGTCAAAACCGGTGCAGACACTAACCTTTCTTTCAGTTCTTGGAAGCTAGCTTCACACTCCTCGCTCCAAACAAACCGGGTGTTCTTCTTAGTCAACTTAGTCAAAGGCACAGCAATTTTTGAAAATCCTTCAACAAATCGACGATAGTAGCCTGCCAATCCCAAAAAGCTTCGCACCTCCGTGACAGTGCTAGGTCTCTGCCAGTCAATCACTGCTGAAATCTTGGAGGGGTCAACGGTTATTCCATCCTTACACACCACATGTCCTAGAAATGTAACCTGTTCAAGCCAAAACTCACATTTCGAAAATTTAGCATATAGTTTACTATCTTTCAAAGTCTGCAAAATAATCTGTAAATGCTCACGATGGTCCTCTTCCGACCTAGAGTACACCAAAATATCATCAATGAAAACAATAACGAATTGATCCAAATACTGTCTAAACACACGGTTCATCAAATCCATAAAAGCAGCAGGGGCATTAGTCAGCCCGAATGGCATCACCAAAAATTCATAGTGACCATAACGAGTCCTAAACGCAGTCTTTGGAACATCCTCTGGCTTGACTTTTAGCTGATAATATCCAGAATGCAAATCTATTTTCGAGAAAAACTTTGCTCCTTGAAGTTGGTCAAACAAATCATCTATGCGCGGCAATGGATATTTATTACGGATGGTCATCTTATTCAACTCACGATAATCAATGCAAAGTCTCAATGTACCGTCCTTCTTCTTAACAACTAATACAGGGGCACCCCAAGGTGACACACTAGGACGAATGAACCCCTTATCAAGTAGCTCTTGAAGCTGTTCCTTTAGCTCCTTCATCTCAGAAGGCGCCATTCGATATGGAGCCTTAGAAATAGGTGCCGCACCAGGCACTAAATCAATTGTGAATTCCATCTCACGATCAATGGGTTTTCCGGGCAACTCCTCAGGAAACACCTCGGCAAAATCACAGACTACTGGTATTTTTGATACTTCAAGACTTTCATGACTAATATCATGGACGTGTGCAATGTAGCCCCTACAACCTTTACGAAGCATGCGGCGAGCCGCAATAGCTGAAATAATCGACAACCCACTAGGTTTCGAACCCTTAAACTCAAATTCAGAAAAATCAGATAAACGAAAACGGACTCGCTTCTCAAAGCAATCAACTAAGGCATGATAGTATGCCAACCAATCCATACCCAAAATCACATCAAAATCACAGATATCTAAAGGAATTAGGTCCCCCGGAAGGTCCCTATCACATAAGCGGATCTTACAATTTCTCAACACTGAATTTACTATCATAGAATCTCCAACTGGAGTACCGACAGACAACTCATAATCAAGAGACTCGGGTCTCACCCCAAGTCGACGTGCAAACGAAAAAGAGACAAAATAGTGTGTGGCACCAGAGTCAAACAATACATGCGCGTCAATTGAGTCAATCTGAATCGTACCTGCCACCACATCTTTTGAACCCGATGCATCCTTAGCCCTGCCGGTAGCCTTAGGTTTCTGCCCTCCTACTGACTGACTTGTACTCTGCCTTGGGCCCGAAGCTGTACTCGCTGCAACTGAACCTTGTGGGCCAGATTGCCCCGACACTAGCATAGGACAATCCCGGATAAAGTGACCCCTTTGGCCACACCTGAAACACGCTCCCGTATCCCAATGGGAACTCTGACCGCCATGACGCTTGTTGCACCTTGGACAAATAGGATCAGAACCTATGGATGGAGGCCTTTGAACAAAGTTCTGGCTAAAATTTCTACTCGAATTACCTTGAGCTTGGCCCTGCCCACCAACAGTAGTCGACGAAGATGCCTGTTTTCGCTTCCCATCACTTTGTACTGTGCGTGATTGGGATAGCTCCGGACGATCTCTCTTGCCTGTCCTGGCGTCCTTCCTCTCTCTAAAATCCCTTGCTTCAGATTCAATAATCTTCGCAATGTCCACGCACTGAACATAGGTCTCTATCGGGACTGGAATAATGCGCTGTCTAATATTAGACCTAAGGCCCCAAGTAAACATCTGCACCCTATCCTTTTCATTAGCCACCAACTGCTTACCATACCGGGATAGTCGCGTAAACTTTACCTCATACTCGGCAACACTCTCATTATCCTCCTGCCGCAGATTAAGAAAATCACGATACATCTGTTCTTTTACACTTCTAGGAAAATAGCGGTCAAAGAACAAATCCTTAAACTGATCCCATGTCATTGCCAAGCGTTGCTCCGTCGTCTTACTATCCTCAATCACCTTCCACCAATGGTCTGCCTCCCCATCTAGCTTGTACACTGTGAGTTCTATCTTTTCTTTATCGGTACAATCCATAGGCCTAAACACCTTTTCAAGTCGAGAAATCCATTTCTCCGCCACAATCGGATCGTCGGTTCCTCCAAAAGGTTCCACATTTTTCTTATCAAACTGCTCTAACAAACTACGGGTCTGATTCTGCCCGGGATTCGGAGGTGGGTTAGGTTGATTCTGCTGATTTAACTGAGCTTGCTGATTTGCCAGTAATCGAGTCAACTGAGCTTGCTGAGCTGCCAGAAGGGTCAGAAGATCTGGCGGGTTCTCGTTCTCGGTGACGTTCGGTTGCTCTTCATTCCGATTGCGAGTTCGCCTATTATTACGACTGCTTGCCATTACTACAAAAGAAAACTAGAATAAGATACTAACTGAAATATTGCACTTAATTCTACCCATCCTACCCATCTCACAACTTATCTGATCCTAAGCATGAGTCTACAGAATCTCATACCTAAGCTCTGATACCAACTGTAACGCCCCGGATTTATTTCCGGAGCATTAATGCCGAATACACAGAGATCAAATAAAATCCTTTAATTATCATAAAAACTCCCCATCTAGCTAATTCAGAGCTTATACTAATAATTCCCAAAATACATCAATGTCTAACCAAAAGACCCCAAAGCTTTTATACAAGTGATGTCCTCCAACACGGAGTTTCCAAAAATATACCAAAGTAACGTCTGAACTAATATCTGAGACAAAACAGCTAACTCTTGAACGCTCAGCTAGCCCTCCAAATACAAGGTCCCACCTACTGGTCTCCTGAAAAGAACAACAATAAGGGGATGAGCCAAATGCCCAGTAAGGTCGCTCAAAGGACCAATCAAACGGAAACGAAAATATCAGAGAGACGAAAATTTTGAAAGTACAAAGGATCTCAACAGAACGGACAATCAAACCGGGTTTCAAATGTCAAAACATATCTAAATAAAGAAACAGACACTAGAGAGCCATTCAGAAAGTGGTCACATACGTCGTCACTGACATATGAAGCCGGTTCAGAAAGTAAGATCGCGATCTCTAGCTCAACTCCCTTGAGCTAGCCCACGTTTCAATCCACGTGGGTAAGTCAGACATAAGTCACATACACTGTGACATGGCTCATAGAATTATCAAAAAGAAGAATTCAATTTAACCAAATCAAATACCGGACATTTCAAACAATATATGGAGTTTCTGAAATAATGATAATCTCTAGGAACAATTTATTCATAGTAACTCTCAAAGCAAAGAGGAGAAGAAGAATAACTTAACTCAACTAAAAGAAATTCAGATTTCAAAAAGAACTAAAGACTTACAAGAGCGATTGGTCCGTCGCTGATGTGAATTTCGAAAATAAACCCTTACCTTAACCAATGCCTTTGAGAAAAGCAAAACCTTAAGTTTCACCTTAGATCTTCCAAACTTCCAAAGCCTTCTTTCTGTCTCTCTCTCTATCTATCTCGCGCGCAAAGGAGGAAGAAACAGAGGAAACCCGAAAAAAGCAAGAAAATGAAATAAGACACTATTTATATAGAGGGACAAAAATTTAAGTTTGCATTCGACTAAAAACATTTGAGTCGAATGAAGCACTTTGAGTCGAAAGAAACACTTTGAGTCGAATGAAAAAAAAAAATTTAATTTTTTTTTTCACTTTTAGTCGACCAAAAACTCACTTATAGTCGAATCAATCACTTTAAGTCGACTAAAACTCAATTTTTAAAAATTAAATTTTTTTTTTCAATTTTAGTCGACAAAAACACTTTTAATCGAACGAAAAAACTTTAAGTCGACTAAAACTCACTTTTAGTCGACCGAAAACACTTTTAGTCGACCGAAAACACTTTTAGTCGACCGAAAACACTTTTAGTCGACTAAAACTCACTTTTAGTCGACCGAAACACTTTTAGTCGACTAAAACCTCTTTAATTCAACTAAAACCTTTAGAAACTTCCTTATCAAAATATTGAACACTTTCCATTCGACTAAAACTCCAAAACAAAATAATAAAAATCACTTTCTCAAAATTCTCAAAAAGACCACAAGTTTATTTACTAAAAATAAATATTTCACACACAGAAAAAAGGAAATTTTCGGGATATTACACTAACTACTTCCACATGTTGTTAGCTCTGGCTTCCAGACATGCTTCTCTTCTTGTATATAAGTGACCAATCGCTTACATCTGTTGCTGGCTTCGGCTGTTAGATATGAGTTCTCCATGTGACTAAACATGGCATTGCCTCCCTTAATAGGACTAGCCAATAGATACTTATAAGTTCATGGGTAAGGTCTTATTAGGCCATTGACAAAGTCTCCCACACCCGATGTGAGATATCACATTCTCCCTTCCTCATGGCTTAGCGTTCCCGCTAAGGCCCAATTTTGAGCTTAGTCACACAGAGCCAAAGATCTTCCTCTCTGGCCATTGTTGGATAAGGCCGGCAACCCTACTGGATCAGCGAGATTTGAGTGTACCTTCGTGTCCCAACCTCCGGGAACCTGGCCAGATAGCCCAGTCTAAGTGAACCTGGCTCAAATACCATCTGTAAAGACTCGATCTACAACCCCACCATAGGGTGTTACCTCAAAAAGGCTCACCAATAATGGGTAGGGCCTTATAAGATCCTTCACACAGTCTCCCACATCTGATTTGGGATATCACATAGGGTGTATATCCTAATCTTCCTCGATAAGACAAATTGATCCTTCAACATTCAATCCACCAAAAAGTTCCACTGAGGATTGGGAAGCAGCCTATTCTTGGTGAAAGTATGGCCACTGCTCCAATAAGGGAAATAATCAGAAAAAAGGAAAAATCTGTGATTCATTAGGGTGGAGGGGTTGAAGACACGGATGAGGTCTTTTATTGGGTATAAAAATTGGACCAAAAGCATGATGGACGCCAAAGTCGTCATCGACCGGCACATGGATGCTGCCTCTAAAAAGTGACACGATTCAAAGAGGATATTCCGAATTTATTTTATCGACGAAGCATTCCTTAGGCCCAACCCCTGATAACGACATTGAGAGAACACCACCGGTCTATATTAATGGCTCGATGAATGGCCAACTTTAGAGTAATGTTCAAATGGATATTAGCAGTAAGTTATTCATGATTTGTAAAAGACATGGTGAAAAGAGGACCAGAAGACTAAGAGGATGTAAAATCACCAAGTTACTGAAGCGAAAGGAAGAAGGTAAATCAGTTGGCGTGTTAGGGTTAAAACAAAGAGGTTAATTAATGGGATAGAAAAAGTCAGCAGCCTTTTATATTAATGAGTAAGAAGGCAATGAAAGGTAATAACAAGTACAAACCCCAATCGTCATCCGACCTTTATAAAGCGTTTAAAATTTGAAATCAAAGCCATTGTGATAAGCACAAGACAGCAAAAGCGATTGTGCGCATTTATGGCGAGGCTATACTTAATACAGTTTAAATAGCATGATGATGGCATCACCCTATTTTGGGGTGGGGGCATTGTTTACATAAGGAATCACAATGTATTGGCCTAGGCGATGCTAATATACTAAGGCATCATGCATACCACGTCATCAGTTGGGAGATATCACCCAAAGAACAAGTCCACATTTGTAGCAACCAATTCATCTCGGCATAAATGGGCAAGTTGGTGACAGTCCAAAATCACACCGTCAAGTTAAAGACCGATGGCTAAATGATGCATGGCAAGTCCTGAGCATGGGAAAGACACAATGCGCCGTCACATAGGACCTAAAGTTTTATTATGCTTCGTGTCATCAAAAGAGGAGTTCTGAAAATTATGCCGAGTGCTGGATGAAAAATTAGTCGAGAAGGTAAACTAAGTACCTATCCAGTCCCAACACATGAAGATCATATCACTTAGGGAGCTTGTCGAAAGCAAAATAGTAAAATAGGCAAGCCTAGACACATGGCAGCTCCAGGTTGGATCATCTTGGAAGCTGCGTCTCAATAGAGAAACAAAGCAAGTATGCCTAAAAAAACATGGCAGCTCTCAATTTGATCATATAGAGGCTAAATGATTACGACTCAGCTATAAAGACATGCACATAGTCGTAATTAATCCTCTACTGCACCACAATACAAACTATCACATAATTCACACCGCTTCGTTTACCTTAAGTATCAAATAGTTCACAAACCAACTATCTTCCTAATCCAGACAGTCCCCAAAATGTATCCAATCTCTAACCGAGGTACTTTGTACTCTCAGAGTGTATCATGTCTATAAGTCGTTCATTTGAAAACACTATGAAGGTAAACTGCCCTTGTTCATTCTACTCCCTCTATCCAAAAAATCCCTCAGTTTTCATTTTATGGATGTCCCAAGATAATTGTTATATTTCTAAATCAAGAAAGTTTTCGTGTTTAATTTTTGTTATTTGCCCTTTTCTCCATGTTCTTATTCTCTTCATGTTTCCTTACTTTAACCTTTCTTTTTTCTCCTCATCTTGATTCTTTCTCCTCTCTGCTTATCTCTTCTTTCTTTTTCTTTGATAACCACTGTTAACCCTATGGTTATTTAACCTAGGATTATATTTGGTTTTGATGATAACCAACATTGATGTTTATGTTGTCTAACATGCATTGAGTTGATGAAGCAATAGGAACAATCTCATACTCATGCAAACGGACTATTAGACGAGCAACTCGGTCAAAGACTCTCGACGGAACGCATCAAAGAAGGAATTCGTCGATTGAATTTTACAATGCTTTTATTTCCTTCTTTGTAAACTAGACATAGAGAGATGATCGTATCGATGACTGTAAACCTAGAACTTGCCCATAGGTTTCCCTTGCATGCATAAAAGTTTTTCATACTTTAAAAACAAGGAAACTGCATTTTCAGGAATGCAGTCGACTGCAATTTGGGCAGTGAGGTATTACAGTCGACTGCATTGGAATGCAGTCGACTGCAATACTTCCAGTAGCCTATTACAGTCGACTGCATTGGATTACAGTCGACTGCAAGTTGGAAATTTTGAATTTCCAACGGCTACTTTGGGATTACAGTCGACTGCAGTGGCACATTACAGTCGACTGCATTTACCGTTTGGCGCATTTAATGCTCCACCGAACTCCAAACAGTCATATTGATTCCTACCTCTATAAATACTCATCTTAGGCATAGTTTTGAGTCATCAATTGCATTCAAAGCTCTCTTATCTTTCATATTCTCAAAGATCAAAGCAATTGTTCAATCTCTCTTGGTTTTCATTGATTTCTCATCCATTTCAAGAGAGCATTTATTGTGAGCTTACATTTGAGAGATTTACACTTTCATAAGTCATCATACACTCATCTCTCTTGTTCTAGTGCTTAAACTTGTACTCATCTACTTCTTGAGAGTAAAATCTTGTACACATTTCTTCATCTAAAGTTTCTTGTATCAAAGCTTGGGATTGTCAAGCTTTGGAGCTTTGGATTTGTCAAAGCTTGTTCTTGATGTGGGCATAGCATCAAGGGATTGTAAGAGGTTTTTTCTCTACCCGTACGGAAGATCATACTAGTGGATTCTAGGCCCTTTCAAAGGACTTCCTTGCAGGGGTGGATGTAGGCTTGAGGGTATATCAAGCCGAACCATTTAAATCTCCTTCTTAAGTATCTCTAAACCCTTCTCTCTTTACTTTATCGTTTTACATTTGTGTTGAGATTGGTTAGTTTGCTTACTTGAGATATTGTGTTTGAAGTATTTATTTGTTATTTTTTAAAGTAGTCTTAAAACCCTATTCACCCCCCATCTAGGGTTATCTTTTTGGTTTCAACCACCTCTCCACCTCCATCAATAACAACAACCCTTCTATTCAACCATCACGATTCTGCTACCCTCGTCTCATATAACCCAATAAGCCATTTCACCTCTTTTCATCAGATCTGGCCACTTTCAAGCCACACAGCAACCATGGGTTGCTAAAAACTCAATGGATCGGCCGAACAATTAGTGAATAAACAATGGTGGCTTGACATCTAGAGGATGTGTTAGGCTTATCTTAGTGGGAATTAGATGTTCTGGCATTGGACGAGGCATTGTCGATGCTGCCAAACTAGTCGTGACTAAGGATCGAACGAGGCGTTCGATGAGGCGCAAGGCGAGATTAAGGTGCCATAAGGCCTAACAGAGGCATTCGATGAGGCACGACTAAGACATTTGATGAGGCGCGAGGTGAAACTGAATGTGAATAAGGCGGCAATAAGGCGATGTGAATTTACTATAATTTAGGAAGTTTTCCACTGAGTTGCAATATCTTTTGTTTCTAATTCCTAAGAGCAAAATGTGATTGAAGTTTTGTGGTACTTTGATTTAACAAAAACTCATCAATGATGTGTATGCATATTATAGATACCCTATTTTTGTAGTTATTATCAATTAAATAATTAGTGAGCCTTCTTATAAATTATAGTTTATTATTAAGCTTAGGCCTAGTAATGTGACTTAATTAAATAATTTAGTCTAGTCCAGTTGTCAAGTCCATTGGTTTTGTCCAGAC
The DNA here is from genome assembly GCA_033065855.1 of Escallonia rubra. Lineage (NCBI taxonomy): Eukaryota > Viridiplantae > Streptophyta > Magnoliopsida > Escalloniales > Escalloniaceae > Escallonia > Escallonia rubra. The sequence continues at coordinate 260,207 of JAVXUO010003210.1, read as the reverse complement.
TAATAGTCATGTCTAGTGGTCCAGTTAGTAAATTGGTCCAGTCCAGTCAAATTGTGCCAATCCAGTCCAAATGTTTAGATTTTATTTTATTTAGTTTGTCTAGATAATTTAGGGAAATAATTTGTGAATTATCTTTGATGCAAAGATTAAGTCCATGATATAAATGGTTAAGATGAATTATCCTAAATCTGGAACATTCCATCTGCAAAATCATAGATAATAACCGAAATTAGGGCCAGATAATGCCTCAAAATTCAGGAAAATTTATTTTTAAATTATGGGATAAACCGGCCGGTTAATTGACTTTTGTCAATGTGCGATTTTGTCCATTATTCTAACTTATCTCCAGCCTTGCAGAGCGGCATAGCCAATCTTATCAGGTTCTGCGACCCTAAGCTCTATAAATAGGGCCATGGCCTTCATTTTCGAGGGTTAGAAGCTTATTCTCTTTACAATCTGTGTACCATTTCTCTGTGAAGTGATACACTATCTCTCTCGAGAATTCTAGCCATTCATATTCACTCTAAAAGTCTATTTTTTCTTTGCTTCGTGGATTCTTCAAAGAACGTTCTCGAGTCATCCAGACAAGTTGCTTCAAAAGATAATTTTATTAGCTTTCAAATATAGAAAATCACTGTAGAGTTGCCTCCCAATCCTGTAGTTATACTTCTATTATAAAAGTTAAAAATGAGTCTTTTAGATTTCTTCGTCTAAGTCTAGGATCAAAATGTAGATTACTCCCCATAGGATCAGAGTCAAACTACAGTGGTTTTGATTCCGAGTAGTTCGACCGGACACTTAGGCACTTCGATCCCCGGTATCGAGTTCAAGCCAAAAATGTAAAAATAAACTTAGGGTGGAATTATTGCATTTTATATGTTTCTAAGGCCAATAATCAATAGAAATGAAGTAAAGACTGAAAGGTTGTGGATGGTGCCTAACAACTTCCTGTTACATAACTTAGTCTCCGAATCCATTTTTTGGTTTTCGATAGACTAATCATCCTTTTGGACAATTTAGTGTCATTTTAGAATTTTACTTACTTTCCATATTTTTCCTTATTAAATAAGATGGTGACTCTTAAAATCCTTTTTTTGTTAGGGATTTTTCTGAGGCGGACATATGATTTGAGATAAAACTACTTTGATTTTAATTTGGAGAGAAGGAAAGGTAACGTCATTGTAGAGACTCGTGGTCAATAATCTCCCATTGATTTAGCCTCATTGAGTCTTACACTTCTTAGCCCATGGCAGTTTTCAACAACAGTGCTACAGGTTCATAACAAGAAAGGTGTGAGGAAAAGAAAAAGGAAAGGAAAAAAGAACAGGAAAAGGAATGGAAAAGATAAAAATAAAAAGGATAGTGGGTATGATGGTAAAGTAGTACATGTAAGTGAAGGCATTTTTGAAAAATCAAGTTGATATAGCTAAATTAAACTCCCAATCAACGGATGACACATGTCACCTGGACTTTCGGTCATACTAACTCAACTACGAAATTGGTACTTAACATATTGGTGAATTAGGGTTCTGGAAAGACTCTAATTCAATCCCCAAGGATCAGGCCCAAGGCCCAACCGTCACTCTTAATTATACTAGGGTTCTAACACCAATGCCTATGTAAAAAGGACTCCCCTAGGTACGCAAACAACTAGTCATACAAGTACATCATATTTTGATTGCTTTCTCAGAGTTATACCATGTAACTGCGTTCTGACTTAAGCATCAGAGAGTTCCCCGCCGGAACCCCTACCCAACAGTCATTCTTTTTCTAGCTTGCAGGCCATTGTTCCAAGCAATGGTTCCCGATCAACTTTTCAACAGTAACCCAATGGCGCCACCCGTGGGACCACAACTAGGGACATGGCCAAATACTCATCTTCTAGTGACTCTCCTAAACAATGGACCAACCAAGATCATCATCAGCACTCAAGCGACATTCATGGAACTGATCGCTCCTGCAATCGGCGCATGACACCTACTTGCCAGACGAACCGAGCAACTGCTTCCACAGAAAACCATCATGTTAACGTGACATCCAACACTCAGGCATCAGGAAAGAAAAAATTTCATCAAAGTCGTACTCCAGCTTCAACTTAAAGAACGACGAGATCTTATCAACCGCAAATTGTTCAAAACTCCACATGCAGGTCTGACAAGGGAAATCCATGACCTAAAAGACGTGGTGAACACCTTATAGAAAACAATAGATGTCTCTACAGCTGCGACTTCAACCAACCTCTCTCATCACAACCCAAGTGACTTGTGCCTCTGGCTCTCGTATCGGTCAAGTTATGGCATGAAGTACGGCTCAAGGGATGACCTAACCTTTGAGCTGGAAGTCAAAGATAACGAACATGTAACATGAAGTGGTTAATGATATTGAAAAGATTTATCAGAGGAAGACAACTCGCATTCCTCCCTGTTGCAAGCATGCTGATCCCAAGGGCATTCTCATCCCAAAGTTGGTCTTCCCCGAGGACAATCCCTCTTGTGTGTGATCCTAGATACCCTTTATCTAAAGCTATTAAAGAAGAGAAGTTGCCACTCAACTTCAAGATGCCACAGTGCGGCCTGCATGATGGCAACGATGATTTACAAGAACATGTCTACCACTTCGAGACCAAAATGATGTTATTCCAGGTCTAGGATGTCGTCATGTGCTGCATCTTCCCAACACTCCCGAAGTCACATATGTGTGGTTCAAGTCTCTACTTCCTAGATCTATCCACTAATTCGCCCAGTTATCCGATCTCTTTTAGAAGCACTTTGAGAGTAGCCGATCAAAACTGAAGAACTTAGCAAGCCTCTTCAACATCGTGCAAGAAAAGAATAAGTCATTGTTATACTATCTCGGTCGCTTCAATGTAGTGATGCTAGAGGGGGACAATCTAGATAAATCAGTAAAGTTTATCGCCTTATTACGGGATCTCTGCCCTACATCAAAATTCGCATTTGTCTGTGAACAAGAGTCATCTCGGCAATATGAAGGTTCTCCTGGACAAGGCAAACAATTACATCCAAGCGGAAGAATACTTGAAGATTTATCAAGGACGCGCAAATGAGATGAATCAAGAGCAAAGGAAGTGAGCCTTAGAAGACAATAACCATAAAAGTGGAGGGAATTCTAAAGGTCCAAAGCGCGATGAACGACGCCCCAAGGAACCACTGGACATGAAGAATTTGACGCTGCTGAATACCCACCCATTGTAAATCCTACATGAAATCAGGGACAAATAAGCCCTTAAATGACCGAACATGATCAAGGCACCCCCAAATAAAAGAGATAAGAAACTTTGGTGCCGCTTCCATAATGATCACGACCATATTACTAATAATTGTGAATCCTTCAGGCGAGTAATTGAAGCACTCATCAAAATAGGACTTTTGAAAAACTATATGGTCAAGCTTGATCTCAGAGGTGAAACACCCAAAAAATACAGAATAAAGAAGCACGGTATAGCATAACAAGCACCATCAACACAATCTCCAAAGGTAATAGGTGGTCTATCCGGACAAGCTCACAACCCATATGCCAGAGAGGAATGTGTCAAATGTCATTCTCTGAATGAAAAGTTGAAATCTTTGTTGATCATCTCATTCTCAAATGATGACCTAGGGGACGTTAAACTTCCTCCTGATGATCCCTTAATGATCACACTCTGAGTAAGTAATTTTGACATAAAGAGGATATTGGTAGATAATGGAAGTTCGGTTGAGATTCTCTTGTATGATACCTTCAAGCAGATGTGCATAGTAACCGAGCGACTCCCTCGAATGGAATTGCCATTGTATGGATTCTCCAATCATCCCGTTGTGGTAGAATGAATCATAAGTTTGTCTGTCATTGTAGGGAAATTCCTTCTAAAGGTTAACTTAATGCTAGATTTTATCGTGGTTTCGCATCTCGTAGGCATATAATGTCGTTCTCGGACGCAAAAGGACTTCCTTGAAAAAATTATGAGCTAAGTTCAACATTATCTTATATGTTCCAGCTAAGGTCGTTATTCCTGAAATTACGTTGAACCAGTTAAAAGAGTGGTATCCACATACCAGCTTAAGATGAAGTTCCTTACCGAACATGGATTAGGTGAGGTGAAAACAGACCAGACAATGGCACGACAATGCTGCGTCTGCATGTTGGGTAAAAGGCAAGGAGGTCCTCGTCATCGAGTGTTTTAATGACACAAAAAAGGCACAGTAAAGAAAGCCAAGCACCTGCACCTTGGAGACGCTCTATGGGGAACTAATTCTCTATACATAGAATACAAAGAACCTGCAAAATTATTACCAGTAGTCTCTCACCTCAAGGCAAGACAATCCTTTTTGTTGGGGGAGGGGGGGGGGGGCAAGGAGCTCAGACTTTGTCCATCCCATAAGGAAAAGACAACACAAAATATCTTACTCTTTTGGAGTAGCCCTTTTGTCCATAAGAGTTAGTCAATTAGCAGATTGAAGTAGACATTGTCTTTGCCCAACAATAAACAATTCCTTTTGAATAACCTACTCAACAACTTATGTATTACATGAAAAATCCCAAGGGTGATAAGATAGAGCTCAAGCTCTATCCTTACAGCTTAGCCAAACACCACATGAAATAGTAAAGCATTTTGTAGGACGTCATCACCCCACCACTCTTTGTCGATTCAAAACTTTGACAACCCAAGTGCTAGGCCACTTTTGCCAGCTCTTAGCTGCTGATAAGAATTCGAGCAAAAGCGAGACGTGAAAAAGCTCAAGCTGAAAAACACATAATTGCATAAAAACACCCTTCAATGGAGAAGTGAAAAATACATACATAAAGCCCCTATGAGGGGGCACCAAAATACTCAGAAAAAATGCTACACTTTTGTGAAGTTCCACATCCTAAAATATCCCAAGAGCTTAACTCTCTTACACCTGTCAGAGCATGATGGCGCCTGAGCAGATTGCCTGAGTAGACACATTTATAGAATTTCACATCCTAGAGCTCCCAAGAGCTGAAGTCTCAGGCACCTGTCCGAGGATAATGTCGTCCGAGCAGAGTGCCCAAGCAAACACCTTTGCGAAATTCTACATCATTGAGCAACCAAGAGCTAAAGCCTCAAAAAATTTGCTCAAGATGATGTCGTCTGAGCATAGTTCCCGAGCATACACTTTTGTGGAATTCCACATCCTAGAGGTCCCAAGAGTTGAAGTCTCTCGCACTTGTCCGAGGATGATGTTTTCTGAGCAGAGTGCTCGAGCAGATACCTTTATGGAATTTTGTATCCTAAAACTCATGAGAACTCGAGTCTCACGCACATGCCCGAGCAGAGATCTAAAGTAGAGTGCCTGACCACAGCATGCCCATACAGAATGCCCGAGCAGCCTACCCGAGTAGAGTTCCCGCACAAAGCTCAAGCGCCTTTTCGCGAGCAAACCTCTTAGGTAGGCTGCTCTAGGGAGTTTACCTGAGCAGAGCTCTCATGTGGCGGTCAAAAAAGTTTTCTCAATTAGAGCTCCTAGTAGAGTTCTTTTGAAGAAAAAGGGTTCTTCAATGAATAGAACTGGAAACTATCCAAAATGAAAAAGAAGAAGAAAAATCCACCTCAAACGAACATTCAAGCAATAAGTTATGGGCTTTACAAGTTTTGGGGTACTTTTAAATTTCTACTCAAATTTTAACCAAGTGGTTGAGCAGTTAAATGGCATGACCTTACCTTCTACTTGCACGAGATCAAGGGTTTGAGACTTCTTTCCCTAGCATCACCAGAGCATTTTCATTTTGCAAGGAAGACAGGCCAGCGTAACCCACCAATGCCCAAACAGCGGAGCAAGCCTGAGCTCGAGCCTGCTGACTGAGCAGCAAACAAATAGACCTTCACAACCATCAGGCCCGCATCTAAGCAGGCCATCGGCGCAGCTCAGCCAGGCAGTCCGTGCTATAAGCCCGAAAAGGCTTGATCCGAGCCTACTTCCCAAATAGGCCACCCGAGCAAGCACTCGTCCGAGCCCACTTCCCTAACAATCCGTCCGAGCAGACCCTGGTCCGAGCCTACTTCCTGAATAGACTGTTCGAGCAAGCCCTAGTCCAAACCCAATTCGCGATCAGGCTGTTCTTAGCAGTCCCAGTTCGAGCCCACTTCCCAGACAGCAAGTATGAGTCCACTTCCTGCACAGTAGGTCCGAGCAAAGAATAAAAAAATTGCAAAGAAATTATATTTTTGGGCTTTTAAAGTCCTAAAAGATTAAGAAAAAAATCATCAAATGTTGTTTTCAGAGGAAAAATACTTCTTTTGGTCTTTGAGCTCCATTCGGTCCATATAAAGATTGGAAAAATATTATTATTTACCCTTACAAGCAGATGCAAAGTCCATAAAAATTTTGATGTTATCTCAAGACACCCAATATACACTTTCTCAGCCAAAGTTTTGACTAAGGAAGTGGGGGGCATTATGATATATCTAAAATTATACTCCTAATCAGCGGATGACACGTGTCATCTGCGACTGCCGGTCAGACTTGGTCAACCACGAAAGTGGTACTTACCTTATTTGTGAATTAAGGCTCTGGAAGTACTCTAATTCGATCTCCAAGATGGATCAGGCCCAAGGCCCAGCCATCACTCCTAATTCTACTATGGTTTCAAACAACCATGCATGTATAAAGGGGACTCCAAGCAAGCAATTGTTACAGTCATACACCATGTTTTCATTGTTTTCTCAAAGTTCTACCATGTAATTGCCCTTGAATTAAGTATTGGAGAGTTCCACACCAGAACCCCACCCGACGATCGCTTTTTTTTCCTGTCTTGCAGGTCATGGATCCAGGTTGTGGTTCCCGATTAAATTTTTAGCAGCAACACACCTTATTTAGACTTTCTCCTTAAACATTGTGCAAGTCAACCTTGATCGATTTTTGTGATGCGGAGAGAGTATTATTTGTGTCTAGTTTGATTAGGAGTAAAAATAGATTTGGTAGGAGTAGCGATAACTTTATTAGTACAGAAAAGTTTTAAAGCATTAGGCAAAAAGAACTCTGATGATTTTTTGAAGTCCTCATAGGTCATTTGAAAAGAAGTCAGATAAAGCACTTTTTACCCAAACACCAGACCGCTTAAACATAATTGGGAGTTCTGCTTCACACGTGATCTCGTTAGGACCTGGCACACCCACGCACCTCACAAACTCTCACACATCACAAGACGCGCCCCAGCATGCTTGAGCGACTCAAGACCGAACTAACATGTGATTGCACCCGATACTATATGAGCTTTGTTATGTGTGTGGGCCTAATTTATTAAATCCCTCATGGGTTAGAGATTGTTATCCAACATTATAAATATAAGTATTGATCCCTACTCTCATTTAATGACATTGTTGCAACCTTGTGTTTCAACTGCATGCTTATGGTTTAGACAACAACGATCTTTATACTTTACTTTACAACACTATCTAGAATTGATGGGAGACTTTCATGAATTTTGGCAAGAATTCAACAACTATGTCAAGGACATGCACCTCCTTGTTGCTCTGATCAATTGTCAATAAGCTGCGTTATGCAACTAAGTAACACTTGGCTAGTTACATTTCTTCGGCGAGTGACAAACTTTCTGGCGTTGTTAATGATTGCATGTGAGACACACATGAGAGTTGAGGAAGCAAGTTGCTGCAAATAAGATGTGATCTGACACTTGCATTGAATATTTCTCATCAATTTGAAATTTTCTTTTTGTTTCTGTAATTAGAGGAGACATTTCCTTTAGGGATAATACCACTTATGTCCTTGAGTCGAAGGGTAAATTACAGTCGATGACAGTTTAGCGCTTATATCACTTATGTCTGGTGACCAGATTGAATATGCACGGCATTAAAATTTTGTACGAAAGAAAGTATGCCCTGCAGACCAAACATCTCTCTCTCTCTCTCTCAGCCTCAGCCTCAGCCACCACCGACCACCATAACCGGCCACAGCCACAAGTGCAATGAGTTATTATAAGTGATGGAGAAATAAACAAATTCAAATACCATCGAATTATTTTGGTGATTGATTTACATACTGCATAAAATTCTTGCAACTAAGAAGAAATGAATTTTGGCAAACCATGTTTCAGAAAGAAACTTAAATTGGCATGTCCATCAAGGAGACAAGGATGGTTTGGTTTTCACAAATCATATTCACGGAAGATGCATGCATTCATTTAACATACATAGTAGCAGTGGCGGAGCTCCTGCCTGACCGGGGGGGCCACAGCACCCCCCAACTTTTTGGAAATTTTTTTTTTTAGTTATTTCAATTAGATACTCATATTTTACGTATTTACAAAAATGCCATTGTATAGTAACTAATTGATTAGGGTTTCTTTTTGTTGTATTCTTTATTCTTTGAGTCACCGGCCGTCATAATATTTTCGTTCTCATTCTTCCTTCTTCCAAATCCTAAATTTCAAATCTCCGAATTACGAAAAAATACGAATTGATCGAGGTGAGTTCTTTTGTTTTAAGTTTAATTCTTGAAGTATTAACAAATTCAATAGTTACGCTAATTATCGTATTAATGTATTCAATTGTTACGCTATTTTAATAGTTATGCTATTCATTAGTTTAATTTTTATAGTATTAACGTATTCAATTGTTACACTATTTCAATAGTTAAGCTATCGTTAGTTTAATTCTTATAGTATTAATGTATTCAATAGTTACAAAAAAAATACGAACTGAACAATTTACTATACATTTATCGTACTCAATAGTTACGCTAATTATAACACGAACCGAGCAATTTACTATACATTTATCGTACTGCAACTACTGAACGAGCATTTTCGGTTATGAAGATGGTCAAAACTCAACTCCGAAATAAGATGGATAATGATTTTCTCACGGATTCTTTGATTGTACACATTGAGAAAGATATTGTGGAAACGTTTACTATAGACTCGATCATTGATGATTTTCGTGACTATAAAGAACGCTGAGTTCTGCTTTAACCATCAATGTATATAGTTACTTTTCTTGTTTTGTGAAACCTTGATGAACTACATTTAATCTTAGTGTTTTTTATTTTTCATGGTTTATGTAAACTTGAACCTTCTTCATTCATTTAGTTAGTCATCAAATTTTTTATGTCTTTTTGGCCCCCCCCGGTTAGACTTTCTGGATCCGCCCCTGCGTAGTAGCACGCAAAGCGATGGCTTCACACAAACAAATCCACACTTTAATTCGAGAAAAAGCTGTAATGATCAAAAGCTTGGAACTCTTTTGTGCTCCTTACTAACCAAACATAGTGATGCTCAATATCATCTTAAAATAATGGGGAGATTCACCATTTACAAATTATCCCTTTTTTCGATGAAGACTTGTGGCGGCGAGTCACGGTAGCGGCTCGTGATGGGTTGTGGCAGTGGGTCGCGGCTATGAGTCGTTACAATAGGTCATGGCAATGGCTTGAGGTGGTGGATCTGTGGATTGTGTCGGATCGTGGCAATGGGCTTGTAATTGGTTCATTTGCTAGTAGAAGGCGTTATTTTGAGAAAAGAGGCTATGTTTCAATGGAAGATGTGGAGGGGTTTGGTGGTTGGTTGTGTGGTGTTGGGTGGTGCTACGGTGGTAATTAGTGGTGGAGGACGATTGTGGTGTTGGGATAGTGCGGTTGTGTGGTGGTATTAAGTAGTTGGAGTTGAAGGGGCAAAAGAAAAAGAGAAAGAGATAGAGAGAGGAAATGAGAAATGGAAAAAGAGAGAGGTTTACACAATTTACACGTTTTTAATGTCAAAAAATATATATTAGGGTTGGTTTTGACATTATCAAAATATAAAATTATCACATCAGTCAAAATCGTTAGTTAAGATGACAAATAAGTGATTTTTTTGCATTGATTATTGTTACTCATTGATAAAGTATTGAAAACAAATTATATACTGCAGTTATTGATGACTTACTAATTTTAGGCTAGGTTTGACAAAAAAAATTGGCTCTTTTTTTGTGCAGTTTTAAAAACTGAAAAAAAAGGAGCGTTTGGTAACCTTTATTTTTTTCATTTTAATAACCAGTTTTTATACTGAAGAGTAAAAAAAAATTCTCCAGAAACTGATTTTTTTTTCGCTTTTGGTTTTTTTTTCTTAGACCACCACCACCACCCTCCCACCGCCGGCAGCTACCTCAGGCGACCACCGCCGGCCGCCACCTCAGGCGACCACCGTCGGCCGCCGGAGACTGCCGGCTGCCGGCGAACACCTCCGGCCGTCGGCGACCACTGCCGGAGACTGCCGGCAGCCACCTCCGGCCGCCGGTGACCACCGCCGGAGACTGCCGGCTGCCACCTTCGGCCGCCGACGACCACCGGCAGCCACCTCCGGCCGCCGGCGACCACCGCCGGAGACTGCCGGCCGCCGGCCACCACCACCACCACCGCTACACCCAACCACCGCCACGACCAACGNAAAACACCAAAAAAAAAAAGACAAAATAAAAAAGAAAACCAAACACCAAAAAAAAAAAAAAACTCAAAAAAAAAGGGGTTATCAAAAACCCACTTGTTTTTATAAAAAAAAAAATTAAGCTGCTTTTTAAAAAGCTGCTCTTTAAAAACTGAAAACTAAAAAAAAAAAATTAGTCAAACGTACCCTTCGTGTAAGGGGGAGGAGTAAGATAACTATGTATTTTGTGAGAGTGTGTGTGAGAGAGAGAGAGAGAGAGAGAGAGAGAGAGAGGAGTAAAATCGAGTGGCAAAGGGCTGAGTTTCTGTCCTCTTTATATTTTGTGGTCGCAAAGAGTTTTCCAGAAAGAAAAGAAATAAATAGAAAAAGAAAAACCTGCAGATAGATAGAGAAAATATATATATATACTGAAAAGAGAGAGAGAAGGCAATAGCCTGCTTGAAAGCCCTTTGGGTTGGATTGGGGGGATATTAGATTATACACACACACACACAGAGCAGCTCAGGTCAGAGCTCTCGGACATCCTCCTATCAGCTCATACAAATAAAATCTTCTCTGGTCTTCTCTTCACCCTTCTCTTTCTGTGTAGTGTGTACATACACCAGCTTTGTCTCCCTGTGTATCTCTAGCTATTATCTCCTCCATCTGTTATCTTTTAATCTTGGCTGATGGATCCAGTTGATATGCTTTCTTCAATCATGGAGCTTCGTAAAGGTATAAAGACCAACAACCCTCTTCTAGCTACAGGCAGATCTTGTTTCGTATATTTGTTTTTTTCGTCTTTTCTTTTTTTTCTCCTCGGTCTTATTCGATTACTTTTGGTCTCTGGGTCAGATTCATCGAGATCTCGTACAAGTAATTTGTGGGTGTACTTAATTTTCTTGCAAATTCTTTGATTTCCTGTGTAGGTTTCAGTTTGATATGTTCCGTACTAGTAAAAATTCTCTCTTTCTGTTTAAATTCTGTTCCTTTTTCCCCCTTTCTTTTGAGGTTCATTGATTAGTCAACTGTAAGCTGCGCTTAAATCTTTGATTCAATTTTATGTGAATCTTATAGTGGATTTTCAAGAAGTGCTGGGAATTGTCTTTTTAGTTTTATTCAGTACAAGATTTGTTACTGGACACTGTTTCTTTGCTAAAGTAACTGAGCCATTTCCTTATGCTGATAGATGCTGCTCTATACCATCTTTAGTATCTTAAAGTAATTTATCTCCATGTGGTGCACCGGTACATACACATATGTGCGCACGTACATGCTTGTATACATTGATTTTGTGTTGGTATGGATTAACCAGTTCTGTTGGCAAGGAGCAGTGGCAAGGAAGGACTATTCTACTTATGGTGCTCTCATTAAGGAAGTTCTTGCCATAAATAATTTTGAACTTGTTATTCTTGCAGGTTTCGGGTAACAGTGTTGGGGAATCGATCTTTATTCTGTTTATAAGGTTTTTGAGCGCATGTAGAGGTGTTTTTGAATTTTCAATTATATAAGAATGAGCTTGCCCAACAAAGGGACTCCTATCAGCGACAAACAGCTAAGTGCCACAGGGAAGTTAACAGCTTTGAATCCTAATGCTGCCGAGTTTGTTCCCTTTGCTCTTAGAACATCCCCTGGAAGCACTAGTGCAGGAGACGCATTGTCCACGTTTACCACCTCTGACACTGCAACACTAGGAAAAGCCGTACTAGATAGATCAGAGTCATCTGCTTCAAACAACTCTGATGAAGAAGCCCATCAATACTGGCGTCGCCAGCTTCCTGACGATATCACTCCTGATTTTAAGGTCACGGGGGAAGACGATTCTCTAGGATTTACCAGCCTTCCATTTTCAAGCTTAACATTAAATGATGCCAGCAGAACCTCAAGGTTCCCTGGTTCAACCGGCAGTGGCTTTTTATTGAAGGAGCAGCATGATTTATCTCCTCATCGTATCAATGGTGGTAGTAGCTTTTCTGAGAAGTTGAGATATCCCATTTCATCCTACGGTGAAGACCCATCGTCAGCCAGTTTCCATCATTTGCATGCTAAACCTTGGGACAAGCAAATTGTGAGTAATGATCAGCTTCTTACTGGCGTTAGAGAGGGGCCTCCTTACAGTGGGAATTCGGGAAATGGGTTCTTAAATGACATCATAAATGAGCAACAGATGTCGGAGAGTTCAGATGTAAACCCTCTCGAGTTTTTAACTTCGCAGTTCCCAGGTTTTGCTGCTGAAAGCCTGGCAGAGGTGTTTTTTGCCAACGGAGGTGACTTGAATCTCACAATTGAGATGCTTACTCAGCTTGAGGTAGGTTAATTTTCTTGGTTTTTGGTTGGCTGAGCCTGCATGTGTTATAAACTGGTTACACTGTTAAGTTTCATAACATGTTGTGATGTAATACTAATTTGATATTTTCTCTTAAATTGTTCAAATAGCATAGTCCCAGTCACAGTAAAATTACATAAGAATCCCTTAAATTATGAATATGCAGATTGCTCGTGTTCAAATTGTCTTTGTGTGTGTATGTTGGGGGTTGGGGTTTTTTTTGTTTTGGTTGGGGGGTGTGTTTGGGACAATAGGAGCAGAGAGTATTAACTTAGACTTTTTGTTATCAGCAACAGAATCATAGAAGCCTTTACCCAACTGGCTGGGAACAGATTGCTAAATATACAGGTTTGACGTGACGTAGTGGAACTGTTGTCTTAGTTTTCAGCATACAATACAGGTGAAGATGTACAAAATAAGATGGAAAAACTCATTTTGGATGGTGTCTCTAGACTATAAGCTAACTGTATTTTGTGGCTGGCACTTGGGGGGCTGATGATTATATGTCGGGGACTTGGGACATCATCACTTTCTACCTCATTTCTACACTTCTATTTCGTTTTGAAGTTTGACAGTGGCAACGATATCTAAACGTTTTTTAGATCTTAATTGCTTTAACCTGTATCTTCCTGGTTAGGGATCTATCATTGTGCATCTTATTTTTGTGATTGTAGCTTCAAGTTGAGGGTGGTTTAAGTCAAAATATGAACTCAAAGGCGCTGTCAGCTCCAAATCTTAATGCACTTGATTTTCCTGCACTAGCTGCGGCTGATGGTCAGAATGGCATGCCGAAATTTGTGGGAGATGATCTCCAACAAAATTTGAGTCCTTATCGGTCTTCTGAGAAGGACAACTTGCTCCTATTCAAATCCAGCTCATCCATTCCTTCAAGAGGTGCTACAGATTTTGCTTCGGCTGTCAGGAAAATGGCGTCTCAAGATTCTAGTATGTGGAAGTATGATAGAAATGGTTCTGCCGATGCCAGTGTTGGCTCAAGTAGAAGTTCACATGTCTTGGCTAGCTCTTACAACAGCGGCCAAGGGAGGGGCATCTATGCTGAAAGGTTGCAAACCCGAGGTTCAGCTCGCAATGCCCCTGTTTGGCTTGAAACTGGAGAAGCAGTAGGTAATATTCTGTAGAAAACATTTACTTGTTGAATAACTTGTTAAATGTAGGAGAATGCCCTCTGCGCATTATATGCTTTAACTTGGTTGAGATTGCAGCAAATATGTATTCTGAAATGCGTGAGGAAGCTCGTGACCATGCACGCTTGCGTAATGCATACTTTGAGCAGGTACTTCGTATAGTTAGTGTACTGCTTTTATTATTCAGAACCTCCTTCCCTCTTGTTTCCTTAGGAACCAACGCAGGCCCCCTCCCTCGCAACCCCAACCGAACAAGAAAAAAACTGTGCTCGCATATATGTGTGACTTATTTTTTCCTAGGTGGCTAAATGCGGCCTCCTTCTGTTAGTAACACAGCATCTCTTCAGCATAGTGTAATATTTAATTTATTATTATTGCTTCATAAAACAGTAGAATGTAGATATGTGTTATTGTTTATTAATTTGTTGAGCTTGACGTGTACCTATGTGCATGTGTGTGCAACATGTCGATGGCATATACGGTTTTGGTCTTGTGTGGACTCACCTTCTTGTTTCCTTCTCCTTGTAATATTCTGAGAAAATAAGTATTTGTTTCTTTTCATGTTATGGCTTGTCCCCCCACCCCAACATGCACTCTGATACAGACATGATGACAATTAGGAGGTTGTTTTCTGGTGCGTAACATATGGGGCTGTTTGCTTGAGAACAAGTCAAGCTTTCAAGGACTTTGCTTGCTTGAATCTCAAAGTGTTTTTGGTGTAAACTTGGAAAGAGCACATAGGAACTTACTACTCAGTGAAGGATCTGCAATTTCTTTTGCGGTTGTTCTTGTGTCTTGGCTTATTTGAGAGTTGTTTGCTTAGTTTGTTTCTTATATGTTGCGTCACAGATCTCTAACCCAATCAACCAAGTTGTTCAGTAATTATGAGGTGGACTTGCAGAAATTCTTGGCAACGTACTCTTACGGTTCTCATTGGTTTAAAACATTTTCAGCATGTATAATGCTGATGCAATTTCCTTTTGGTTTTTGCATACAATATTGTGGTTCAGTGTACAATGTGGTGTTTCATAGTTTCTTTTGCCCTTCACGTCATGTTTTCAAATGTATTTTGGATGCAGGGATAAGTTAGCACGCTAGTTCAGTTCCAATCCGTGTATGCGCATTTTAATGTTTTCATGTTAGCTAAGATTTTGTATGGAAAATCAGGCACGACAGGCATACCTCATTGGTAACAAAGGTTTAGCTAAAGAATTGAGTGTAAAAGGGCAGTTGCACAACATGCAGATGAAGGCTGCACATGGAAAAGCTCAAGAATCGATTTATCGTCAGAGGTTTGTTTGTTGTCTCATGCTTGTTTGTAACATTGGTTTCATCCTCGACTGCGTTCTAGCATTTCTTAGTACTATCTTTTCCACTAGTCTCTTCCAGCCAGCCTCCCCCTACCCTTCTCCTTCGTGTTGTTGCCCACTTCTCTTTCGAAAGTGCATCCTTTCAATGGTGGGGCTTTTAACACACTGGATATGAAGAAGTCTACAATTTGTATGGCACTTATGACGCTTTAGTCCACCGTGTCATTTATTGTGATGATTTCAATATCGAGATTACTTCGCTTCGTTGTTTGTTTTAATTATCATGCAGGAATCCCGAGATGCAGGGCAATGGGAGAGGACAAGAGAGGGTAATAGACCTGCACGGGCTGCATGTGAATGAAGCCATCCATGTCCTGAAGAGAGATCTAACTATGCTTAGGAGCGCAGCTAGGTCGGCGGAGCAGCGCCTGCAGGTTTTCATATGCGTTGGAACTGGGCACCACACTAGGGGTGCTCGCACCCCTCCTAGACTTCCAACTGCTGTCCAGCGCTACCTGCTCGAGGAAGAGGGCCTTGACTACTCCGAGCCCCAGGCAGGGCTGCTCCGAGTTGTGATTTATTGAGACAGGGAGGTATAGAAGTTTTTTGACACATAGCATAACCAACCCATGAAATCAATCATCATCAAAACTGTTACTGTATCTGTATATCGGAGGAGACGGAAGAGTAGTACAAGTCAGCAAAACCAAAAAGAAGAAAAGAAAAAGGAATAGAAAGAAATATGTTGTTTAGAGGCGGCAGAAATGTGTATCATTAAGGTGAATGCCGACGGCAGGATTACGTTTTGGTAGCCATCGCGAACCCAGTGTAGGACGGGTCTCTGCGACTTTTGTTTTTGGTAGATCTGTATCTTTATTTTTATTATTTTGCTCTGTTACATTCTTTTTTTGAAATTAAATTCCCAGATGTAACTGATAGAATTCATTTACGTGATAGCTCATCAAAAATTCACCAAGCAATTACCTTCTTTATCGTCTGAAACAAGGATGCAGGTATCTTGCTCAATTCGGGAGGTTCATTCCAGGGATGTTTCTCTCTTATTAGGAGGGAACTGAGTTCTCCTTGTCCTTAAACATGATGATGGTAGAGCATGCATAGATTAACAGGTGGTTGTAAAATGTCTGCTCGCCTTTCTTCACTCCTAACAAAAAAAAAGCCTTCATCGCCAGCAAGGGTCTGCTTCCTCCGCCGTGTGGTGGGCTGGTGCGTAAGTTGATCTACAGCTTAATTCGGTCTTTTGAGCTCTTGGGAAGCTTTGATTGGCTGGTGGCTAAGGTTGGCCTCTGTTCGTCCTTTATTGGTTTGGGTTTGGGGAAGGCGTGCGGGTTGCAAGTGGTTTGTGGTGGTTGTGGTTTGGATTACTCCGCTCTTTCATAGGTTTGTGTTATGGATATGATTGGCTTCCCCTCCTACGATGGTGGTCTAGTTGCGATGATTCGAGGTAGTTGGGCGGGCTGGTTAATAGTGTGGTGGTCGATACGATAACCCTCGCCCTCTTTCTGTGTAGATTACTTGTGAGTTTGATACGAAGGTTAAGGGGTTACTGTGTGCGACCGGCGATGTAGATCATTAGGTTTGATGGATCTTTGGGGGATGGTGGTAGTAGGTGGACCTGAGGTTAGTGTGGGTGATCGACAGTGGGGGTGGTGGTTAGCAGTAGTTTCGGTGGTTGTTGTCGTCCTATGGTGGTGTAGGTTGTGGTTGGCAATGGTGCAGTGGCTGGTGGCGGCGCTATCGCTAAGCTTAGCGGTGCGTGGTGGTGACGCACGCGGTGGTGCTTGGGCAAGGGGCTCGTGGGGAACGTGGCTTAATGTGGCCAACTGTTGGTGAGGTGTATTGAGGGGTGGACAGTTTTCCCCTGTGTTTAATTGCCTTGTGTGTCGTTATCGTGTGGTATCAGCAGTTGACCTTTTTTTTCCTGGTATTATCTTTTGCATTATGTCGTTGATTTGAATTAGCTTGTAGTGTGTTTTGTTTACTTATTTGTTTGTTGGATTGCCCGTGGGTAGGGTTGTTGTTCTTGTTTATAACTAGTGTCTTGGTGTTAAAGCTGGTTTTTCTTTGGCTGCTCTCGGTTTTATAAAGAAACCTGACTGTGTGCCGCTCCTTGTTTGAAGCTCCTCTTTTTAGACTACGGTATTATGTACTCTTTCTTTTTAAAATGTACTCTATCCCGTATTACCTGTTTTGTGAGGACATGATTGATAAGAGTTTATGTCCAAAGCTAAAAAACATGATAGATGGTTGACAAGAGATCAAGTATAAATAAATGCAGACCACAACTTCTTTAGCATGTAATACTTTTACGAGGGACATTGGTTCTCCCTTTTGAGTCATTGACGATTGCTTTGAAACTGACATTGGTAACGAGATTCATTTTTCTTCGGCAGTATTCGACTCCTTGTATAAAAAGACCAAATAACTATATACCTTAACCATTTTTTTCAGATTAATTCTCACACTTATATAAAGTTTTTTACTTTGTTTTCTTAATTAGCAAACCAATCAAAAGCTAAGAATGGAAGAAACACCCATGGTCGCCTATACACTCTTGTTTTTAGTGAATACATTTCTTATTTTATTATTTTGGTTAAAGAAGATTGCGTAGAATACTCCTGTGGTTTAGGGTTGTTGCAAAGATAACCCCTGGTGCTACAAAAATTGCAAATAGACACATGATGTGACAAATGTGTAGCATCTGTCAATTCCTGTTATAGAATCAACGAATTGCCTAAATCACCCTTGTATATAAACACATTGTTCTAGTTTGTGAAACCCTAACAATCGGTCTTATTGCCTAATTTCTTACGTTCTCCCTCCTCAATCTATCACTTTCTATCTCAATCCTACACTCGATTACCAGAGAATAAAGAAATTGAGAATAAAGACGACAAATCATGGAACAAATCCAACACAGGGCTGATAAATCAAATTAAATCGAAACGGGCTGTTGGAAATTGAAGACAAAAGTACGTTGATCGAGGTGCGATTCCAGGTAATTTTCTGATTCTGACAAACATAGGCCTAATGTTTTGTGTTTGATTTGTGCTTTTGTAGACCTAGGGTTTTCAAAATCTAGGATTTTGGTTAGAATTTGGAATTTTCAAATTCAGTTTCTGTGTAATCTAGGGTTTCTGTCAACCTCTTATGCATGCAACTGATGGTCCCCCCCCAATCCCGTAAATTATTATATGTAGCGTTTCTGTTTATTCACTATTCTTAATTGACTGTGGTCTCTCTTTGTCCCCCCACCATATTTGAACCTATTATTTCTTAAACTAAGCATGTTTAAAATATTGCTTCAGGTTAGAGCCAATATTGAAATATTTTTGTTCTATTAGCAGAATGTCGGGCAAAGTCATGATTGAAATTCATCATGGGGTTTTTTTTATAAATCCACCCAATAGGTATTGGACTAAAAAGAAATTAGAATTTTTTGAATGTGACCCTAAGTATTTGTCATACTAGGAACTTTTATTATGTGTGCATGAGTTTAGGGTTACCTGCTACTAGCATTATGCCATATAGGATACCTGGGCAGTTATTCAACAATGGACTGATGTTAATTGTTGATGATAGGGGTTTTAGTCATGCATTGTATCATTATCATGGTGCTAATGTAGTCATATATGCTATAAGAGGCATGGATCCTCTAGCAATTGTAGACAACAATCTTCCCCACCTTGCATTAGGGTTTGGGTCAAATGCAGTTGGTGAAGTTGATGTGGGTATGTGAGAAGGTGATGTTGATGATGGGTTTGTGGATGTGGATGTTGGAATAGGACTTGATGAGTTTGAGGAAGCTGTATTTAGTGAAACAGTTGAGGGTGGTGAAAGAGCTAAGAGTGATCAAAATGCTGAGGTGGTGAAAGAGCTAAGAGTGATCAAAATGCTGAGGTGGTGAAAGTAATGATATGGATCAAAATGCTGAGGATGGTAAAAGTCTGGAAGGTAATGAAAATGCTGAGATTGGTGTGACTGTTGAGGGTGGTGTGACTGCTAAATATGCTGAGGATGCTCAAACTATAGGGGTGAAAATTTTGAGGATGAAGGTAGATAGCCTCATGACCCTACAATTCCTAAGTTGGGTGAAGGATTAGACGGGACATGAGATGATGATATCTTCAACCCCAACCCAAAACCTAAGCAGAAGAGTCATAGCAATGAGCCCATTGAGGAATGGTATTCTGAAGGTGAGGAAGAGTATGAACTGAGGAGTGCATTAGTCAGCTAGGGATGGAGGTATAACAAGGTGGCCAGAATTTTGTGCATATGATTTGAACCATAAGGACGGGCCAACATTGAAGGTTGGCTTAATGTTTCCAACTACGGAGGTGTTTAAAGCTGCCGTTAGGATTGGAGCATTAGATAAAGGTATGACTTCGAGTACCAACACAATGATAGCAAAAGAATTACATGTGTTTGCAAGTATGAGCACTGTGAATTTAAGGTTCATGCTTCTCCCACGTAAAGGACCAATGCATGGCAAATCAAGACCTCATACCAGATCATTATTGTGGGAGAGACTATAATAACAATTTCGTTGGTGTTAAGTACATTGTACAAAGATATATGGAGAAGTTGAACTAGAATGTAATGTCTATGAAGAGGGAAATATACAGAGACATGTTTGCTAATGCAAGCAAGCATAATATGTATAGGGCAAAAAACACAAATAGAGGGGGACAACAGGGCACAATTTGCAAGACTTTGGGATTATGGGCAACACTGCAAAAGAACAATCCCGGCACGCCTTTCAAGGTTCAGACACTTAGGCCAAGTCCAGAATTGGCACCTATTTTCAAGAGCGTATATGTTAGGTTTGAGGCATACAAAGTTAGCTTTGTAAGAAGATACAAGCCACTTATTGTACTAGATGGTTGCCATCTAATGGGCCTTAATGGAGGACAGTTATTGTCTGTTGCGGGTAGGGATATGAATGACAACATGTTTCCTATTGCTATAGTTGTTTTTGAAGCGGAAACCAAGGGCAGTTGGTCTTGATTTGAACTGGTTGATGACCTTGGGGGAAGTGAGAACTTTGTTTTTATTCCTGACAGGCAAAAAGGTCTGGTGGAGTCACTCAAGGATCTCCTAACTAACACAAAGCATAGATTTTGCATAAGACACATGTATGCAAACTTCAAAAAGAAATGGGGTGGTAAAGAGTCGAAAGACTATCTGCTGAATTCTCCCAGGGCGGGAATAGTGAACAATTTTAATTACTGCATTCGAAAAATAAGGAAAGTGGATAAAGATAGGGAAATTATGAAGTATTTAGAATCAACACATCACAGTCAATGGTCTATATCTCACTTCAGTAGCCATGCCAAGTGTGATACCCTGGTTAATAACTTAAGTGAGTCATTTAATGCATACATTATTAAAGCAAGGGACTTACCCACTGTTAGCATGCTTGAATGGATTAGAAAAAGCTTGATGAACATGATACAAATTAAGAAGAAAAGGATGGGGAAAATTGAGAATGCAATCTGTCCAAATATTGTGAGAAAGTTGGAAAAGATTATGGTAGAAGCTAGGAATTGTTTAGCAAATTGTTCTGGTTAACTTGAGTTTGAGGTGGAGCATTTCAACAAAACCAGGAATGTGAACTTGTATGCAAGAACATTTAGCTGTAGGACGTGAGATCTCACTCGGATGCCCTGCGATCATGCTGTGGCTGCCATATTTGTGATTAGAGAGAGACCTGATACATATGTAGACAACTACTACAACAAGTAGGTTTATTTAGATGCTTATAGAAATATGACACATCATGTTCTAAGTTACAATACATGGGTGGTTACTGGTTTGGATGCTTTACCTCCACCTTTCTATAGAAGGCCAGCTGGCAGGCCCAAGAAGATGAGGAGAAGAGGTGATGATGAGCCCCAAAATCCTTCCATAGTTGGAGAAGAAACAAGTATATCACTTGTGCAAAGTGCTTGGAAATGGGTCACAACAAAAGGTCTTGAAAAGGCTCAGTCCATCCACAATCCAGACATGAAAGACAACCTCAACAGGTATGGGCTAGTCTAAAAATTTTGAGTTATGTTTATAACTTAGTTTAGGCCAACTTCTATGACTTCCTTTATTGGGATCATGTATTCTCTTTCTTATAGGCCAACACAAACAAAAGAAAAAGAAAGGCATGAATCTAGCCAAAAGAAAAAAGGGTACTTTTCATCAAAGATAGAACTGTTCACTTCACTTTTTTTTTTTAGTATAATGTAGTAACTAATGATCTATTTTTTTTAGGAGAGAAGACTCCCTAATCCATAAATACCACATGCAACTCCTACATAGCCAACTCATCCACAGTAATTCCTACACATGCAAGTCCTCCGTTAAGGCCACAGGCAAGTTCACAACCAACTTCTGCATCAAGGCCACAACTAACTTCTCCACCAAGGCCAAGTGCTTCACAATCAACTCCTCCATCAAGGCCAACTGTTTCATAACCAACTCCTATTATAAGTCCTGTTACAAGACCACAACCAAGTATTTCACATTCTTTTGTATTGTTTCCTTTGTTTGCAAAGAGATGGCCATCTAACTGTTTTGTTTCTCTTGTGTAGCCACAACCATCTGCACTGGCCTACAAAACAAAGGGTTGCCTGGGTTCCACTTGGAGCTACAAATCAAAGGGCTACTTCAACACCATGGCCAACAGTTACTGCTTCTAAGCCTCCAACAACTACAACAAATTCAAAGCCTCAAGGTACCACTAAAGGAGTTGTCATGGCTGAGATAGTAAGGGGAAAGCCTATGTTAGCTGCTGCTTTGGGAAGGGGATCATAAGTTGGCAAGACAACATTTGCCAAGAGCAATGCATCAACTGTCAATGTTGCTACAAACAAGGGGAAATCACATGTTGCAAGAGACAAGGGGCAGAAGTGAGGACATTAGTTGGCTTGCCTTGTTAGGGCAGAACTGTGGTTTTTGGAATAAATTGTTGAGAAAAGTTTTTGTGTACAATTGGTCAAGTTTTTGTTGTAGTACAATTGCAACATCTATTTTGTAGCACAATTCTTGGAACATATTTATGCAGATATAATATTTGTGTACAATATTTTGGTGAAGTTTGTGTTCAAGTACAAATGGCATATAACTTTTCAAGTTTTATGTGCTGTGATTTTAGTAAAATTTAGTAATACAGTTATGCTATTTGTCTAACCATTGCACAAACATCATTTGAATTATACATCTTCATAACAAAGCCAAACATGATAATCATTTAAATTATTCATTTGAACGACGTAATAAAGGCACACATAAATCCTCCAAGAATAAACAACTTCATAAACTTAACAATGGCTTCAATTCTTTCAAGTTTGGCAGCCAATTCATTGCACTTACAACCACAAATTGGAGCATCCAAACCCACATATTTTTCACCAATGGTTCCTTTCTGCTCATCTTAGCTTGCTTTACAGGACTAACACCAAGCCCATAAGTTGCATTTTCCTTTGTTGCATACATAAAAAAATCTTTCCACAACTTGTTTTCTTCTCATCTTCAACAAACTTTATCCTAGCTCTCTTAGCACAAAAAACAAAACTTCCATGAATATCTTATATCAAGCATATCCCACGTTCTCCAATTGTGCTTGAAAAAAACATTGACCTAGCCAAGCGGCTTTTCATCGAACATTTGGTGTGCAAAAAAAAAAAAAGTAGAAGAAGAATAGAAGAAAAACTACATATCAAACCTTTAGTTTGTTTTTCTCTTTCTTGCTGAGCTTTGAATTCAAGCTGAAGATTATTGTTCACCTACAATTTCTTCTCCAAGAAGCTCTTCCGGCTACATTTTTAAGTTTGCAAGCTTATAGTGGTCCTTTACATCTATCTAGGGGCAAAAACGGGTTTCCAGGAAAAATTTAATAGTGATACTTGCGCTCTAGGCGTGTTTGCCACGAACGAGGTTAAAACATATGATTTTCTTGACGGATGCAACACAATTGTCACCTTATGTATCTTTTTGTAATTGTTATAACACCAGTGGTCTTTTCACAATAAACTTAAATCACCAGGGTATTCTGCTCAATTTTCTCTTTTGGTTACTTACGAAAGCTAAAGCATAACTAAAAGTATCTCTCTTAAGCGCTACCACCCAGATTAGCCATCATCAAAGGGTTAAGCTCATGTGATGCATCCTCCATCTACATTAGTATTTTTCGTTGCCGCATTCTCATATTGGCATGTTTGTCTGGCCTCTATATCTCTTTCTCTTAAGGTGCACTTTAACATGTGTCTTTTTCTTCTCGAAGTGTATATGTCATCTCCATCAATGGTGTATGGTGATGGATACTGTTATCTCCTTCCATATGACACATTTTAGTTCATTTTCTTTTACAATAAATTTCGTCACTGGTCAAGTAGCTTAAAGGGAGAAATAACCAAGAAGTTATGATCAACCTGATTGAACTCGAGTCTGAACTTAAGGCGAGTGTTATGGCTAATAAGTACTAAGTAGAAATTTTGACAACAGCCCGAGTTGGACAAAGATCCTACAATCCTCACATTAGTGACAAATGATGGTCGTTAAATATGCTTATTGGCTTTTAATAAAAAATGCTAAAAAAGTGCAGTTATGAATTTTCCCTAAAATAGGGTAAGTTCCTCATGGCTTTGCTGCCATCAACCTATCGACTTACTTTTGTTTAAACAATGTAGCACTACTAATGTGCCCAGTTCCACACACACACACAACTTTTGTAGGAAGAGACGAAGCCACATATATTCCTAGTTGCCCGGCCACTAAAAGTAAAAATTTAACCCATCTACTACCTTTTATCTAAACAATGCAATACTTTAATGTGCCTAGGTCCACACACACATGTTTTTTGCACGAAGAGACAAAAATGTGTACGTTCTTCTTTACCCAATTTGCAAGAAGAGACCAAGTCGTGTATGTCTTTATGAGAAAATAGGAAGAAAAAAAGGTGGGAAGGAAGGAGAGAGGGTGTGAGATAGGAAGAAGAAGGATGGAAGCTAGAAGTAGACAGGTGAAAGGAAATAGATTATGCGGATATTGAGTGCACGAAACAAGATATCAAAATATATTACAAAAGGATTAGAATTTCAGATTAATCACAACACGAAACTCAAATTCAAGGTATACTTCAAATTAAGGGCGAATGTCAATACTGTACTCTAAAGTATCATCCCAGTACAACTTAAGTACTCAACGTTTCAAATGTGTCAAAGAATTGCCTAAATTTAAAAAAATGAGACAAATCAATCGTGTCGTTGCCTGAAGCTGAATGCTGTTAAAAAAATCAGGGATAAGATCGTCGTTATAAAAAAATTACATAGCAATCTAGGTGGAAGCTGCTGTCTGGGTGTCTCTCACCAACACCCATGATATGATATCTAACAATGATTAATGATCACCATATATTTGCATGGGAAATGCAGACGACTCCTGCAATTCTGCCAAAAATGCATCCTGAGCAAAACAGTTCAACAAATATGTTAAGTACTTTGAGTTCAAGTTCAAAGCAGAGATTGGTTTGAAAGTTGGAGGGAACCCAAACTAAAAGATGCACTACTACATAGCTCGCACTACAACGGCAAATGCAACTCCAGAGCACACTCCGGCCAATGCCACGACGCTCCTCCAACGGCCCTTCCCACGCCACCCTTCTCCTCCTCGTACGCCCTATCTTTTCTCTCTCACAACAACTTTGTCATTATCACACCAAAACCACTCTCCCTGCGCCGACAAAATGGCCGTCTCTCCTCCGCGCCGCCATCTCCACCAACGACTTGCTCCTCGGGAAACGCACCCACGCCCTCATCGTTACCTCCGGCCACGCAGCCGACCGCTTCCTCACCAACAACCTCATCACCGTCTACTCCAAGTGCGGCTCCTTACCTGCCGCCCGCCAACTGTTCGACAAAACTCCCACCCGAGACCTCGTCACCTGGAATTCCATCCTGGCCGCCTACGCTCTCTCCCCTCACCCTGATGCCCACCATATCCGCGAGGGTTTTCGCATTTTCCGCCTTCTTCGCAGCCTATGGGGAATTTCCGCCACTAAACTCACTCTGGCTCCTGTCTTGAAGTTGTGCATGATGTCGGGCTATGTCTGGGCATCCCAAGCCGTACATGGGTATGCTGTTAAAATTGATTTGGATTGGGATGCTTTTGTTTCGGGTGCTTTAGTTAACATTTATTCGAAATTCGGGCTAGTGAGGGATGCCCTTGTGTTGTTTAATGATATGCACGAACTGGATAGGGATGTCGTTCTGTGGAATGTCATGCTCAAGGCGCACATGCGGGCAGGACTTCTGGAAGAAGCGTTTCGGTTGTTTTGTGACTTTCATCGGAGTGGATTGCATCCCGATGTAGTCAGCGTGCGTTGTGTTCTTAACGGGTTTGCTGAGGGAGATTTTGATGAAAGTAACAGGCACGTGCAGCAAGTTCGAGCATTCGCTATGAAATTGTTTTTGTATGACGATGCTTTTGATGATCAAGTTATTTTGTGGAATAAAACCATGTCCGAGTATCACCAAAGTGGTGAGAACAGAGCTTCTGTTGAATGCTTTATCAACATGAATAGATCAAATGTAAGCCGTGACGCCATTACATTCGTTGTTGCTCTTGCTTCAGTTACAGCTATAACTATATTAGTGTTGGGGAAACAGGTTCATGGCATGGCTTTGAAGTCGGGGTTTGATCTAAATCTTCATGTTGCTAATAGTCTTATTAACATGTACTCGAAATTAGGATGCTTAAGCTCTGCACGTAGAGTATTCACTGGCATGGAGGAATTGGACTTAGTTTCGTGGAATTCCATGATATCCAGTTGTGTGCAGTGCGGTTTAGAGGAGGAGTCAGTGACCTTATTCTTAGATGTATTAAATGCTGGCTTGAAACCTGATCATTTTACGTTTGCAAGTGTATTGAGGGCTTGTTCTACGCTGGCTGCAGGATTATCTCTCGGCAAACAAATTCACGTTCATGCATTGACAAGTGGGATCATTACCGACACTTTTGTTTCCACAGCACTCATTGACGTCTACTGTAGGAGCGGAAGAATGGAAGACGCAGAGCTGCTTTTTCGGGATAAAGCTGAATCTGATACAGCATGCTGGAATGCGCTGATGTCTGGGTATGTAACTTGTGACAATAGTCACAAAGCATTGGAACTCTTTTACCTGATGCATAGAAGTGGAGAGAGACCGGATGAGATCACATTGGCAACCTTGGCTAAAGCCTGTGGTTGCTTGGTAGGCTTCGAACAAGGGAGGCAAATTCATGCTCATGCTGTAAAAGTCGGGCTTGGTTCAGACTTATATGTCAGCAGTGGAATTCTAGATATGTACACCAAATGTGGAGACATGGTTGATGCCTACAAAGTGTTTCAGAGGATCTCTGCCCCTGATGATGTTGCATGGACAGCTATGATCTCAGGGTATGTGGAAAATGGAAATGAGGACCATGCTATTTTTATATACCATCAGATGAGGCAATCTGGTATACCACCCGATGCATATACCTTTGCAACCCTCATCAAGGCCAGCTCTTGCTTAACTGCATTGGAACAAGGACGACAAATTCACGCAAACATAATCAAATTTGATTGTGCTTTGGATACTTTTGTCTGGACTTCACTGATTGACATGTATGCCAAGTGTGGGAACATTGAAGATTCGTACAGCTTATTTAAGAGAGCAGATGCGCAGAATATTGGCCCATGGAATGCTATGTTGGTTGGTTTAGCTCAACATGGACATGGTGGAGAAGCACTCAGCCTTTTTAAGAATATGAAGTCTCTTGGTATTAGACCTGATCGAGTTACCTTTGTTGGAGTTCTTTCAGCTTGTAGTCATTCTGGCTTAACTTCTGAAGCTAAATCCTACTTCCAGTCCATGTACAAAGATTATGGTATTCAGCCTGAGATTGAACATTATTCTTGCCTTGTTGATTCCCTTGGTCGTGCAGGCCGTGTTCAGGAGGCCGAAAAGCTAATTGAATCCATGCCCTTTGAAGCTTCTTCTTCTATGTATAGAGCCCTGCTCGGTGCATGTAGGGTCCAACAGGACAAGGAAACGGGGAAACGGGTGGCAACTCGGCTCTTGGCCTTAGAGCCCTCTGACTCATCGGCTTATGTTCTTTTATCTAATATCTACGCAGCTGCCAATCAATGGGATGAGGTAAATGATGCTAGGAAAATGATGAGAAGTAAGAATGTCAAGAAGGATCCAGGATTTAGCTGGATAGATGTGAAAAACAAAGTGCATCTGTTTGTGGTGAATGACAGATCTCATCCTCAGGCTGATTTGATATATGAGAAGGTGGAAGATTTCATAAAAATGATAAAAGAAGATGGATATATCCCCGACACAGATTACATGTTGCTTGATGTTGAGGAAGAAGAAAAAGAGCGTGCTCTCTATTACCACAGCGAGAAGCTTGCAATAGCTTTTGGACTTATCAGTACTCCTCCATCTACAACCATCCGAATAATAAAAAACATTAGAGTTTGTGGGGATTGTCATAGTGCTTTCAAGCATATATCGAAGGTTTTCCAACGCGAGATTGTGTTGAGAGATGCAAACCGGTTCCATCGATTCAGCAGTGGAATCTGCTCGTGCAGTGATTACTGGTGATGTCCCTTTAAGTGTTATAGCACCCAACTCACGCAAATTTCTCCAGCTTTTGGAGTCTGTATTATAGAGCAAACAATAATCGGCTTGCAAGTTAAGATAATTTCTGGTTATATGGCCATCTTCTAGTTGAGTTGTTTTGTACTATGCAATTGTTAAGAGTTACGTGATTGCACAAAAAATTTGGTTATTGACTAAAACTTTGAAGACGGTTGTTACCTAGATGTTGATAGCCTGTATTCGATATTCCAACAAAGAAGAAGGATTGCATGATGATGGAATCTCTTTGTTGTGGTTAATATGTTCTATCAAACGGTATGAGATTTACAAAATTGAATATATATATATGGGTTGCTAGCATATCAACTGGAAACTTGCGAGTTTCTGGCAAAGTGTACTTCCCATGATATTTTTCTTCATTACTTCCTACTTTTTGCAATAATTGCTTGCTCTCTATTGTTATTCTTCGGATACCGATAGAAAATGTGAAGGGAAAGATAATGATAATTATATTAGATAGCATTATAAAACTGAGTACAATGAGGTCTTTATATAGGCAAAAGAAAATTATTCTATGAAAAACTTAAAAGAGAATCCTATATACGTTATGAGAAATATAGAATGTTCTAGACAGTTCAATAGCGATAAGGTAATTTCCAAATTAATATATATCATCTAGCATCCCCCCTCAAACTCAAGTTGGTGGAGAACGAACAAGCTTGAGTTTGGAGGTTAAGTCTGAGATGAATTCCATGTGTAGAGTCCGGCGATGCAAGAACTGAACAGGAGTCCTGGAGTGAAGTCCAACAACCATCAAGGTCTCAAGGCGATCAGGAGTCTCGGGGCGAAGTCTGATGACCACAAAGTCTCGGGGCGAAGTCTGATGACCACAAAGTCTCGGGGTGAGGTTCGGCGACTAAAAACAAGGCAGAAGTCCCAGAACGAGGTCCGCAGACTAAGAACAAAGCAGGAGTCCCGGGGCGAGGTCCGACGACCATAAAGGTCTCGGGGTGAGGTCTGGCGACTAAGAACATTGCAAGAGTCCCAGAAAGGGGTCCGCAGACTAAGAACAGAGCAGCAGTCCCGGGGTGAGGTTCGACAACCATAATCTCAGGGTGAGGTCCGGCGACTAAGAACAAGACAGGAGTCTCAGAATGAGACAAGAGCAGGATCCATTGCATGAAGAATGAGAGGCATGGTGGGCAACGTTGTGATCGATAAGCGAAGATCAATGTATAGAATATGGCAGAAAAGAAAGACCAAAATTCTGAACTCAAGAAGCAAAGAAGAGCATGAAAAGAAATAAAAGCACATGAATAGCCGGGCGAACGGCAGAAGGCCATCCGCCGGAGTTTGCGAAAAATAGTTGAAAGACTCTCAAACCGGCAGATCGTATGGCTCTGATACCATGATAGAAAAGGTGAAGGGAAATATAATTATATTAGAGAGTATTATAAAACTGAGTACAATGAGGCCTTTATATAGGTAAGAGAAAACTATTCTACCAGAAACAGAAAAGAGAATCCTATATAAGTTATGAGAACTATAGAATGTTCTAGACAGTTTAATAGCGATAATGTATTTTCATATTAATACATATCATCTAACATATACTATTTCTTAAGTCGATTATTTCTGTCTCAGACATTGTCTTTTACTATTGCCTATTGGTATTTTTATGACATATTTTATCCCTAATGTCGGCATGACTTTTGTCAATCCATTGTCCACTTTAGAGTGATTATATACCACTTGATACTGCAGTGGTGTTTTGCTTTTGACTAAAAGAATGAAATTATAGTTAAGGATATTAAGTTTCAAAACGTAACATACCGTGAAAAAAAATTCGAATTTTATAATACTTGTGTCCATCCGTCAGGGTTCCGTCCAAAAAGTGTATATTTTTGTGATGCCATTGTTATGTATTTTCAAAATAGCAATACTACCCTTGTACTGCATAATGAATCATTTTTAAAATTTTCAACTTAGGATTTCAAACCCTAATTTGAAAATTAGGATTTTTATATAAATTCTAATTTGAAGAGTAGGGTTTTGAAATTAGGGTTTGTAAAAAAACCCTTATTTGAAAATTAGGGTTTTGAAAATTAGTATGTTCTCTCTCCAATTTCTTTAAAAGCCTTAACTATTTTCTTTCCAATCTGAAATCTTAGTCGCCGGTAGCCCCCTCCTTCGCCCCACGCCCCTCCTCCTCCCCCCCCCGGGCAGCCTCTCCCTTCCTTATCCCACCACAATGCCATTTCCCACCGCTTCTCCTGCCGCCGCAGCCTTAATCGCTACCCAACCAACCAGCCGCAAAATCAACCAACCAACCTCACTCTGTTAATAGTACAACAGGTCTAGTGAAAAAGACGGTTCTAAGACGACCACCGTCGCCGACCGATATGTCGCTGCCTTAATGTTAGGC
Organism: Escallonia rubra; assembly: GCA_033065855.1. Taxonomy (NCBI): domain Eukaryota; kingdom Viridiplantae; phylum Streptophyta; class Magnoliopsida; order Escalloniales; family Escalloniaceae; genus Escallonia; species Escallonia rubra. The sequence continues at coordinate 229,986 of JAVXUO010003210.1, read as the reverse complement.
TTTTTTTGTGTGTGTGAAATGAAGAGATGGGGAGATGGAGAGAGAGAGAGAGAGAGAGAGGGGGGAGAGAGAGAGAAAAAAAAGGATAAAAGAAGATGTAATTTCAATATTATTAGGGGCAATCAGGTCTTTTTGTAAAAATCATTATCTATTTTCGTATTCCATCTGGTCAACGTATATAAGTGTAATTTGTCCAAACTAATGGACACGCCTGTAATTTCACCCTAACTTCAGGGACTTTGCTGTAATTATCCAAAAGAATACATAGTTTGGCCATAGCGCTTGCCTTCTACATTACAAGGAAATGAGTGCTACGCACTTCATGATGTTGATATACATCGTAGTTCCCCTAATGGCATTTTGGCATATGCTTATACCTTAGTAACTATCAGGAGAAGACATCCATAGCCTGTTTGTGAGTTTTTTTTTAAGGAGAGAAAAGAAAGGAAAATAAAAGAAAGTGACTTCTTTCATCCATTTTCTCTAGTTTGTGAGTTTTTTTAAGAAGAGTTGAATGAAGTTTCTTTTGCCTCTAAATCTATCCTCCCAAAATTGGGAAGAAACGGAGAGAATGAAATCTTTCACAAGTAACATTGTAATAACACCAATATTACTCTTGAGATAATGAAGACTAATTTTTTAATGACTTTTAAGTTTTAGGATTTCTTACAAGAATTTATCATTTATATACAAAACATATGATTATTTTAGATGTTAGAGTTGACTCGTGACTGATTGTTTTGTTTTTGGTATGACATCAATTAGATTTAGATGTTGAGATGTATGAATAGTCACCTCATGGCTAATTTTTATTTTTTCTATTATGACATTAACCAGTGATCATGTAAGGCTTATTACATTAGCATGGTATGAACTTTGAATGATATAATTGATGACTAATTTATTTTCCCGTCAAAATTATATTCATTTTTAGGACCATACATTCATAATATTTGTTAGAATAATCACAATGTTACATAGCGGTATATACATAATCTGGTGTCTTTTTTTTTTTTTTTTGCTAACTCACAAACAAGAAAAATGAATAGTACTTTATTTTCACTAATAAACTCACAAACAAGAGAAAGGAAAATTGTCTTCTCTTCTCTTCTCTTTCTTTATTTTTTTTTTCTCTCATCTCAAAACTCACAAACAGTCTACCAATTTAAGAGTGTTAACCATGTGACATGATGACATGCTATCACTGTCCAATAAAACAACATTAAGTCGATACAAATAGGGGATTTAGGCCACGTTTATATTCGTGAGGTTGCAACGTAGAGGTTGTCTCCCGCCCTTGAGTAGTTTTCGTAAATCGATGTTGTCTCTCTGATTTGGTTTGTGGTGACATCTCTTTTGAGGTGTGTCACAATTTGGTTTAGTTCATGATGGTCAATCCATGGTCGTTATTCTGGTTCGCGATGGTAAAAAACTATGGGCGTCGCAGCCAGCAATATCTCTCCGGTTCAATTGTGGTGATGTGAATGCCGAAATCCATGATTGTCGAGCCTTTCTCAGCTATCCCTTTTTTCACTTTTGAGTAATGGAGGATGATGAGAATGTCCATTTGGCATTTGGTGCATTTTTGTTGGACAGTGACAACGTGCCGCCATGGTGACGTAGTTATTCCTGTTAGATTTAAATTTTTTTCTCCACCAGTAGCAATGCCACCTTCTCTCTTTTGTTGCACGTGAATACAAACATGGTTCCTGCCCAAATGAGAGTGTGAGCTAAGTGGCTAGTAACCTCTGATCTCTCTCATTCTCCTCTCTCTCAAGTGACCAAAAATAGTAAAGAGTAGTGCCTTCCAAATATTTTTGATATGTCTTGTAGTTATGGCCACAAAAAAAAAAAAAAAAAAAACAATTGAAAAGTTGTCCTTACCAGAACGAGTGAAACGAGGGAGTGGAGCGCACTTAGTGAAGAAAAGGAGCGGAGCCAGGATCTTTTAATTTAATTGTTTATTGTTTATAAAGAGTCAAGAGTCCTTATTCTACAAGGGCGTAGATACACATTTTGTTTTTGCTCATTTATTATGTCAAGGGTCACTTGGGAGATGCACGAGATTGGGCGCATCTTTAATCTGCCTTGTGCATTATGAGTTTGGAGTTTTCTCATAGTTGTACTTTTGTGTTTGATTGCTTCATTACAATAGGTCAATTGTGAGATCGTGTTCCTGACAAATCTATTTTTGGAACTCTAATAGGGACTTCTTCACAGAAATTTTAGTCTTGTTGGATTTCACGGTACGTGTAATTAAAAGTCAAACAAAAACGCAATGTAATCTCAGAAACAAAAATGAGAATTTTGTGAGTATGCCCAATCTCAAAGGATGTCAGTGTAATTAACCAAAGAGAAAAATCTTAGTACTAAGTTAAAATTATTTTTGTTCCAAAAAAATTGATCATACTTTCTTTTTGAATTGTCTCCAAAGAATTGCTTTCTTTTTAGGCTATTCCAAAAAAAACAAATGCTTAATTTTCTCCCTCTTTGTGTTTCTCTCTCCTATCAATTACTCTCTCTCTCTCTCTCTATATATATATATATATATATATATATATATATATACACACACACACACACACACACACACGCACACGCGTGCGAGCTAGCTACCATGGCACGCACGATGCAACGTGCAAAATTAAAGTTATTTGATATGAATAAAGTGAAAAAAGTAAACATTACGTATAAGTATTTATCGTCATATTCGGTAAAATGAGTGGAAAAATAAAATTAAGATATGATACTTTTATATCATGCTTGATATTATGAAAATCATAATATCAACCATGATTTTTTGGTCTTGAATACATATTTTGGATGTATTTTGATAATATTTTTTGAAATAATTTTCAAATTTTAGAAACCAAATATGACCTCTTATGTAATTATTTAGCATCTAAATATTACCTTTTGTGTCAATTTAAAAAAATATTTTGATTCTAAGTGTCAACGTTCTAAGTGGGTAGTTATGTAAGGCCAAAAATGTGTTATACCAAAATATATTTTTCCTTATATATAAACGAGTCAATCGCGCGTGCAAAATGTGAAACTCAAACATGTCCTTATAGTTACAATAATTATTTACTATCTAATGTTTTTATTTTATGTCATTTTTCAAGAATTGTTTTTAAAATGAAATTAGTAATATAATATTGAGTTTGGCATTCGGAATATATTTTGACTACATTTTTAATGAATTTTAAATGGCGCCCCATGTGCCAAAAAAAACTGTTAAAGTGAAAATTGTTACAATCAAGCATTGTGTATAAGTTTTTAAAATGTAAAAACTAAACATGTCTTTAAGGTAGTTATTTACTATTTAATGCTTTTGTTTGTCATTTTTTAAGAATTTTCTCCTAGTTCTACTTGTCACCATTCTAGACAGTGTGTAACACCAAAAGAGGTGTTACACCAAAAAATATTTTTCCTTTATATGTACGAGTTGTCTTGCACACACAATTGTGTGTGATTCTGTCATTATATAACTCTTGATCATTTTTTACGTGGTATTTGATAAAAGTTAAGAAATCATATTTTAAAATTTTAAAAATATATTTAACATTACAGCATCAAATGGGGTCTATCTAAATTTAGAATTTAGTTCAAACATGCAAATGTTATTCCTCTCATTACTTCTTCTAAATGTTTTCTTCAAGCTTGAGCCAGTAACCCTGCAAAATATGGTATACACACAGCAAGATCACTAGTCATACACGTATAAGTTTTAGATGTTGTCCAAGTAAAAAAACAATAGTATTTATGTGAACAAACATGATCAAGTGAAAGTTTAAAAGACCTCATTAAAACATGCAAAGGTCAAAATTTTATTTAAAAGAAAGAACATGGTTTAAAAAGGGCAATGACATGTACCGTCTCGGGGGCTGCTGAACTTGATGTAGGAGTAACCAAGGGAGGCGTGCTTGTGCTGTCACTGCAAACTCTAACGAAGGTCACCTGCACCACCTGGTTGAACATATCGTACATCTTCTCGTCATTCATCGTCGCCTCCAGATCCCCCACGTACAGTGACATATTACCAAACCCTCCCCCCGCCGCTGCCAACAAGCGTAGGCCATTGCTGGTGGAGCCGCCGCCCCCGCGGGTGCACCAGTAGAGCCTCACCAACCGTCGCCATCACAATGAAAAAAGGAAACTTATCTAGGGTTAAGGATTGTCATATTTGAAATCAAATTTCCTTTTTTATTTCTTGGTTATGCGAAAAACATAGTATTGGAGGTGAATAGGAGTGTATGTATATGTGTTACTGATATGGGTGCAACTTAGGCGGGCTGGACGGGCCCAAGGGTCAGACCATGCCCAGCCCACTCTCCAAAAGTCATGTCCATGTCCAGTCCAGCCCATCTATGGGCCTAATAATATTTGTCCACGCCGAGCCCATCAAAATTTTGGTAGACACAGACTGGATACGAGGAGCCCACATGTTGTCCATGATTACGAATTACGTTTTTTTAGAACGATTTCAAAGTATATCATTGACCATCAAACTCTACAATTTAGTCATGATAATGAAAAAAAAGTATATTAAAGTCTCAAAATGAACTTAAATATAAGCATAGAAACAAATATTTGGGACAAAATGAGAGAAAAAGACTAAAGAAAATAGTTAGTGTGTGTACTTGTCGAAACCTTTACCCATGTCCAGCCCATATTTTTTACAGGCCCAAAATTTTGAGCCCACGTCCACCACGGTCACTATAAAAGTAAGTTCATTATCATATTTTTGCAGGCTGGCACGTGTTATCCATGGGTTGCCCGGCCCAAATTGCACCCCTAGTTACTGATGTGTGTGTTTTCAGAGAGAGAAAGGGGGTATCACGAACCGGTCCTATGTTACTGCCGGCAACACTGTCGGCATCACCCTCTGGTGACCCGCACGCCACCCACCAATGTCACCCATTGCCTCTGCCACCAGCCTCCCCATCACCACGACCCACCATGTCGGCCTTGACCTTCCCATGAAAACCACCCACCCACGACCAACAACGCACGTTGAGGGCCACCACAGCCACCAATCAACCACCCAATGCACGGTCAACATCCATCAGCCCACCCACGGCCCGCCACTACTATATGTCGTCCATCCATGCCGCTGCGGTGACAATCCACCAATCAGCCCAACCACCAATATAATCGACAACCCATCAATCGGCCCACCCACGACCGTAATGTCCTGTCACCAGACGCCCAACCGCCAACATTCAATCGCAATCGTACAACCACGGGGAAGGGGAAGGGAAAATGCAGAGAACAAGATGGAAAATAAGAGATGGATGGAAGAAAATATGCACAACATCACCGTCAGTTGTAAAAAAAATGCAAAGCTAAAGAAATCATTACTGTTAGAGTGTTGAAAATAAAATTTGTACATTAAAAGGTAAGGTCGTCCGTTGCCGATTTTGACATTTGCAATGGAGATGGAGGAAGAGAGATGGGGAAGAAGCTATACAGAGTAGTTACGTGCAGTGAAGTATAGAGAGTGGGAGTGGTTAATAATATTTTACACTTTTGTCCTCAAAATGGACACATGTCTTTGCCTGGATGAGTTTCAGTGTAACACCAAAAGGGTGTTACACAAACAATGAAAAAATTATTCTCATTATAAGTGTGTGTGAGCGCGCGCGCATGTGTATAGGGAACTGATCCAGTGTGGCGGACAGACCTTTTGACCAAAATGCCTCGCCCTTCCCGTCCGCCACACAGTGTAGCGGATGACTTTTTTACCCTGACAATTGTCACATCTTTTCCCCCCACTCTGTCCACCAGAGAGTGTGGCGGATGTAAGTAATCCTTATCCACACCGTCCGCTACATTGTGTAGCGAACATTACATATAAAAATGACAAACCCCTAATTTCGAAAGTCTTCTCCCTTTTTTTTCCTTTCAAAACTTCCCAGCGGCGTTGGCAAGTAGATCTGTGCAATTTCTTTCCAATAAGTTCTTTAATCCTCTAATTAATCACGTAAGTTCACAAACCAATCCTTTATTTATTTATAATCTAGAGTTTGTGATAAATATTGCGTATTATGCATGATTTTGATTATATAAGTAGATAGATTTGTGCATGGTTTTGGTTATGTATTATGCATGTGCGTTGGTAATTTTTAGATTCTGTGTATGTGTATGTGTATGTGTGTGTATATGTATGTATGTATGTATGTATGTATGTATGTATGTATTGAGCATCTGCTAGCGTTGTATGTATTATGCATGTGCTAGTATTAGTAATTTGCGAGCGTTTGATAAAAACTTCCAAACTTGACGTTTTTCCATAATTTCAGTCGCGAAAATCATATTGGTACATCTATACGACCAGAAGATTCCTCTGTATTATACGACAAAGAAAATCATATTAGTACATCTATCTAGAATGGACAAGTAAGATGCTTATTTTTTGTTTATTTTTTCATTCTCATGAACATTGTATACATTTTGCTTTGCTTAAATTGTCTTTATTAATTCGTAGGAAAGATCACCACTCATCATAGTAGAAGTAACCGAACAATTCAAAAACTGGCAATTAAACAAATTCCAGAAAAAATTGTTGCGTGGAATTAGGTTTGGAGTTTTTACGCATATGGATATCTTTCAGCAAATTGACCGGAACTTAATAGGTGCCCTTATTGAAAGGTGGAAAAGTGAAACTTTCCTATTGGAGAGATGACAATAACCTTAGAAGATGTAGGGTTCATCTTAGAGTTACCGGTGATGGGGCGGCCGGTAATTGCTCCTCTGTCTTCTGCAACAAATAAAAGAGCTGCTAGGGACTTTTTTACTTCAATACCTGAGTGTAAATTTAGCAGTGGTTGGTAGAAAATTTTGGGGTTCTACTGGAATACTACACGGAGAAGATGATTGTATTGCACACAAAGGTCTTCCTGCTGTGGGTGATGGGGGTAATTTTATTCCCAACAACGTCGAAGAATACGGTTCAAATCAAATATTTAGTGTCGTTGGGTAACTTGCAAGAGGTTGGGGAGTATGCTTGGGGTGCATCAACTCTTGCTTACTTGTATCAAGCATTGCACAAGGCAACGAGGTCTGACTCCAAAGCTATATGTGCATGTCTCACATTGTTGCAGGTATATCATATAACTTGTTGTAATTACGTTTATGATATTTTTTTATTAGCCAGTGCAAAATAAATTTTGATAATACGACCCTAATTTGTCTTTGTTCTCAAGTGTGGTCTTATGAACACATTATTACTGACGCACCCAACCGTAAGAAGGGAACCAATAATGTGTGGCCTCGGTTGTGCGCTTGGGAGTATAGTCAGAGGGAGAGCCACTACCCGAGAAAGATGATCCCCATCACAACATTACGTTATATCGGGGGAAGTTCGACTCACTATCTCCGGTCTAAATGTGTTGAGCGTCGTACAAACGTTTAACGGGACGGGTGGTAGAGTCTTTCATCTTCACGCTCTCCGAGTTGCAACGCACACCACTGATCCTCTTCGAGATCATGGAGTGGCAACTACCAGATCGCGCAATGCACCATTTTGACTGCCTGCAGGGGTTGCCAGCCGATGCCCTAGATATAAGGGTTAATAGGAACCCTCCGGGTGTCCCACAGTTTGGCAAGGTGAATGCGCACAAACGAAATTGAACTATGGGGTTCTTGGCAAGACACGCTGGCGGCCATTGTGTCAGAGCCTAACCATGTGGTCAGCGTTGAGCAGTATCTCGGGTGGTACTACCGCATACTCGGAAGAGAATAGCCCCAATAAGGTGGACAAGAGGGCAGAAGTACCACCCTAGGTGTCAGATCGATGAGCATAGGGCATGTGAGCTCGTAAGTTACCCAATCCTATTAATTGAATTTATTATTTCTTGTTTTACATTCAATCCCATTTGTGTTTGAAGTTACTTATTATCTTTTTGGATATAGGTTGATGCCTCGCTCGCCTTCTTCAAGAAGTTGAGTGAGCGGAAGGATCTGATGGATGACATAGGACCCAATCTTCGCTCCCAGGCATAGGTATTGGCGATTGGCTGCGGGGAGTTTGTGAGCCATTATACAGGATGCCCTTCGGGCGTGAGCCCGAAAATGGATTCTCCTGGGTGGCAGCCTTCTCATGTGACTGAGGGATACAGTGATCCTTCAGGGCAGACTTCGGAGGTGAACGAGGGAGTTGGTGGTCCCTCCGTAGCTGGGATGGGTGGTGCTTGGGGGCCGCCATCGGGCATGGGAATGGCTCATTAGCATGAGTTCAGTGCCCTCTAATTTGCTTTGATTGGGGACTCGAAAGTTACACCACTCTTTTGGAGTCAAGTCACACAAGACTTCGACTTCGCAAACTTCAATCTCTTCGAGTCACTACCACTCGTCCCATGGACGGGACCTTCCGACCTTGGGATACCCAAAGAGCCGCAAGGAAGACAATATCCCCTGTCGACCCCCCACCCCACTCCAGATGGCAATATCCCCGGGTCGACACCCCCCCGGAGGACAATACCCCCTGGTCAACCCCCCCGTCATTCCTGCTTATCCTAAAGGGCATCCGTTGAAGCCTCTAAAGCCGGCAAAACATGTTCTAATCCACCAATGTTACTTTAGTGGGGCCCCCCAGCTATGATCAGAAAGTAGTGTGAATTGTCCAAATAATACGGATTATAATGTCTGTTGGGACGGAATGTCGGCTCTAGCTTCTGGGGGTTGGTTGGAAGATACTGTGATGACTGCCTATGACAAAATTTTGATGTGTCTGGGTTGGGATAGGGGGAATGTGTAACCCTAATTTTTTTTATGGATGCACTTTTTTATGACATGTTTTGTGCTCAATGGAACCGTTGGACAAAAGTTAGGGGGAGGAAAAGCTTGCTCTATTGGCGTCAGCCTAGTTCGCTCACTGCATTTCTTGAGAATAGGTTGAGTTCGGTGAGCGCCCGTGATACGAACGTTTTCCTATTACCCTTCTTGGGGGGGTCCCACTGACACTTGATTTGCTATGAACTACAAAATATGATCATAACAATCCTCGACAGTCTCCACAACGATGCCCAAAATGATGCCCGTGAATCAACTTTTCAAAGCGTAATTGGATGCTATGGTAATCTTGCGATTGTTATTTTTTGCTTATTGTAAATTTATCTTGTAGCTTATGTCGTTTTTATTTCTCCATAGGATTGTGCCATGGTCCACTCTCTCCGTGGACTAAAAGTATCGGGGAAGCCGAAGCTTGATGTTCAATTGAAGAAACGGAGGCCCATGCAAGCTAATCATTCGGACTGCGGCGCTTCGTCTTGATGTACATGTACTACATTTGTAAGAGTGAGAGCCTCAAGGTAGCCGTCTGGAGTGAAGCAGATGTAGCAAACTTTAGATATAGGATAGCTTGACAAATTCATAGCCGTTGGCCTAGAATAGTTAGGAATATTGTAAATTCGGCTCATGACGAGAATCCGGCTCAAGATGAGGCCGAATGACATTGTAAATATTTATTTTTATGACATAGCATTGTTACTTCAAACTGCTTGTGATTTTGAAACATTTGATCTCCTTTGTTTATGAAAGGCACTGTGCATTAGACATTTGTGTTGTGGTTAAGAATTTTGTGTGTTGTGGTTTTTTTGCCCTTCTTGAGACAGGTTGATGGTGGGTGCCGAATGACATTGTAAACTTTTATTTTTATGACATAGCATTGTTACTTCAAATTACTTGTGATTTTGAAACATTTGATCTCCTTTGTTTATGAAAGGCAATGTGAATCAAACATTTGTGTTGTGGTTAAGAATTTTGTGTGTTGTGGTTTTTTTTTCCTTTCTTGAGACATGTTGATGGTGAGTAAGAAAATTTTGTGTTGTGGTTTTTTTTGCCCTTTTTGAGACAGGTTGATGGTGGGTAAGAAAATTTTGTGTGTTGTGATTTTTTTGCCCTTCTTGAGACAGGTTGATGGTGGGTAAGAAAATGAGGGAAAAGTCTTTAGATGTTTCTGCTAGGTTGTCCGCTACACAGTGTAGCGGATAGCCAAAAACATAAAAAAAAAATTAAGTGTTGGAGTGTAATGTGTCTGCTACTGCGTTCCTACATAGTGTAGCGGACGACTAAAACACCAAAAAAATTCTAAGTGTCGGACTCCAATATTTCTGTAGGCCGTCCACTATATAGTGTAGCGGACGACCAAAAAATATCAAAAAATAAAATAAAATTAAGTGTCGGAGTGTAATGTTTCTGCTACTCCATCCGCTACATAGTGTAGCGGACGACTAAAACACCAAAAATATTCTAAGGACGGCTAAAACACCAAAAATATTCTAAGTGTTGAACTCCAATACTTTCTGCTAGGCCGTCCGCTACACAGTGTAACGGACGGCCAAAAACACCAAAAAAAAAAAGTTCTAAGTGTTGGAGTGTAATGTTTCTGCTACTCCGTTCGCTACATAGCATATCAGACGGCTAAAACACCAAAAAAAATGTTTATGTTAGGCCGTCCGCTACACAGTGTATCGGATGGCCAAAAACACAAAAAAAATCTAAGTGTTGAACTACAATGTTTTTACTACTCTCTCTCTCTCTCCGTCTCTTTCCGTCATTCTTTCTTTCTCTCTTTCTTTCATCATATTAGCCAAACCAGACCTCCCATCAATGATTAGATTTCAGAAAGGTGAAGGAGAAAAGAGATCCTTCAATTAACCCAAATGCCTGAGAGAAATCAACCTCCGTCATCGACGACAATGGAGCTGGCGATGGAGGCCGGCGGTGGGGCATCATGTACTTGTGTTCAAATGCCCGAGAGAAATCAACGCAAAACCCATTTCATTTTTTGTTACAGTGAAGTGAAAGTTCGAGTTTTCGAATCAATCTAACGCAAAACCCATCAATTCAGTCCCTTTCGAACCATTATGCATTAGAGTTTATTCAATCCAAACTTTATGATTTTAACAACTCAATAGCACTGATCTGGATTTTTGTGAGATGTGGTAGGGTAGAGAGCAAGGGCACTAACCAATTCCCGCATGGTGGCGGTGGTTTGAAATGATGGTGATGGTCGGTGGCCTTGGACAGTTATTTGTGAGGGTCACCAGCCATGGAGACTGACCGACGATGGCGGCCGAAAATCTAGGGAGGTGATGGCTAGTGGTTTTGTGAAGTGGCAGGGAAAGAGAGCACCGACAACTTTGAGTTCCTATATGGTGGCGGTGGCGGGTGGTCGGCGGTTGTGACTTTTGAGGGTTGCCGACAATGGAGGCTAGCTATCGAGCAAGGTGAAGTGGGGACGGCAATGGTGGGTTTTAGTGGCGGCGACAGAGAGACGGGAGAGAGAAAAAGGGAGAATGAAAAGAAAGATGAGGTTCTTTTTATCTAAAATTAGGGTCAAATACACGTTAGTACCCCGAAACTATCACAAAGTCTCACTTGAGGGTCTTAAAGTTTAATTTTTACACATAAGGGTCCGTAATTTTAATTTTGCAATAAATAAGGACATCTGTCCAAATTTTTAACGATCTAGATAAACTGTCAGGGGCAATTTCGTCAAGTCAAATTTGTTTTCTTAAAACCCTAGTTTGAAAACATTCCCAAACCTTTCAACTACTCCACTGTCGTCAAATGACAATCACCGTCGGTGCCGTCTTATCACAGCACCACCGGCGAAGACTACAACCACTAAGTGCATAACCATCGCCGCTCACAAACCATCACCCGTCGGCATCACTGCCGCCATCATAGCAGCGCCACCGACACCCACATCAGTATCGTTGGTGGCCCAATCGATCGCAAAACCATTTAATTACCTCAGATCCACCACTGACCAATACCGTCCAGCGACCAACACCGCTCCCCCATCACCACGATCCACTGCCAACCAACACCGCTCCCCCATCACCACGATCTCTCTTCGACCCCTCCTAATCCACCTTAAATCCTTGTTCAACCAACAACTCACACATCAGTAGTGGTGTGCAAGAGCAGATGACTCACCGCCACCAACAAACACACACACATACATCAGCAGGCACAAACGATGACACACACCAGCAGACGCATACAACTAACACACACCACACACAAAAATCAGAGGAGACGCACACAATTCACACACAACATGCACATCGGCACAATCACTATTGCAAATCGCACGCCAAGTGCCACCAACGGCCACCAATCGACCACCCATGAGACGGCCTCCATTAATCAGTCCACCCACGGCCGCCGTTGGTTGAGTCCTACCATCAGAGCTCCATCCATGCTGCCGTAGTAATTCCCCGCACAACCACCACTGTCAGAGACCGAGGGCCACCAACGGCCATTAATCAGTCACCCATGAGATGTCGCCGCGCCTCTCACTCTCATCATCTTGAGTTTCTGGTGGAATTGAATGAACCGAAAATGCTCTTTGAAAACAAACAAAGAAGTTCTGCTTCGTGATGCTTCTTGAGATGCCAACGTACGAAAAGTGCCCATGACGGAAACCCAAAATATGAAAACCAAAAAATGCCCCTAACAGAAAGGGCTGAACCGTTAAGAATTTAGACGGATGCCCTTACTTGTTGTAAATTTGGAGTTACAGGCCCTTATGTGTAAAAATTAAACTTTAAGACACTCAAGTGAGACTTGTGGTAGTTTCAGGGTACTAACGTGTATTTGACCCCCAAAATTACGCAGTTTTGGACGTTAAACTTAGGCAACTTGCCTAAATCTAGCATTATATTCGCTTTCCCTAAAAATATACACGTTATTTGAAAACAATGTATGACAAAGTACTGGGGTGTTTAAAAAATTTATAACAAGCTATTTATATTTATTGCAAAAGTCACCAACTAACAATTAAAAAATCTATCAATATCATTAAAACATGTGCATTATTTCAAAAGCCGAAGAAAACAACGTATGAAGGTATGTATTTTAACATTTATAGGAAACTCACGTTATTTCTATGAAAATGGCTAAACAGGTGTGACTTCTTAAGAAATGTGACAACAAATAACATTATTAGTATCCAACATCATGGCAAAAAATGAAAAAAAATAACTCAGTTTGTCGCCAAAGAAATGTTATTAAGACCAAAAGTTAGAGTTATAATTTCGACTAAGATTTCATCTACTTTTCTTCTATGCATAATATACTTGTAACATTTTTATGATATGTTTTCTTAATTTCTTTAAAGTATTATATTTTTTTATATTTCTTGTGAATAGCAAACTAGTATAAATAAAAATATGTGAACTAACGGGTTGTAGTTTAGCACAGGCACGAAAGTTCATGTGCTCTCACGTCATCACTCTCTCACAGGGTGTTTGAGATTGATTCTAGAATGGTCAAATCTGATTAAATTCAGATTAAATCAGTTTTGAAATGATTGGCAAAAAAAAAAAAGTAAACTAAAATTTGCTCAAATGTGTTCAAAAGTGATTAACGTGGTGTTTGAGATTGATTATGGGATGATCAAATTTGATTTAATTTAGATTAAATCAGGTATGCGAGTGTTTGGCAAAATAGATTAAAAGGGTGATTGTGATTGATTCTAGATTGGTCAAATCTGATTAAATTCGGATTAAATCAATTTTGAAGTGTTTGGCGAAAAAAGGTAAACTGATTAAATTTGCTTCAATGTGCTCAAAACTGATTAAATTCATAATCCTCATTTTCTCGTATTAAGATTTAATAAGTTTTGGAGAATCATGTTTGACCAAGAGATTTACCAAAATATCCTTACATACATATGAACAACATTAAATGCTCAATTTCAGTTTGAATACACTATATGGTAATTTTGTTACACTAAACCTACTTTAATCCCCTTTTATCCAAACACTTTCAATAACTTTTAATCTATTATGCTTAAAATGGATTAAAGCTGATTTTAGAAACTGGTTCTGATTTAATCAAAATCTACTTTTAAGAATCAATCCCAAACGGCCTCTAAGAAATTTAATCCATCTTCAAAAGTTAAAAACTGATTTAATCCAGAATTCTCACTTTATTGGATTCTGATTTAATCAGTTTTAAGAAATCAAGTTTGACCAGAAGAATTACCATACTATCCTTATATATACACAAACATCAAATGTTCCCTTTCAATTTGAATACACAATATGGTAATTTGACACACTAAACCTATTTTAATATCTTTTTATCCAAATATCTTAAACAACTATGCTTAAAATAGATTAAATATGATTTTAGAAACTGATTCAGATTTAATCAAAATATACTTTGAGAATCAATCCCAAACAACCTATGAATCAAGTAAGAAAAGAAAATACACTCTCTCTATGATAATATAAAATAAAATGTTTCAGAGAAAAAAAAATCTAAGTTTCAATTAAATTATTATTATTGTTATTGTTATTACTAGTTACTGCACTGATTACTGTAATTAATAGCCCTCTATCGACTACGTCACTTCCTCACTTTCCATTAGTTTGTTTTGAGAAACATTTCATGCTTTATAGAAGCCCTTCTGCAAATAAAACCCTCTGCCTCCCTCCCTCTTGCCCTCCCTAGTCCCCCATAGAGTTGCAAGTTGTAGAAGATTTTGATTCCTTTACACTACACACCATTCTCGTTGCTCCCAACCCATACCATCAGATCAGTTAAACGGCTGGGCAGGCAAATCTCCCCTCCCTTGATGGTACTAGATTAATCATCATCAATTACTAATAACAGTACTAGTAACCCATCACGCTTTTCTGTTGAGTGCCGTGATTTTTCTCTTTTCACTTTCACATAATCATCATGCATTCCCCTCGTATCCCACTAATCAACCCTTTAAAGCGAAAGAGAAGCAACACCCATGAAGTTCCCGATGATGCTGTTGTTGATCAAATCAACAACCCCAAGGCGGTTGCAGAGAATCAAAGCATGGATGTTGACGACCAGCCTTCCTCTACGCCCACTCCCCACCTCGCCTTTCAACCCAGGGAGTAAGTAATTTGCAGTTGCATGCTCTAATAATTCCTTGTCAATTCATGTGTGATTCTTGATTAGGTACCAACTGAAGGTGCATGGGGTTGCAATGCGCCGTAATACTATTGCCCACTTGGACACCGGCGCCGGAAAGACCATGATTGCAGTTATGATGATCAAGGACATGGCTCAGTCCCTCAAGAACCTCACCACCCCCAATCTTTTAAAGAAATTGATCATCTTTCTCGCTCCTACCGTTCACCTTGTTCAACAGGCACCGTCTTCTATTCTTAATAATCTTCATTAAAGATAACTGTTTCTTCTTTTAGTTATTTTTGAGTTTTATGCTTCAATATTGCTGTGTATATATAAATGCCTATTAGTTTAACTAAATATCTCTAATTAAATTCTGAATTTCTGGAAGGTTATGCTTGTTTTGTTCTCGGTTTTATTTTGCCTTAAGTTCTTGTATAAATCAAGATTTTCCTGATTTTGAGGTTATGTTTGTCTCTAGTTTTATCCTGTTTTATTTAAACTCTTACCAAGGGAATCATTGTGAATGATGGTTTAATCCTTGATTAATCCTGAAACTGTATGTGCACTTTTTTCTAGTCCATTGTTGCTAGGGTTTATTCACTTGTTGAAAACAAGTATTTCCTTGCTTATTGCAGCAATTTGAGGTGATAAAGGTGAATACAGATCTTGAAGTTGGTGAATACTATGGAGCTAAGGGTGTTGACGAGTGGGATGCAAAGTCCTGGGAAAAGGAAATTAGTGAACATGATGTGAGTTGAATTTACGTTCTGTATTGTTACATATATCTTCACTTGTATCATATTCTGTCACCCTTATGAAACTTTCATACTCCTTAGTCTGCCTTATCGACCCCTTTAAAGTCTTAAAACAATTTTTGAACAGTCTGATGATGATACTTTGTTCAAAGTTGGAGCACTTGACTGGTTTGCGCTCTTTCCTTGTCGCAGGTACTGGTTATGACACCTCAGATATTGTTGGATGCCTTAAGGAAGGCCTTCTTGAGTTTTGAAATGATATACTTCTTGATACTTGACGAGTGCCACCGGGCTTCTGGTAACCACCCTTACACAAGAATTATGACGGTAATAATCAATCGTGCCCAGAAACTCTTTAGCCTTCTGTTTACAAATTATCCTTGGCAATCTTCCTTTTTCTTTTCACCCTTAATTTTTACTCACCTTTCTTTGTAGTATTTGAAGGTTTTACTGATTCTAATTTGTTTTCATGAAGGAATTTTATCACAAATCCAGAAACAAGCCAAAGGTTTTTGGTATGACCGCATCCCCTGTTATCAGGAAAGGTAAAACGCTACCTTGAACATGAGAATATTAAAGTTCAATTCTGATCTCAGATCTGACTTTTTGTTGCTTTCAACATCTAGTAGTTATCATAATCTAACTACAGTTTGTAGTATGTATTACCTGTCCTTAGGAAACAACTGTTTGTAGGAGGCTTAAGGTTGCCTAAAGTGTTTTTATATAATCTTGGGAACACTATTTGTGTATGAGCCTTCCTCTCTTCTTTTTGTATGATTAACTATGTAAGAGATGCTTTTTGATGTAGGCTTTATATAGGCGAAGGGGAAAGAGTAGAATATGCGAATAAGAAAAATGTCCGTCCTAACATTTTTTCCTAACGGCTTAAATCAATCAATCAATCTCTCTCTCTCTCTCTCTCTCTCCCCCCCCCACCCCCACAACACACACACACACACACAGAGTAAGTATCTAGGTCGCCACTATTGCTGCACAAAATCTAATGATTGTATCCCTTTGCTCGAGATGCCATGAGATGACGTCTGGTAGCTTTTGATCTTGGGACATATGGTTTACAAGTTATTATGTAGATAAATTGCTTCTCACTTGTTATTCTTGGATCATGTTGGATAGTTGTGGCCTCTGGGCTTTGATCATCCAGTGAAGAAGACAATAGAACTAAACGAATAAAATATAGACTTAGGGAATGGTGGGATGTACTGTACCTGAGCTAGCTCCTTGTACAAGTCAGGGGTTGGCCGGCCAGCCAAGCCATCTTTAGAGTCCCGGCCCTTCTACATCAAAGTTTCATCCATAGATGATACGTACTGAAATTCACGTTCTTAAGTTTGTTTGAAGACTTTACACATTTGCCCATTTAGGAGCCTTTGTAATGTTAAACATTTTCTGCTTATCAGGTGTCTCTTCCGTCGAGGATTGTGAGGAGCAAATATCTGAACTTGAAGGCATCTTGGATTCCCAGGTAATTATGTTTATTCAATTTGGATTTTTGAAAGTTTAGTTCTCTACAAGTAAGCTTGGATTGATTGTTTCATATCACTTTTAATTGTTGATGCATAAAATTTACCATGTTCTGACGAGAATTCATCCTCCCACTGGTTTGATGGCCGCAGATCTATACAGTTGAAAACAGGACTGAACTTGAACAATTTATCCCCTCTGCTAAGGAGATTTACAAGTTTTATGACCCAAAAGTGTCTTCAAACTTGGAGTTGAAAACAAAAGTGGAATCTTTATGGTCAAAGGTGAACATTCCAAAGCATGCAGTTACTTATGTTCAACTTGGAGTTGATGGATACTCAGTTACTTAATGTGTAGCACACGCATGTATGTGCGAATACTCCATTCTCTCTTACCTTCTTTTGACAGTTTGGCGCTTCATTGATCGAGTTGCAAGGTTCACTTCCGGCTAACTACAAAGATACAAATGATAAATTTAAGACACTTCGAAAGAGGTTATCTAGCGACCATGAAAAGATTTTGTACTGCCTTGACAATCTTGGCCTCATATGTGCTTATGAGGTATGACTACGTATGCAGTTACATAAAGTTTCGAAGATCATATTTACAAGAGTAAAGGACGCACATCAACTTTTGTCTTTTACTTGGTATTGCGTAAACCGTTTTTGTCAATCAACTTTTATGAAGATTACTTACAATCAAAACTCAGTTAATGGCTTTAGTTTTTCATTTAATCCTCACTTTTGGTTTCATTCTTGATTTTCATTATAATCCTTGTTTTGTAGGCTGTTAAAGTCTGTATAGAGAATGCTCCTAATGCCCTTGAGGAATGTGAATTTTATAAGGAAAGTTCTTTGCATTGTAGATATTTTCTTGAGGAAGTGTTATCAGTCACAAGGGAATCATTGCCACATGGTATGCAATTTACTTGCTTTACCCTGCTGCATTTCCTTTCGTTAACCACTTTTACAACTGCAAGATGTTGAAAATTATTTCTTTTTGGTGCTGTAAATTTCTCGTATAAGCAAATTTGTGAGGAAAATTTGTTGGCATAGATCCAATAATATTGGTCTCTCTTGTTTTCAAAGATGTGTGGAGTTCTAGCTTTGAACTGACACCATACAGTTTCATTTACAGCATCTAGCCTTGTATGGTCCTTGTTAAGATCCAAAATTTAATATGGATGTTAGTCAGTTATTGTGTTCATGATCAAACTTTGCATACAGTATAATGAACTTGCCTTTTAACTCCTTTCTTCTCCATGTTGTGTTATTAGTTGCATTGACTAGACTCTTTTGCGAAGTTGCATAAGTAATAAAAAGTGAAATCCTTCTCTTCTGCATTATTTAGTTTCGAATGAAATTTACTTAGCACTGTTGTTTGTTTTCCTTCTTTGTTATTATCTGTTGTTGGTTGGGGTTGGGCCCGGTTTTTTTGTGCACTTGGTAGATAATACATGTATGCAAACCCTAATACTCATTGTAAATATGATTTGAGGCCAACTAGTTTGGGTCCAAAACTTTTGGTCAAGTTGAGAACGTGGTACCAATAAAATTATCAGCCATGTCTCTGGCCTCATGAGACATTGACAGTAGGGCCGCTTCCTTTCTCAAGCTTGAGTCATCCCCCCACCCCCCACCCAACAGTCCGAAATGAAGAACAAAGAGAATTATAAGCAAAAGAATATATCTGCATGTGTTGAGATTGTATATACATGTGAAATTGAGTTGTTTTGTGTAATCATTGTCTTCAATGATCTGGACATATTGATTAAGCCCAGTTGTCAAGGATTTTAGAATCACCATCTTTTTCAAGACAGAGAATGTTGCTTACTTGTGATCCTTCTGCTGCTTATTGCGAATTACTGCATCTTTCATGGATAAAACACTTTATATATCTGTACCAATGAACTCTTTGACTACTCCTCTGCCGGCCATATGGAGTATAAAATAGGGTAAATTATAGTTTTGGTCCTTTAAGATTGTCATGAGTGCTTAATACATCCTCGCTCTTTCGTTTGTTATGAATTCGTCCTTTATCTTAAACTATTGTCAACTGGATGGTCCTTCCATCCAGTCAGGTGATTACATGCCTGGCATGTGACTATTTTTTGGGGCAAAATCGTAAAAAGCCAAATCGGTAAATTGCACTTTTGGTCCTTTAAGTTTGGGGTAAAGGTTGTAATGGTCCTCGTCCTTTGACTTGTTCCAAACTCGTTCTTTATCTCGATTACCGTTATGAAGATGGTCCTTGCATATGTTGAAAGCTCGTTAAGATGTCAGATGATAAACATGGGACCCATTTTAAGGACAAAATTGTAATTTTGTCTACCGAAGAACATACTGGATTGCTAAGAAGCACAGATTCTGGTGCTGGTGCGGATGCGGATGCGATACGGATATGTCATTTTTTCAAATAATAAGATACGGGTGCGGCGGGGATACGACAAAAATTTATTAATATATATTATTTATATGGAACAAAAATAATGCTATTTAGACAAACAATAAGGTATTTTGTTGATTTTGTGGGCTACTTTAGTAATATTGAAAGTGCATAGCCAAATATGACAAAGTTTGTGGGCTACCTGATATGTTTTCAAAATAGTGGGGCTATTTTAAAAGATTGTCAATAAAGTTGGGAGTTAAACATAATGTTGCCGGATACCGCCGGTCGCCTCTTGCCGGAAGACCCCCGCCGCTCGCCTCTCCTACCGGAAGACCCTCGCCACTCTGGCACAAGTTGTTCTTCTCTTCTTCTGCTTCTTCTTCTCCTCCTCCTTCTCTTTCTTGTTCTCCTTCTTCTCTGTCTTCTTCTTCTTCTTCTTCTACTCTCTGCCAAAAAACCCTGGGTGCGTGTCCGAGCCGCACCCAAGATCCAAAAAATAAACTGAAAAAAAAAAATAGTTTTGGACACGCACCCGGTGCACACCCATGCCGCACCTAACGCGCACCCGGTGCTGGTGCTTCCCCCAAACTGCCGCACCGATGCTTCATAGCTGGATTGTATTGCTTGAGTCAACAACACAACTCATTGAATGAGTCACTCCCTAGATAAGTTAATTGATTTCTTTGACTTACACGTTCACCAATTATTCAACTATTACATCAATTCATAATCCACCTTATGTCATCCACCAACCTGTTCTCAATATCAATGCATTTATACATGAAGTTTTATTAGCATAATTATCCATATGCATATACATTGAACCCGAAACCAACGTCAAGGAAAACTGGCCGCGCAAATGATCTGTCACCACTCCAAATCCGTCACCACCATCGTTTCTTTGCAGAAAACATATTCATCATAGGAAATATGGGGAAATGAACTTGCCAAGATCTCGAAATCTCATGCCTCATGGGATACAAGTGTAAGGGGCAAGGGGGTCGTTTATTTGATGGATTGTTGAAGTCCTTAAAATTGTCGGCGAATTATTTTGGAGGTTGTAGAATCAATGGAGTATTCCTCCTTTACCTCTGCAGTAGAGGTGTACGACATTGATTCCGACAACCTCCACAATGATTCGTCGACCAATTATGAGGATTCTAAAAATCATAAAAGACAATGGCCCTCCCCCACCATTACTTGTATCCTGTTGTTGGCAAGATTTCGAGATCCCGTCGGTGGTGACAGATTTGCAGATGGATGATTTGTGTAGCCATTTGACATTGGTTTCGTATTCAATATATGAGTATATGGATGCTTCTGTTGATATAACTTGATGTATATATGAATTGATTTTGGGACATGTTGGTGGGTGACATCAGGTGGATCATGAATTGCTGTAACATTGAATATTGGGTGAAGGTGGTGAGTAAAAAACTCAGTTGACTCGTGGAGTGAATGACCCAGATAAGCTTTTGGAAGGGAAGGTGTCCTTGATCCATGTTTTGAAAGAAAGTTTCTATTTGGTGAATAAATAAATGCGCAATCTAAGTGAGGTCCTTATTGGCCCCTTTCTCCAGAATAGGTGCTGTGGTCTATTTCTTAAGTTTGTGAGTCGCTTAGTGGACTCAAGCAATAGACTCATGTATGTTCTTGACTAGGCAAAATAACATTTTTGTCATTCAAAAATAGGTCACATGTTTATCATCTGACAACTTAATGAGTTTTGGTGGATGCAACGACCACCTTGGTAATTGTAATCTAGATAAAGAACGAATTTGGAAAAAGTCAAAGGGCGAGGACCATTTAAACCTTTACTCCAAACTTAAAGGACCAAAAATGTAATTTACTAGTTGGGATTTTTACGATTTTGCCCCTAAAAAATAGTCTCATGGCATGCATGTGACCACATAACCGGATGGAAGGACCATCGGGTTGATGGAAGTTAAGATAAAGTACGAATTCGTAACAAATCAAATGTGGGGGACGATTTAAACATTTACCTCGAAGTTAAAGGACCAAAATTGTAATTTACCCTACAAAGTATGTAGACCAATGAGTTAAGTTGTTCTTAATTTTTTGTATATACTGGCTTGAATCTGAGATTTTTATTTGCTGAACAAATGTCATGTCTAGTGTTTTATAGCAGTTAAAGCATGATATATATCTGTTAGTCCTAAAATACCTTAAGCCTTTAGAGCAAAGTGCAACTCTGTTTTCCAGCTTGACTGAGCACCTATTATCTTTTGGTGCCCTGAGCCCCTTTGGCTTGTCTCTCCACGTGCTCCGGCTAAACCACAAGGAAGTGCTCTGGCTAGAGATGAGGCGGAATCCAAAAAAGTAAATAAAAAAAAGCCTGAAGCACCTAGTGCGTGCTCTGGCTAAACCACAAAAAAAGTTACATCGATGAAGCTATGCTCAAATCATCTAGAAAGACTACAAAAGCATTCGAAGATCCTGGAAGCTACTACTTGATCCAAAAGAAAAAGCGGCTCAATGAAGAAGAATGTTGCTGATAGAAAGGAGTCTCCCGACCATCAAAAGCCCTCAAATTCCTTGTCCTACAAATGCACCAAATATGACACAAAGGTGCTGACCTCTACTAACAAATACTCTTTGGCACCTTTGCCCCATTCCAACTCCTAGTCAGATTCCAACAGATCTCACGGCATCACCCAGGCCATTTCAGAAGTTGCAAAAAGCAGACACCATATATTTCTTGCAGCCTTACAATGGAGAAGCAAATGATTGATTCCTTAGCCTTCTTTCACATGCAACACCTGCTAATGAGAGTTTTGTGTCACCAGGTATGGCAAACCAAAAAAAAGGCCACCAGAGGGGCATGAAAATGCCATATACCTCTCCATGGAAAACACACCCCACAGCCCTTTCGCTTAGCACTAGATAAAAGGACCGAACAAAGAACTTTCCATTGGTAGCGGTTTGCACCAAAGCATATCATCCGGTAGAGTACAAGCATCCGTATTATCTAGAACATACAAGAATCAGCTCAACTTTTCAGTTATGAAAGTCCGTTGGAAGATGCAGACTCCAGACCCTTTTTCCTTCTGAAAAATCAAGTAACTGAAAACAGTAGCGTCCTTATTCAAAGGCCAGTCCAAACAACTCTTGAAAACAAGCAAACCGAGATTCGACCACACACCAACAATTCAATAAAATTCTGATCCGCTTGCCGCTAACCCCCACAACTTGCCGCTAACCCCCACAACAGAAAGATTTCCATAGACTCGTGTCACTGTTAATCATCATTTCCACAGTGGTGCCATAACGCTACTTGCTAGAATTCTTAACAAAAATAAATTCCACCTCTTTCCCCCACAAAGGATATTCTTCCCTCGAAATCTCCCAATTGTTTGCCTAAAGGACCTGACTAAAGATATACAAGTCTTTCACCTTCTAAAATTGGTGTGCAAACATAATCAAAATTTAACTAAATGTTTTCCGTCGATTCTATATTCTACTGGCAAAGGTAATCCCTCTTAAGCTTATCCCAAGATAGAAACTGGAACAGGCAAAACAGACAAACTGAGTAGGAAGCCTCGAAAGAATGCTCTTAATAAGTGTAAGCCTTCCCTCCTTAGAAAGGTATTGCCTCATCCACTCCCGGCAACCTTGATCTCAAACTGCTTTACATTTCCAGTTTGCTCGTAAAGGTAAATCCAAGTAAGAAGTAGGGAAGGGGGTTGAATAGGGTTTTTTGAAAATTAATAGGGATTTGAAACTAAACACTATCATGAATCTCAATTAAACCAAGCAATATTTCAATGAAGATGCTAACTACACAATCTCAAGCAATTATAGAGCAATAAGTAAAGAGATTGAGTTAGACATACTTGACAATGAGATTTAATTGGTTCGGCTTGAACTACCCTCAAGCCTACGTCCACCTTTTCAAGGAAGTCCCTTGCAAGAGCATTAGAATCCACTAGCAACGGTCTTCTTCTTGGTCAAGATGAAAAACCTTGCAACACTTGGTGATATTCCCACATCAAGCACAAGCTTTGAATCTACAAAGCCACCCAAGACTTGACAAACTCAAGCTTTGATCACAATTCTTTTACAAAGATCAAATGTGTACGAAGAAACCCTCTTGAAAGGAAATAAGTACAAATGAAGCTCTAGTACAAAAGAGAGATGAGAGATGATTTGAAGAATACTCACTCTCAATCAAAGAATTGCTTGCAAAGATGCTCTCTTCAATGATGCAAAATCATGAAGATGAAGAGAGAAAAGTTTAATCTTTGAGCCTTGATGTTTCTCTAATGAATGGAGGCTTAGAATGTGGTTTCCATAGTGTATGATGAAGCCCCAAATCATTTTTATGGGGTGGATATTTAGTAAAGCCGTTATTGGAAGATTTGGCATGATTTTGGGCAAAACTAGCCGTTATTTTTTAACCAATGGTCAATAAAGTAGACTGCATTCCCAATGTAGTCGACTGCATTACCTTACTGCCCATTACTCGACTGCCTCATCAAAACCCCTTTCTTACTTTGGGTATAACTTTCTCTAGAAAAATTGGATTCGGGCGCCGTTTTTTGCATTGGAAAGCTCATGAAAAGTTTATCAAAATTTGGAAAGATTAGCTCCAAAAACATTTTTGAGAAAATGTGGGTAAGCTCCAAAGTTCACTCATTTTCAAGAAACACACTTATGTGAAAGGTTATGAACTTACATGCAATGCACAGGGTGTCCTAAGGTCATTTTAGGCCATAGTTATCAATCCAAGTATCAAACCAAGACTAGTTACATAATAGTAAAGATCAATTGATAGTAACTTAGCCTAGGCATTCTTTGACTTGATGAAGCTTCCATAGCATGTTCACTATAGCTTTAAGTTTCTTTGACTTTAATCCATATATTTTAACTTCTCAAATGTGTCTTCATGAGTGTGTATGTATATACCTACTAAGAATCCACTCAAAGCACACATTATTAGAACATAAATGTGTAGTTATCATTAAAACAAGATGTAAGATTAGGTTATCCAACCATAGGGCTAACAATTACCTACCTCCCCTCTGAGAAGATATCACACTTATACAAATTAGTCCTCAACCGATCAACTGCTTAAAAGCATCAAGAATACCCCTTAAGTACCTTGCTTGAGATTCTTTAGCCCCAGAAAGCAAGGTTAGTATCATTCTCAAAAAGAAATTGAGACAACAGTACTCACTCCCCCCAGCCCCCACCTACAGATCCTTTCAAGAACCCGCATGAAAATTAGTCGACAGAACAGTTATGTCACGTGTAATGTATGAAAACTCCCTCATGGAACTAGATACCACAAAACAGTTATGTCACTCTTGGTAAAATCTAACAACACAAAAACCATCCAGAACATCCCACCATCCCTTAACACCAGCAAGCTCTTGCCGTAGTCTCACCGAAAGACTTCTCCAACTGGTCCATACACCAGAAAAGCACGACTCCAAATCTGTGACAACCCCGCAAATCCTGAGCTGTTGAGATATAGCTTCTAGAGAAAATAAGATCGGATACGTAGCTACTAGTCCTTGAATTTCATTCCAATTGAAGTGAAACCTTGAAAGAGTTCACAAATCATTCTCTTTAAAACTGGTGCTCCCTCGGTTTACTACAATTACGTCTTTTAAGGATCTTAGAATTGGTGTAAAACAACAAGAAGTGAGCACAAGTTGCCCACTAAGGGTAACAACTGCGAATAAAACATCTGATTTGCAAACACAACACCATAGAATCAACTTTCAAAAACTTTGTTTTTTCTAAAAGCACCAAAAAAACAATTACACCTATAAATCAACTTCAAGTTCAACAGTAAATGTATTTTCTGTCAAGGAACAACTGAGAGACCGATTGGTCATCTGAATGACCAATAGCACCTGGGTGATAATTCAGCCATGCCTATGAGCCATAACACCTGATACCACCTTAAAGGAGCCACAAAACGACCCCAAGTGGCCCAATGGTTTGATCAACCCAGTCACCAAAAACATGCTTTCGAAGAGCACCTTCCTGCATTAGAAACTGGAGTTTAACTTTCAAATTCATCAAATGATCAGAATAGTAAATAATATTTCAAATGTAAAATGATCAAGAATCTATGTAGAAAACAGTTTTGCGGTCGAGAATATTCAGGCATGATATACAAGGAGAGTAATGTACGCGAAAGGAAAGAAACTTCTTACCTCTAAATAGATAGTCCCCTAAATGCAGATTAACATTCAATCTCGTAATTTTTTTTTCTTAAAACTCTCTCTCTCTCTCCCCCCTCTTAAGCTAAAGGTGACTTGGATTACTATTTATAGACGTCTCTAGAGAGCACGAGGAAAAAGGAAGCACGCGATACACGCTGGAGCCACCTAGCTAGCACGACAAGGTGTCAAACTAGATTGACGATAAGCATGACGATGCCAAGATAGCACGTGAGGTGTCAGTTAAAGAATTGACCAACATTGACTTCCCAACAAGCATGAGGTGTCAGGACAGAATCACGCCACTTTCCAAGCACAGCATGCTAGAATAGCTTGAGGTGTCGGTCAAAGAAATGACCACACTGACTGGCTAACAAGAATGTGGTGTCGTGACAAATGGCGCTACCTCACAAGAACAACCATGCTAGAATAACATGAGGTTGCTAGGATAGCACAGGTGGCGGTCAAAGTAACTGACCAACATTGACTCACCAACAAATGCGAGGTGTCGTGATTGTAAGACAACACCTAACAAGCACGACAAGTCTTAAGCAAGCATGAGATAGGTCAAGCACGATGTGGCACTAATGATAAAAAGCTGGATATGAAAAAACCAGTCTCCAAACTCCTAAACAAGCAAGATAAAGTACAATTACCTTGAAAGTATATACCACTCCACTACCTCCAGCCCCTAAAGAATGCATCCTGAAGCACCCACCACGTTAAAGTAATCTACCTCATCCATTTAATACCCCCCAAGCTCTGAATAGTTCCCCACCAAAACAAACTTCATTTTTCATTTCCTGCAAACATGTAATTACCGGCTTCCGGTTAGTAACCACGACTTTCACCTTTGTTCTCTTTTCCAAAAAATCCAGCCCCCAAATGTTCTGCAGTAACAAATTTAGCTTCATTCTAACAATTGGAGAGAGAAGAAAACCTCGACTGACCGTCATCCGTACCATTTTCCCCACTCTTCCCATCATCGGCATCGTGGTTACTCGACCGCTCCAATCGCTTAAGAGAAGAACCTTTAGATTTGTCACCCCTTGACCTTTTTAACTAACTTTTCAGATAAAGCGATGAAAACCCACCCCTTAAAATTTACCAGTGCTGTTAACCATCTCCAGAGAGGCAAGCATCCACATTTGACCACAACTTGTCCAGATTACAAACTCCACCCAAGCAAATTGATCAACATTACTAATATACCTCAGACACACATGGTTGAAGAACCAAATATCCTGTCATAGAATTTAGATCCTTTAAGTGATGCCATTCTTGACACTTGGAGGTCTCTGTCTCTTTTGTCCCCACCGCCTCCTCTTGTTATACGATCCTTCTTGATGCCTAAACTTAATTAGCCATTGTTATGGTTATGCAGTTTTCCTTGTATCTTAATTTTTTTTCCTACTAAAAGATCCTTTATATAATTTTTGCCTAATTTTGACTCGTTGGTGACAGTAGGATCTGGAACTCTATGGTGATGGTTCATGTGCCCAATTCGCTAGTTTAGGACTGCCCTGCCTTGATAAGATTAACCTTGCAAGGTTCATGTTTGAGTTTTTGCCTGGACAGGATACGAGACATATTTGGATGGTGGCTATGATTGCTCAAAGGCAGTAGCTGAAGGCTGTATATCTCCAAAACTATGTGAACTCCTCCGAATCTTTCAATCATTCAGGTAATAAATATTGTGACCCCTTACGATCCTTATAAGGGAAAGATTAACTAATGACCTATGAAGCACGGACACGGGTGCGGATATGATACGGGTGCGGATATGCGGATACAGCACTTTTGAAAATTTTAGGATATGCATGCAGCGGGGATATGGCAAATATTATATATGTATATATTATATATTATACATATTATATATATATTATAATTTTTACTATGAACACCTAGTATTGAATTTCTAAACGAGTAAGAAGAGGTTTTGCTCCACACAGTGTGGCACTTTTTCCGCAAAAAAAAATTTATTGCTTCAAATTTAGTGGCATTTTCAGTATCACTTAGCTGCAGTTGCATTATTGGTGACATCACTTTAAGTTGTTGCTAAAGCATACAGCCACAATGCCACCATCAGGTTTTGCTACAATTTTTTTTGGTCGTTATAGAGGAGGCTTGGAGGAAGTTTGTTCTGACAAGAGTTGGAATAAAAATTTGCCAAAGTAGAAATGCACTTGGACAGACCCATTGGTTTTTATGTCGGACCGTGCCTTCCCTTCAAACCAATCCCATCTCTTCTCTTGGTATGGGCTGGTGTGTGCATACCCCCATGGACATAATAGCATATATACAACTCAGTGGGAGAAATGATGCCGGAGGTGAGTCACGAGTGGTTGCTGGTGGTCACCCCAGGTTGCAGGTGGTCGCCGTTGTTGCGGGTGGTTGCCGGTCTCGCCAAAGTCGCCGGGTGGTTGCGAAGAGGACTGCCGCCACCGCTCTCTCTCTCTCTCTATTGGACTCTCCCTAATTCGATCTGCCCTAATTTGGTTAGTTACAATGATTTCTTTTATGTTTTCACCCCCACAAAACTGAGTTTCTATGTTTCAACCCCCGAGTCACCTTTTGAAAATTGTGTTTTTGACCCATAAGCACTGGATCCGCGCCCGAACCGTATCCTACCCGCACCTGAATTCCAGAAAATAAAAGGAAAATGATGGATCCGCACCCGCAACGCACCCAAGCTGCACCCGCACCCGCACCTGACGCGCACTGGACCAAGCACCCGTGCTTCATAGGTAATGACAGTATGATTTAACTTTTTTATTTTTTTGTGAGGCTGCAGGGGCGCTAGGCAGGTACTGTGCCTCATTTTTGTGGATCGAATTATAACGGCCAAGGTTATAGAAAGAATCGTAAAAAGAAGTTCATACTTATCTCATCTGACGGTTTCTTACGTGACTGGAAGCAATACATCAGCGGATGCGCTGGCGCCAAAATTGCAAAAAGAAATCCTGGAATCATTTCGCTCTGGAAAGGTATGGTTTTTTGGCTTAATCCTTTTGAGAAATTTTGCCATATCCGTCCTATCTTGTAACTAGTCTAACACACTCTTATCTTAGGTCAACCTATTATTTGCTACTGATGTTGTTGAGGAGGGAATTCATGTCCCAAACTGTTCCTCTGTGATACGTTTCGACCTGCCAAAAACAGTTCGTAGTTATGTCCAATCACGAGGACGTGCTCGTCGAGATGACTCCCAGTTTGTCACGATGCTTGAGAGGTGAAGGCATTCTTTTCTTCCA
Source organism: Escallonia rubra (assembly GCA_033065855.1). Taxonomy (NCBI): domain Eukaryota; kingdom Viridiplantae; phylum Streptophyta; class Magnoliopsida; order Escalloniales; family Escalloniaceae; genus Escallonia; species Escallonia rubra. Next base: position 200,997 of record JAVXUO010003210.1, on the reverse strand, counting down.
ACACCTATGATGTTTGAACTATTTTGGGTAGTTTATCTGTTCTAGCAGCTTAAGCTATTAGAGAATGGACCCAACAATGGTTTTAGTATTCACCCTTGCTTGCAAGCCCCTGATTGCATGTAGAGAGAAGTAAATGAAGGTTAACCACCACCAAGTGCAGAAACCAACAGAGTCAAATTACAGCATATATCAGAAACTAAGTGCAGGCGGAAAAAAATTGAACCAAGACTGCGCCAAATAAATCACTTTCATGTTAAATGATTATCCTGCTCTAAAAGCTTAAGCTATTTGAGGATGGGCCCAAAAATGTATGCATTGCTTCAGAAACATTTTTTTTTTAAAACCTTGCATATTTCTCTGCAGGGGAAACATTAAGCAAAGAGATCAAATGTTTGATATCATTCGCAGTGAGTTCTCAATGACAGATACCGCTATAAATAGAGACCCGGATGCCTGCACTTTAAGAGCTTGTAACATCAAGGAAATAGATACGTATTGCGTGGATATAACTGGAGCATCAGTTACAGCAGATTCTAGTGTCAGCCTCGTCCATAGATATTGCGAAAGACTCCCAAGGGATAAGTATGAATTTGTCAAGTTTTATATATATTTCTGCCTTTACCTCCTTTTTTGTGCGTTGCATTTTGGTGCTTGTTTAAGTATCAGGTATTAATTAAGATTTTATTCCATAGGTACTTCACTCCAAGGCCAAATTTTCAGTTCTTATTGTCAGGGGAGTCGTATCAGTGTAAAATGACATTACCTCCCAATGCAGCCTTTCAAACAATATTGGGTCCTCCATGTAGGAGTTCCCATTTATCAAAGCAGCTTGTATGCCTGCATGCGTGCAAGAAATTGCATCAGATGGGGGCTCTAAATGATCATCTTCTCCCTTATGATGAGGAACCTTCGGAAAATTATTTTGTTGTAAATAGCAAAAAACATTCTTCAGGTGCAGGTAGGGTTATTTGTAATCTACTTGGAAGCTAAATTTTTGTGTTGGCTTAGAAATTAAGGAATAAACAGAAGAGACACCAGAATGAGATATTCTTATCCGTATTAGAAATATTCTACTGTTTATCTTGTTTACATATAGAGGGTAGGATGCATTCATGCATACCATATGACATCATAGGCTGCACACAAGTAAGCCATGACATCATGTTAAGCGATATATTACTATTCCACCCTTGGTAGATAGTAGTAACCTAGCACTCCCTTGAAGTTGGTCATACAAATTCCAATGCCCGACTTGCATAAAAAAAAGGGGTGAAGCACAATCAAACAAAGAGAAAATTCCGCTTTTTCAAACTCCATAAAAGGATCCATCTGGCATGTATCAGTACGTCTTAGATGCTTAATGACTTTAAGACCTTGGTTTTTTTGGATGTTTTTGCATCTCCGAAAGAGCAACTTCATATCAAAATCCAAAGAGAGTTTGCAAGCATTTTTCTGTTGAAGGGAGCGTTATACAAGATGCTTTGCAGGAACATATCTGAATAGCTTCATGGAGTTACTTCATCCTATCTTTTAGGATCTTGATTATCTCGAAAGTGTTGGAGAATTACTCAATCTTTTATCTGCATGATTGATTTGTGGGTGATTTCAAGGGATCCCTGGATTTTTTTGTTTATGACATACAAGTATGCGGCGTATATTTGAGCACTGGGAGATCTTTGAGATGGACGCCCATGCTAATTTGCAAACTCTTTTGCCTAAAGTTTTTAACTTTATGAAGCAGATATGGTGCAGATTCATTTGTTGCTTAATTGCTTTGAATATGCTCAAACATCTTATTTTTAATCTTCATAGTTAAAAGCAGATGGCAGGAAAATTGGTTGATCATAAAAATTCTTGAAGCTCAAGAAAGTTATCACGAGTTATTATTTTCTTTCAGCTTCTATTGTTTACTCCCAATGGTCGTACATCTGGTCTGTGTCATTATTACGCTCGATAAGGAAGATTGCATAAGCAGATAGCCTCACAGCAGTATTTTGGATCTTGGATCATTGTCATTTGTGAGATTAGACTGTTTAGTTGTACTTGCGCATCCTTATTTACTTGTGCTTTTCTTCATGGTTCTGAAAGCATTTCGTGTTTCTTGTGGTGTCTATAGGAACAACAAAGAGGAAGGAGTTACACGGAATGACCTGTATTCATGCACTTTCTGGGACTTGGGCAGATAAACTAGATGAAATTGTTTATTATGCCTATAAAATGGATTTCCTTTGTAGCAATGAAGATGAATACTTTTCCAGCTTTATTCTTTTGATTGAGACAAAGCTTGATGATGATGTGGGAAATCTTGAAGTGCAACTATATCTAGTCTCAAAGTTTGTCAAGTCTTCTGTTACCTCGTGTGGGCAATTTCATCTGGATGCAGAACAGGTTTAAACCAAAGTTATTATTTAAAGAATTGTTATTTATATGGACAACACTTCTCAGGCTCATAGCTATTTCTCTTTCTACCTGCCTAGCTTTTGGTGTCCAAAAAAGAATTGTTATTTATATGTACAACACTTCTCAAGCTGATAGCTATTTCTCTTTCTACCTGCCTTGCTTTTGGTGTCCAAACCAGGTGACAAAAGCAAAGTGCTTTCAAGAATTGTTCTTCAATGGAGTATTTGGGAAATTGTTTGTCGGTTCCAAATCATCAGGGAAAAGGGAACTTTTGCTTCAGACAAAGAAACCATTATGGATTCCATCAAACATGTATTTGCTCTTGCCGCTGGAGTCACCAAATATACCTCCTTTCGCACCTTGGAAAATTAACTGGATGGAAGTCAACTCTTGTGTTTCTGTAGTTGAATTCCTAAAAAAAAATGCTTGGTTAAGTGCGGAGCATTCAAGTAGTAATGATGGTAGCTCTCAGCATCATACAACTGATATAATGGAGAGCCATAGCAATAGCAGAAACTTCATTCACTTGGCTAATAAGTTAGTTCATGTGGAGAACATCAGAGAGATGGTAGTTTTGGCCATTCACACTGGAAAAATTTATTCTGTCGTTGATGCCGTTTTCGATAGATCTGCTGAAAGTCCTTTTGATGATGATTCTTTTTCATCTTTTGCTGACTACTTCAACAAAAAGTTGGTATTGCTGATTCTATATATTATTTTGTTCATTAGATATTGAGTTTCTGCCTTTTATCTGTTTCTTTTTCCTTAATGGCTTCTAACCTGCTCAGGTATGGGCTAGTTATTAAGCATCTGAGACAGCCTCTGTTGCAGCTGAAGCAAAGCCATAATGCCCACAACCTTCTTGTAAAGTTCAACAAAGGTTCGTTGATTTTCTTGATATATGTTGTTGCAAGGATATGTCTCTTGATATCTATGCATCAATTTTCCCTTGATCATCATTGTGGATACTACACTGGTGTTGCTTTGAGTGCATCAAATTTTGTTTTAAATCTTTTCTTTCGGTTCAGTATCTGTTGTGGCCTGGACAATTTCTGGATGCTACAAATCCATGAAAGTTAACTGCATGGGTTTTCCATGTCTCCCTCTCCTATCTTTCTTCCGTTGTCTTCCTAATTTTCCATAACTGAAAGAAGAGGGTACTTGTTTTGGTTGCCTGATACAAAATATGATGTCATTTTGACTGGTATATGTTGATTATGTTCCCTAGTGATCTCAAATGCATGGTCTTTTGTGGTGGAAGGTGCAATATTAACTCGCTATGTAACTGGAATAATCTATTTTCATCTTCTTTCCAAACTACACCAAGAAATTTATTGATGATTATTCATGGTTGACAACTCTCCTAACTTCTGGATCCTCCTGTTAGTAAGCTCACCGAGCCATCGACGTGGAATGGTGGCACATTACTGCACCTAGCCCAATCAGAACAAAGCAACTAAACTTCCAACGTTTGAATGATTTCTCTATTAGTCTGGGGCTCCTATTAAATGGAACTCCTTGCTCAGAAGAAAGTAATTAGCTGGAAGATGAACTTCTGTTGCTCACCAAAGGCCATATTGTCACCGACTAACTACTCTGTGAATTTCTAATAGAAATCGGGTGTAACGGCATACTCTACTGGTTCGAAACGTGTTAGTTTCTGCCAGCCAGCCCACCCTTTGAGTGAACCCACTTCAGGCCACGGGCAGCAATGATTTTGGCATGTTGCATTTGTGATTTTTCCTGCAGAGCACTTGCTCCCGTCAAAGTCCTGAAGGACCTCAACAAATTGATATAAAAGAGTGGTTAATTAGCTCTGCTTTGTACGATGATCACATGGTCTATTATGTTACATATAGTTTAAATCCTTTTTGAGCTACTCCTGTACAATTGTTGAATTTCAGTTGAATATTTACCTTTGAAGTTCAATATATATGCAGATGGAAAGATTACGCAACAAGCACATGTTCACATGCCTCCAGAACTTCTAGTCAGTATTGATGTGCGAATAGATGTTTTGAAATCAGTTTATCTGCTACCTTCATTAATGAACCGACTGGAGTCTCTGATGCTAGCTAGCCAGCTTAGAGAAGAGATTACTCGTCATTCCGGAAACTTGAACATATCGAGCTCATTGGTTTGTATTTTTTCACTTCGGTCAAGATTTCCGAGGACAACAATCTATTTCTTGTGAATAACTTTTGTACTTCATTACCTTATTACTACCCACCTTTGATGATTAGATTCTGGAAGCGCTCACAACTCTAAGATGTAATGAAAGTTTCTCGATGGAGCGCTTGGAGTTGCTTGGAGATTCTGTTTTAAAGTACGCCGTGAGTTGCCACCTCTTTCTTAAATACCCAGAGAAAAATGAAGGACAATTATCTGCTCGACGCTCATGGGCTGTCTGTAACGCGACCCTTCATAAGCTGGGAACCGATCAAAAATTACAGGTTGCCGATCTTTTATCTGCTTGATTTTGTTTTTTCTGGAACTGCTTACTTGCTTTTCGTCTACATGGTTAGAAGCCTGACCTTACTATCCTAGTCATTCATTACCATTTACACTTCATTGTTTCTGGGAGCGTCTTGAGATTTGCATTCCTTCCTAATTTGCAGCTGGGAAAATCATAATGAAAAATGAAAATCAGATAAGGTTTGACCAAGTTAACGCGTGATGGCTCCACTTCCTATTAATGCAGTCTGATTTTTGCTTCATCTTGAACTGCCTTTATCGTTTTCGTACAATTCTCGTGCCACTGCCATTTAGTAGCTTCCTATTAATGCAGCATGGTATGCTAGCAAAAATTCTTAAAGCGGAAATATTAAATTGATCATCCTTGTGATTTTGCAAATTACCTCATGATCCCTCTCCATTTCAAAGTTAAGGCTAGCAGTTTTCACTCTATGGTTTGGCTGAAAACAAAGTACATGGTTGACTTTACAAAATTGTCAAGTTACCGTATGCTCTAGAGCTTAATGTAACAACCCACACATATTGGGAGGCTTTTTCTTGCGCAGAGGTTGACTGAACTGCCATGTGCATGGTGATTGGGCGAATTTGGACTACATGGAATATCAGTGTGTCAAAAGAGTCTAAGTATACTCTGGAATGTTCTAGAGATGGGTAGAAAGGCATGGAAACTTAGCGATAGGTAGAGAACGCACTGGAAGAAGAGTTGTAGCCACAGGATCAAGTCAATCTGAGGAAGTAGATGCCTATAAATACGTAGGAGTCATGTGTAAGAGCATCCCAGTCCTCTTCCAAGTCTTGTACTCTCTATTTTGAATATACAACTTTTTTTAGCCAACTTGGCCTTAGTGAGTGTGTGTGAGAGCAGCAGACATACTTGCTCGCCTAGTTGCCGCAGGCATTGGGCTAGAGTCCCAGTATCCAAACTCGAGGTGCATAGCAGGTGGTATCAAAGCTTGGGTCAGATGATCCCAAGCAAAGGAACAACGATGTCAACCTCAAAGAACGAGATTGTCAAGGACAACTATCCAAGATTGAAGAAGACATCTAAGGGTTGGAGCAATGCTATTGGAGATGCCAAGACATAGATGAAGACGGAGTTCGAGGTATTTGGGAACGGATGCAGCGGAACATCTTAGTTGGAGCAATGTGCCCAACTTACATCATGCTTTAGCACTAATAATTTCATGTATGACAAATCAATTTACCAAATATCACTTGGTGTTTAACTGGTTAAATCTCTCTCTCTCTCTCTCTCATGCACGCATGTGCGTGCGCGCACACTCCCCCTGCCACCACCCATGAACTTGCTCTTTGAACTTATTGTGAGATTTCACCGGCTTCCTGCAACTCTTTCACATGCTGTATTGCATATTACTATTCTACGTCACATCTCTTACTCAAAAGTGTACTGCAATAGCATCTGAAGACTTCCGCGATTTGCATATCTTAACAGGGGTATATACGTGATAGTCCATTTGATCCTCGTGGATGGACTGCTCCAGGGCAGCAATCTATACGTCCTCATCCTTGTGAACATGGGGTTGATACATCGGAAGTGCCTTTGGGGAGCAGATTCCAGACTGACAATGAAAAATTGAAGGTTGGCATGCTCTGCGATAGGGGTCATAGGTGGATGAATTCTAAAACAATATCTGATTGTGTTGAGGCCCTGATAGGAGCATACTATGTTGGTGGTGGATTAATTGCTGCCCTTCAATTGATGAAATGGTTTGGAATTGATTCTGAACTTGATCCCTCTCTGGTAAATGAGGTTATTAGAAGTGCATCGCTACGCTCTTACACCCCAAAAGCTGAAGAGATTGAGGCTCTAGAGTCAAAGCTTGGGTACATCTTCTCGGTTAAGGGTCTCTTGCTAGAGGCCATGACACATGCATCTGAGGCTGGAGTCAGCTACTGCTACCAGGTAAGAAATTTTTTCGAAATTCCTACACAATGTATTCTTATCGAAATTTTCTCGAGTAACAAATGGGAGAAAATACATCACAAATGAATCAATTAGTTAGCTTCAAAACAATAATTCTTTACTCTTAAAAGAGTTCATTGACTGAAAAGAAGATCACAATTTCTGGTTTACATTAAATTTTATCTAGAAATGGAAGTTTCTCGTTATTATAACTTTGAGTAAAGCAAAAAATTGTTACCATGCTCTGCATTTTGCAAGTTCTACAGCGAGAGTATATGACTGCACTTTATTTTCTTGGATATTTTACAGAGGCTTGAATTTCTTGGTGACTCTGTGTTGGACATACTCATTACATGGCATTTGTACAGAAGCCACACAGATATAGATCCCGGGCTACTGACGGACTTGCGTTCAGCCTCTGTCAATAATGAGAGTTTTGCTCATGCTGCTGTGAGAAGAAACCTTTATCCCCATCTTCAACATTGCTCTGGATTTCTTCTAGGTCAAATAACCGAATATGTGGAATTTGTTTCTGGTTCCTCTAGCAACACGAAGACAGCACAAGATTCAAAAGGTCCAAAGGTAAGTTATTACTTGCAGTGGCCAATGTCATGATTCGTTTGGTTTAAGCCTAAACTTTGTTGTCTATGGCCGTATGTATCTTTATCAGCTGCCTTTGTCATTATTATCTTCGTGATAACTGCTCATACTTGTAGTCTTGCACTTTTCTAGCTTGCTGCTTTGCAGTTCATTTACTTTCTGTTCCATCATTTTTGTCCTCTTTAATTAGTTTCTCTAATCATAACTTTTCTGCTAGGCACTTGGGGACTTGGTGGAGAGTATTGCAGGTGCACTGCTCATTGATAGCCATCTTAATCTTGATCAGGTTTGGAAAATCTTCAGGCCACTTTTATCTCCAATTGTGACCCCGGAAAACCTTGAACTACCTCCACTTCGTGAACTGATTGAGTTATGCGACTCTCTCGGGTATTTCCTTAAAGAAAACTGTATAACAAAGGGGGAGAGAGTGCAGGCTCAACTTAAGTTGCAGCTGAAGAATGCCCTATTGGTAGCAGAGGGATGTGGCCAGAATAGAAAAACTGCGAAGGGGCAAGCAGCTAGTCATTTGTTGAAGGAACTAGAGGTTTGTCTCTGCTCTCTCAGTTCCTCCCCTCTTATATTTCTTTCTTAGTTTTGCCATGTCTCCTTGGCTTTTTTCCATTCTCCTACCCTGTTAAGAGTCCATCATTGTCAAGAAGGCTGTTCAATTTATTCATTTGTTTACTCAACCTCTAATAAAGTTCTCTCAGAAGAAAGAAAAGGAAAATTCAACTCGACCAAGCTTTTGCCCCGAGAGTAGTTGTAGTTAACTACATGAATCCTATTCTTACAGTCTTCCCTATCCAAACAGAAATTCCCTGATATATATTGCAAGCTCCAAAGAATATTTCTGCATTTACTTCTGTCTCTTTGGTGCCTCATCAACTTGACAAAAGGTCACTTTTCCTCAGTGGCAGTCTTAAGACCCTACTTAAATTAATGTCTAAAGTCTAGACCATCTCAAGTGATACTCACACGCTCGTAAATTGGTGCTCACCCTGCCTTGTGAATTCTTACGAAAACCACAGCAAAAAATTGGAGAAGAAACGGTAAGTTAGAAGCTTAGTTGCACAAAGCGGGGGCGGGGGTGGGGGTGGGAACGGGAACAGGGGCGGGGGAGTGTAAGCACCAAGAAGAATTTGAGGTTGGGAGTGGCTTGAATAAATAAATGCGTAAAGAGTATTATCATTTGTTTAGTATAGTTTACATAGCCAGCAACAATAGACAAGGAGGCTTTAAGGACTTGAAGAAAGAGAGAAACAAGGAATTGAGTTGAAAAGGGCTTGATTTTCAGGTATTCTCTCACTTGTTCCATGCATCTCTATCCAACTAACGGGATTGAGTTCCCATATTAGCTTGGGACGAGATCCCATGGAGCTCCTAACTTGGGATCGCAAAAGCGAGTTTCCGAGAGAGAAACGTCACCATATTATGAGTTTCCTGCGGCTAAGGTTAGAAGACAAACACACAACACAAGGATTTAAGGAGATTCACCTATGTGGTTAGTCCCGTTCTATTCTCGTTTCCCTCTCTCTTGTATCTCTCGAAACCAAAAGTTACTGCATGTATGAGAACTAGACTTGGCAAACGGGTATACCCGCCGGGTACGGGTAAAATCCGGTCGGGTACGGGTAAAAACGGGTTGAGTATATTTTATCCGGTTTTTCCCGGGTAGGCTTTTTGGGAACCCGTACCCCAGGGGTAGGGTATTACCCGTAGGTAAATCATCAATTTCTGATTAATTTTTTTTATAAATAAATAGGCTTTAATTACCTACTAATTACACACATTTTAACTTCTAACAATCAAATAATTCATTGTTTCTCCATCAAAATTGATTACACAAAAATCTGAACATCTTTCCATAAAAATAAAAAAAAACCAATCTGATTTTTTTTTAATAATAATAATAAAAAAGAAAAACAATCTGCACACCGAGAACACACGACAACCATCAAGATCCACTGACTGAAAGTCTACCCAACAACCACAAAGCGACAGAGTGACAGTCGGCGACGGTGGTGACGGGGCCACGGTGATGACGGATCGGTGGCGACGGGGCCACGGTGGCGACGGATCGGTGGCGACGATGTCACGGAGTGACCGATCGGTGGCAGCAGAGATGCGGTAGATCGAGTGACTGACTGACTTGACGCCGTGGGCGAAGTAGGGTGGTCGTGACTTTGGTAGATCTGTGAGAAAGAGAGAGACTTGAGAGAGGGAAGGGATCTGTGAGGGAGAGTAGAGAGGCAGGGGCTGTGGAAGCAAGTGAGAAGAGGAGAGAATGAGATGTTTTAACCCTAAAAATCATATATATAGGCATATAACCGGGTAAACCCGAGTACCCGGTAACTGACCTGAACTTACCCAGATTTTACGGGTCGGTTCGGGTATGGGTCTGTTTTCGGCGGGTCTTCTAATTATGTACCCATACCCGGATTTTTTGCACGGGTACAGGTAGACCCGCAGGTCCGGATCAATTTTTGCCAGGTCTTGAGAACCCACTGTAGAGTGAAAATAAACCTTATTGAAAAGTAACCTTCTACCTGACCAAGAGCCACTTATCCACTTTATACAACCGACTCCTTTCTACGGGCCAGTTTCTCCTTTTTCTATATGATAGTCACCCAAGCTAACGAAAATATCGCTCTTAGGCACCTCATTCCCATCTGTATTTACTCCATCCTCATCCTCCTAGTCTTAGAGTGTGTTTGATAATGCAATTAAGCACTTAAAACTTAAAGTTTTTAACGATTTTCCATGAAGTGTGTTTGATAACGCTTAACGTTGTATCACTTAAAAAATTAATTCCTACAAAAAGTAGACTAAAATTTTAAGTCATGGTGGATTTACTTAAAGCTTATCGCTTAATTCTAAGTAAGATGGTTAAAAGTTATTTGACATAATTACGCTTAATTCTAAGTAAGATGGTTAAAAGTTATTTGACATAATTTTATATAAAAAGATAATTATCACCATAATGTCGCTTCAATTAATTTACTGGCAATACCGCCTCCACCACAACCATTATTCTCTTTTGCTACCACCACCACCACAATTTTCATGACCTAGCCACTACCACCACCCCCGCCACCTCCACCACACCATCGCCACCGTCACCACGTACATGTCTGCCAAAACTATCGTAATATTCACCACACTACAACCACTGTCATGACCGCCCCATGTGATGCCTATCGCTACCCCCACAATTACCAACACCACGTTTTTAAGCGCCACTACTGCCACCATTGACACCTTTCCGCCGCCGCCACCACCATTATTACTCCATTGCCACTGCCCCCACTACCACCAACATGACTTTGGCAAAAGAATAAAAAGTTATACAGTATAAATGTATAATTTTGGTAAAATGGATAAATTGTAAATGGGACAATTTTCAGATATTTGCTTTTAGTTTACCAAACATGTTAACTTATTTTTCAGTAAAAATTCAGTCGTTTAAAGTTTTCAGTTTTACGAATTCAGCGCTCAACTTTTTCAACACTTAAATTTCAGTTTAATCAAACAGTCTCTTACTGAACTTGCGTTTTGTGTGTCTTACTCCAGCTTAATCCAAGGCCCACGGATTAATGTGCTTGTCCACAACCCAGTTTTTCATGTACCCCAGCATTACAAGTCGAAATTTCATTTGTCGTTTCAGTAGTTTTCAAACAAGTTAAGCTCCATCTCGCATGTCCTTAATCACGTCAAACATACTTCGCAGGCCCTGCCCTTTGTTTGCTTGGCACCGTACTATTTGACTTTTCAAAATCTAGAAAGAGCATGCCAAAATCCCCTTTGCCCCCTTACATATCTTCATCAATTGCCTAATCAAGAAGATTGCTCCTATAATGCATCTCCGGGGCATGAAATCAAACCGATTCTCAGGTACTTTAGTCTCAATTCCTAGTCTAGGATTGATTACCCTCTTCCAACCTTCATAATATGACAGATCACTTCCCTATGCACTTTGATTATCTTATCCCTTACTTCTCATTGTGCTTCTTGTCCGCTGATTAGGCATCTTCTAATGGCTAAATCTATGGAACTAGATTAATTAAGGTAGCGTATGACATAATTTTTGTTTTCAGAAAACTGAAGAAAGTATTGACGTTTGGTTGACACTTTTTGTTTTGTTTTATTTTTGTTTTTGTTTTATTTTTTCTTTTTGCCCTTAGTTTTTTAAACTAGTTGGCAATTTCGGCTTGTTTTTTAACGAGTTTTCAGTTTTGGTTATTGTTTTGTAATCCAACCTTCAAGCTTCAACTGAAGCAATTTGCTATTCACGTTCTTACAGAACTCATTCAATCATTTCATCTCCACCACTACCACCAGTTATCCTCTAAGCCCCAACCACCACCGGCAGACAACCAACGTCGCCGCCCTACCGCTGCACCACCATAGATCTGCCTCAGCATTACCACCCTACCGTTGTCGCCACCACAGATTTGTCATACTGGCGCCACAATGCCGCTGTTGCCTCCCACAAGTCGACCTCACAGCCGCCAACCCACCGCTGTTGCCTCCCACGAATCTGCCCACCATTGCCACCCCATTGCCTTCGGAAACCAATCGGACTGCCATCGACACTTCCGTCCACCACCAGTCCCCTGTAACTACACCACCGTCAACAACCACATTGCGTCAACCACATCACATTAGCCACTGTCAACAACCACATTTCTCCACCACATTGCATCGCATCAACCACATCACATCAGCCACCTTCAACAACCACATCTCTCCGCCACATCGCATCACATCAATCACCGTTAACTTCTGTCCACCACCAGCCCCGTCATCAGCTCCCGAACTCATCACCACCAGGGATCCGCGTTCGAAAACCACCACGGATCTGGCGGTGGATCGGGTCATGGTGGTACCAAGGGGAGGAGGGATTGAATGCGGTGGTGGTGTTTGTTTGATGATGGTCTTTGCGGTGGTGTTGATGTGGGGGTGGTCGCAGGTGGTTCTGGAGAAGAAACTAGTATTAAATTATTGAAGGAAGAAAAATAAGAAGTGAAAACAGTAAAAGTGAAACTCAAAGACAAAAACTCCCTAGCAAACACGACTCTTTTTGTAAAAAAACTGAAAATTGAAGAGGGTTTTTTTTTTCCCTTCTTTTTGGAAAACTGAAAACTAAAGACCACAACGGTTTCAAACACAACCTAAAGTTGTTTCCATCATTCAAAATTGGCAGACTGCATGTTATCGACTCATAAGTGACTTAAAAGGTCTTATGTTGAATGGTAGATGTCTGTCTTCAGTCATTTGTAACTCACGAAACATTGCCGTTCGCATTAATATTTGATAGTAGCAGCATAATACAATGACGAAAGCCAATGTATTCTCTAGCTTCATGCCAAGTTCAATTAGTCACATAACTCTCGCAACTATTTATTTCACAGATTAGAGGGATTTCAAAGAGAAGAAAGCAGGTGCCTGATAATTATTGTGCTTCATCTTCTCTGGACTTGGCTAATGATATTGTTAGCCAAATATGTCACCAAGAATCTTCCCAGTCAACGGCCAGTAAAAGGCAGAAGATATTTCAGTTGCATCCAGAGTCAACTAGAGGTCCTAATGATTGTGCGAGCAAAGTTTCTGACCCGAAGCTTGATATTGCAGGTATGCATCAGTCACAATGTTCTTGCTTTTTGTAGGAAAAGAAAAACAAAGTATTGTACCCTCCTTCAATATGTATCTACTATTTGGAAGAAAGGCAAAGATTGGACCTCCAATATGAGTTTACCATTTGAAAGAGAGGGAAAGTCAGGGGTGGAGGCTTTGTAGTGCCGAAGTGGACCTACGCCTCCCCAAGTTTTCAACAAAAAAGCCCTTCCAACTACATATACGGCACTAGATGTCAAAATCCTTACTCACCTTGTCGCTAAAGCCATATGTTGTAACAGATGAACCTCATAGGCGCACAAATTAAGTTTACAAAAGTCAAAGAGAATGTGAATGAGCGAAAGCCTTGATGTATTGGCTAATTTCAAATAGAACAGGACTTTGTTTTTGGAGGTTATTTTTGGCATTCTTGTCTTTCTAAAGAGCAGATTTGTTTGGTTAAATTAGTAGTAGGTTTTTGTTTTTTGCCCCCCCACCCACCGACTGCCGCAAACGAACATTCAGGATCCACCACCGGGCAAATTATTTGTTATCTGTTTGAAGGAGATGCATTATAAAGTATGAAAGTTTTCGTCTCTGAAATGGAATGCTCGGCAATATGATGTCTCAGTGCAGAAAGCAAAGCTAACTTTTATGGTGTATCATACATGTATAATACATTACCTTGGACCCTGATTAAGTTGTATAAGTCAAGATCGGTTCTTCAATATCAAGGAACATCTTTTTTCTTACGGGATCATGCACCCTTTTCCTAGTTATACCGGAAAAAGTACAGCTGGTTGGATGTGGCTATGGATATGGGATTAACCTCTGGATTCATCTAATGTGTACATCTAAAGACAGGAGACAATGAGATTTTGCATATAATCAATTTCTTTTCATTTATTGGTGTGATGCAATGAAAGGGACATATATGGCATAATTCTTGAAGCTTTATTCAGTTATATGAAATGCATCTCAGCGACATGACTGCTTTGAAGCACTGATGTATCCCTTGTCCATGTGTCAAGTACTCGACACATGGACAAAAAAAAAAAAGTACTCGACTTAGGTACTTGATGCATTTCAAAGAGTACCCAGTGTAGTCAATTTAACTGCTTGATTAAATGGGAGCTGGTCACAGTTAAGGGGCATTCTAGAATTCAGTTTTACATGTTTATTTCCTTTTTTTTTGTGGGCAGTTATAGAATCAATTGACATGAGAAAAGGTGGTCCACGAACTTCACTCTTTGACCTTTGCAAGAGACTTCAGTGGCCGATGCCAACATTTAAAGCTACAGAGCATAAATCGAGGTTAGTCAAACAAGATTATACTCGATAAAGTTTATGATAGCATTTGTTCTTCTCAGATTTAACTTGCATTGAATTGATTCTTGTTTTGTACTGTAATTGTAATTGTGGCCTCAATATTTTATGCTGCACAGGACTCCCATTGAATTTGATGAAGACGGTCCTGAAAGGAGGACAGGTTTTAATAGTTTCATGTCACAAATCACCTTGACCATACCAGAATTTGGTGATATTCAACTCACTGGAGATCGACGAGCTGATAAGAAGAGTTCATTCGACTCTGCTGCACTCCACATGCTTTATGAGCTTGAACGACAAGGGAAGCTATGCATTGGCAAAGTGTGATATTTGGCAGTTGATTTTTTCTTTCCCTCTAGTTCAAACAAGAGACAGATGGTTATTTCATTTCTTTTACCAGTTACGGCTTTTTCTAACGCCACCTCGCCCGTCTCTACTCCACCTATGTTTATCCATTGCTGAAATGACCGCTAGCATCGGACTCTGGATGATAAACTAACCAAAATTTGGCAGTTAGACTTGCTGCTTGCAGTGGACCCTTTCGCACCAGTTAACACCGCCATTCAGATAAATAGTGAAGTTGGTGATCGTACATGTATCACTTGAGCATGTGAGTAAAAGATAACCACCAGCACCACTTAGTCATATGCCTTGGTGAGACCCGTCTTAGTGGCACATTTAGCAGGGCCCTCAGTTCTGTGATAGTTTATAACTCGCTCCCGCGTAGGTAGTATGTTCCTTGAAATATCCCTTTGCTGAACAAAGGCATATTGTGGTGGACTAACCAAGTAAGGGACAATTGGCTTTAATCTGTCCACTAGAGCTTCGGAGATGGATCTATACACCACCTTGCAGCATGCAGTTGGTCTGCTTTCTCTCATGGTAGTAGGTTTTGAAGTATTGGGATGAGGGTTAAAGTGAAGTTCTTCGAAGATTTTATCTTGTCCAGAAGAAAAGACATGGTTATTCTCAAATAATAATCCAGAAGTAGCTCATCTTTGTTACACCCCATTATGCCGCTGCCTGAAAATAGCTCTCAAAGGGACTATGAGTACGCATGTGCTCCACTCGTTCTCTACACAATATGTAGAGAACATGCGTACTCATGTATGCCGCACTGTGTGTGTGGGTGCATTGTGTCTGCAACAATATGAATTATGTGCGTATGTGTGATTGGCGATGTGCAGGTGGTTGCGGATCTATGTGATGTGTGTTGTGTGAGAGAGATGGGCAGTGGGGAAGGAGGTGACCGATTGGGTAATTTCATTTATTGCTGATTCTGTGAACTCTGTTAACTGAGAAATAAAAAAGTATAGTTTATTGTAATAAAATATTTAGTAGGAGTGTAGTGTAATTTGGATAAACTTTAGGAGTATTTTGTGTAATTTGAGCTGATTGCAAACATATAAGAGCATTTGGGCACAATGTCATCGTCACGAGATACCAGAAGATCCATCTGGAATCGGCAGTCTTACCTTGGAGCTTCAAAGGTATTTAACTCGGATGTCTCATTCTGAACGAACCCTTTGCTTCAGATAGGTTGGATGAAAGAAATAATTAATTACACAGAGGACCCTACTTTTCAATATCACCGCATAACACCTTTTGCTTTACTTTTCATTATAAGTGGGTCCAATCGTTGTTCATGTGCCTCTTGACATGTCCATTACTGAGGAGTAGTTTTGGCAAACCACCATAGTTCTTCCGGAGCGAATGTGGGTCGTGTTTATTTCACATAAGTACACAAGCATTCAAACATTACGAGAAGAAAAAAAGAAGAATAAGAGAAGCATGCAAAGTGGCGGAACCAAAATTTCACTGTAGGAGTACAAAATATATCGAAGTCAATAATTTTTGTAAAAATAAAATAATTTATAAAAATTGAATGTACTTTTGGATAAATCACAAAAAAAATATACTAAAAAACATCTAGAAAGTCTTATTAAGTTTCATGAGAGTCATTAAAGACTCTTCAAAACAAAAATAAAGCGAATACAAAATAGTCCTCCATGCTCTTTTATGGTAAACATACAAACAATGAAGCATTAACTTGAAAATCCTGATTAGAATTTGCTTGTTAATAGTCATGCATGCTCTTTTATGATAAAACCCCTATTTTTAAAACTCAAATTAAAACTCCTAAACTTTAAACCCTAAAAGATGAGGCTGAAAATACTTATTCTTTTCCAAGAATTGGAACCCAACATCAAAATTTTAATTTGAGATCAAAACCCATAATGAATAACTAAACAAGCTCCCAAGAATTAGAATTCAACACAACACTACACTTCAACCTCGTCCTCGCCTGCGCGCCGACTCCGCTAACCCCGTCGTCCGCGCCCACGCACCGACTCCGTGACCCCGTCGCCCGCGTGCCGACTCCGCGACGCCCGTCTCCGCATACACTTTGTCGCGCCGCTGATACAGTCGCGCCCCTTGGCTCTCTGTCACGTTATCATGCCGCCGGCACCGCACACACTCCGTCGCGTCATGTGTCACGACGCTTATACAGTTGTGCCCCCTGGCACTCTATCACGCTACCACGCCCCCTGTTGGTCCGTTCTTTCACCAGACCATGCGCACCTTGCCTTGGCCGTGGACATGCTTTGACCCACTCCCCGGAGTGTGCAGTATCCCACGGGGATAGGCGACTCCTTCGGGACATTATCTTTGCCAGGAGCTCTAAGTGCTCCAACATGAAGACTCCCCTTTCGTCAGGTAGACGGCTCCTCCAGGATGCTACCTCAGCCCGTCAGGTAGACGACTTCTCCAGGACACTACCTTGGCACGCTCCGAGTGCTTTGGCACAAGGACTCACACACGGGGATATGGGACTCCTCCGGGACACTATCTCTGCTAGGGAGCTCTAAGTGCTCCGGCATGTAGACTCATCTTCCGCCAGGTAGACGGCTCCTCTGGGATGCTACCTCGGTCCGTCAGGTAGGCGACTCCTCCGGGACACTACCTTGGCACGCTCCGAGAGCTCCGGCACAAGGACTCACCGGCGGGGATAGGCGACTCCTTCGAGACACTATCTTAACCAAGGAGCTTCAACTCCCCTTCCGCCAGGTAGACGACTCTTCCAGGACACTACCTTGGCGCGCTCCGAGAGCTCCGGCACAAGGACTCACCCGTGGGGATAGACAATTCCTCCGAGACACTATCTTCGCCAGGGAGCTTCAACTCCCCTTCTGCCAGGTAGATGGCTCCTCCGGGATGCTACCTCGGCCTGTCGGGTAGGCGACTCCTCTAGGACACTACCTTGGTGCGCTCTAAGTGCTTCGGCACAAAGACTCACTTGCGGGATAGACGACTCCTCTGGGATACTATCTCTATCAGGGTGTTTGCGTGACTAGCCTACGTGCTCTGGCACTGAGGGCTTTCATCGGCACCCCTAAGAACTATGACCCATGGGTCACTCCGAGACTGGAGTAGGTCTTAGAAGGGCATTGTGCCTAGTCCGCCTGACAGTTGGGTATCGGATCTTCCCTACCGCTGCCAGATCCTCGGCGTCTCTCGACGCCTTGTAGGACTCTACACGGGCTTTAGACTGGTGGCTAGATCAAAGGGACTCTGTGGCCACACCAGCGCTATATGAGCCGGCCTTTTCAAATAGACAGAGCGACAATATGCGGGGAAGGCCGGGTGAATATGCGATCGGAGAGTCCGTGGAGCACCGGCACCTGTGGACCCCTTGGTGACATGTTGCTCCCGGAGAGCACCACATGTCGCTTGATGACATCATTGTCTCAAGCTCTATAAATAGGGATCTTGAGAATTCATTTAGGACTGGACAATTTTCGGTATTAATTCTCACATTCACTTTCTCACTCTAGAATTTTAGAGAGAGAAATATACATGAGCTTGACCTTGAACCTAAGCATCGGACTGTGACTGTAGTCGTGTATTCACCCTGCGCCATTACCTTCACAGCCCTGCCATCCTCAGGTTCTGTCTGGGAAGCCCTTGGTCTCTGTCCTTGCTTCATCCTTATTGTGTCCCACATCAGCATACTTGGCATCTGACTCGGACTGCATTCCTTGTGACAACTCCACGTCGACTGCGAACCCACTTCCTTAGCATCACCAGGTAAATATAACCACCTAAATACAAGAGAAAAACTAACTAAAACACGATAACTATTGCCTAAAACAGGATAAGACGAAGTAAAACAACCAATCAAAAAACACCAACACTCTGGCAACACGAGCCCAAACTCTAGACACGTGTCTCCGTCACTACAATGTGTCCTCAATAGCACCACTTCGGCGTCGGAAAACCACCTTCTCAGGCCATTACACTGCTGCCGATCCTTAGAGGACACCAAAACAAAACACAAACAAAAGCCCTTCAAACCCATTGGAATCACTATAATTAAAAACACTGTCAGTAACCCCTCATAGCCACTGACTGACCACCTTGGTTCATCAGAAAAACCGACTGAAACCATGAGAATCACCAACCCTCACTAACAGCAAACCTTGGCCCCTCACAACCAGCTTCAATCGAAAGAAAGATCAACTGTAGTCGGAAGCCCATACTACCACTTTGGCCCCTCACCATCGGAATCACCCACCAAACCACCTTGACCCATCAGATGCCAAAACCAGCCTAAATCAAACAAACAAAACAAAGGTGCAGAATCCTCACCACCTTCAAAAGCAACCAACAAACATTTCTAGATCAAGGGAGAAGGGGAGTCAACTAGGGGAAGGGGGGGAAATAAACCCTTGAAAAAGGAACCTTGACCTACACTCCCCATCCCTTCTCTAACTGTTGGCTGCCCGACACACACAAACCTCGTTGGCGAAATTAACCTACACTTGAAGCCCACCACAAGCCAATCAAGGAGCACCACAAGGATCCCGATAGCTTAACCCCTCATCAAAACCCCAACCGATCTCCAGCATCGCAAATACGTGGATAATCAACCGGACCGATAGCGATCTGTCGCAATGTTGACGGCAGTCCAGCTCACCTTAACCACCAAGATCCCACATGAAAACCCTAATTAAACATTGAGCTAATCTACCACATCACCAACACACCGAAAAACCAGCGATTGTGACAGAGACGGAATTATGAGAGAGGGAATTTTAGGAGAAAAGGGTTTTTCGCTTTTTCAACTCTCACAGAGAGAGAGAGCTAACACACGGCCACTTGATTTGTGGAAATAATAATTAAAAAAAAAAGTTAAGCGTGCAAACTTATGTCGCTACTTTGGTTATCATTTGAGTGGCCAGTATGTGTTTGGTTCCAATATGCGGATGCAGAAGGAGAGAGTTTAATAGAAGCAATTGTGATGGTATCTAATGGTGATTGCAAGGGTTTGATGAAAAAGTCCGCTGTTTAAGTATGTGTGAAACGGTACTGGATTCCTATTTTTCCCTTAAAATTCCTTAGAGGGTGTTTGAGATTGATTCTAGATTGGTCAAACCTGATTAAATTCAGATTAAATCAGTTTTAAAGTGTTTGACAAAAGAAAGTAAACTGATTAAATCTGCTACAATGTGCTCAAAACTGATTAAATCCATAATCCTCATTTCCTTGGATTAAGATATAATCAGTTTTAGAGAATCATGTTTGACCAAAAGATTTACCAAAATATCTTTACTTTTAAAAAGACATTAAATGCTCAATTTCAGTTTAAACACACTATATGGTAATTTTGTTACCCTAAACTTACTTTAATCCTTTTTTACCCAAACACTTTCAACAACTTTTAATCTATTATGCTTAAAATGGATTAAAGCTGATTTTAGAAACTGATTCTGATTTAATCAAAATCTACTTTTAAGAATCAATCACAAACGGCCTCTTAACCATGTTCCTGAATAAAGCCGCAACGAAGCCTTAAGCGATGAGTCACCTCCCCATGTTCTCTCATTTTGTTGGTTAATTAGAAGTGCACCTTACTAATAGAGAGGCACCTAAAAACTTCTGTCATGGATAAATGCAGCGGAACTACCGATTAAAGCTCAAAGTAAACCACAAGGTGTTCTTCGGTAAAATTGAACCCAAGGGTTCTATGTGAAAACAGTGACAAACCTCATGGGGGTCAGGTGTTATTAATAAAACAAAAGGCACTATACAACAAACCTCATCGATCATTGCCGATGACTGACGACTCAATTTCCCGAGATTGAAATCACCCAACTAACCGCAAAACCAATCTCTATGAATTTGGCACGTTACTACATGAAATGCAATTGTTATTAAAAAAAGAAAAAAATTGTGCTCTAAGCTCATGTCCCCTGAAACTCTGAAAGTGTTGAACTATTTACATTCGAGAAGAAATGTCATTGTCCCGCAAAACGTCAACACCAATTAAGCTATAGTCCTCGTCTTCAAGCCGAATTAGGCGAACTTGTGAATAATACTGAATACTGCTGCATCCAACGTTCCCATCCCGAAGGTTAAGCTCCTCGATAAGAAAACTAGAAAGCAACAAAGCACTCCAACAAATGCAGGTAAATCCTACCCCACTGTCAACTAGAAAGCCACAGAGCTCTTCTTTCCTTTTTTTTTTCCCCCCTTTTCCCCCCCAAAATATACCACTAGGTTAATTTACATTTGACTAATGCTAAACATGATGGAATTTACTGACATTAAGATACACCGGAAAACATTGCTGGAGGACAGTAATAGGAAGTTCTTATAGTCATTTCCAATTCCAAGCTACGGAGATGCCGTCCACTTATGCAGCAGTGCGCCTTCTCACAGGTCACAACGAACTAGCACCATCCATACAAACAACAATTATAAGACAATCTCATGCTCTGATCAACAACTCATAGACATTGCTATTGTTATCCCCGCTAACACGCTTTAACATTTCAAAACTTCTACGACTCCCTAGAAAGTCAATGCGCTTAAATTCCAGGAAACCACGCTCCAAAGTGTCTTTACAAGAGTACAATAATCGGACTCGGTCTGCATGCCTTGAGTCGGTGTGAATTGCTAACTCTATTTCCTCAGCCGACATATTCTCCTATCACAGAGCACGAACAAAAGGGGTCACATTAAGACGATTGCATCCAACACCCTATGCACGAAATTTACTATTTTCTCGTATCAAATATATATACCTCATACGTTGCCAAAAGAAGTAGAACTATTGTTGCTACCATTTGTTCATCGTCATGATAGTAAAATCATTATTCTGATGTGTTTTGTTATGACAGGTTTGAGAGCACTAAGGGAATGTTATAATTGCTTGTGAAAAGAGCCAATCGAAACTTAGTAAGCATGAACCTAGGACAATTGCATTTAAGAAAGGAACCTTACAGCTGATTGTTTCCAATATAAAAGTATACTAGTTCCTCTCAGATTAGCAACAACCAGAGTCATGAGAAGTCAAGACACCATTAGATCAAGTTCAAGAATAAGGAGAAAAAATAGATCGCGTATACTATAACCAGTTAACAACCCTCATCTCTCAAGGGAAAAGCCTTGCGGAAAAAACAAGTACCTGGTAGAATGCATAGATAAAATCCAACACCTGCAAACAAGTAAAGCCTGTATTGCTGAAAAACGTCCTTGAACAGGGGCCCATCTCAGCGAACCGGTCAAGTGGGAACAGTATAGTAAGATAGTGGTTTCTCAATATCAATTCAGTTTTCTCACTGCAAGAGAACCACAAATAAGAGATGCCGCAGTAAGTTAAAGCAGGCTATGCACTTCTCATAACACCAGACCAGTAAAAGCAAAGTAAATTGCTCACTAGTGAATCACAGACAAACTAACAGGTACAAATGTGGAACACTAACAAAGTATCTCCTCTAGAAGATTAAACAAGACCAGAACTGCAGTCCAGACATTATCCAAGCAACAGACACATAAATTGTATCCACTATATTGTCATTGACTGCTCACGTTTGCAGGAAGACATGAGATGGAGTTCCCTTAGGTGTCTGTCAGCTTTGAGCTAAGGTCTCGGTGTCATACCAAAATACCTGGGATTTCCTGCCCTACATCCAAGATCTGGGGATGGTCTTAATGAAACGGGGAAGGCTAGCCTTGTAGCCTAGGGTAGACACCAATGGACCCCAAAAGAAAAACGCATAGATGGAGCCACCTCTAAGTGGAACTGAACAAGTTCAAAACCAACCACTAAAGAAATGCATTATATCAGCTGAAACAATAAGAGAAGACTTTAATAACCTTTCTGTAAGTGGTCTGGAAAGGTTTACAAATAAAGCATCTGATTCCTTCTCGTCTCCCTTTGCATCAAAAAATATAGATGTGTGGTGTTCACTTGCATCTCCACTACTAAAAGAGTCTGTGTAAAGTGAAGCACTTGAAGTTGGCTCCGATATGGACCAGCAGATCGACTCCAGAACGCTGCCTGAGGTTATTGGGCGTATCGGAGTATGACATTTCTGAAACTAGAACAGATACAAAATCACATGCCCATTATTTTCATCAAAAGGGATGCAAAGAACATGAAGAAACAACTTAGTCCAGGCAACTCGAAGTCAGTACCAGCAATTGTATTGACTAATTTATAGCCTGACCTGAAATCATCGGGTTTGGCATGGGTTGAGACGTCCAGAAGGCAATCGAGGCACAAGCCCAAACATATATACATATTCATTGTAATTTCAATGCATGTTGGTGTGTGTATATATAAAGTTCACTACATTTTTCTGGTACAGTAAGTTCAGTACATTACATGGTTAAATATCTTTAAGAAAAGACATGATCCCCAACTACTTGTCCAAACAAAAATACTATTGATCGCCATGGAACTAGAAATACAAAGAAAGCAGTTATTATTGTTAGTGATTTAATATTAACTTCACAATACAAATCAACTTGGCTTGGCGTCAAAACTCAATCCCGAACGAGAATGGGCTTTGATTGAGGGTTCCAAAGCCCATCCCAGCCCGAGTCAAAACATATAGATACTGCATCTGTAATCGAAATTAGATACATGGAGTCCAACTTATTCACAAAGCCGCTAGAAAGGGAGGGACAGAGCGAAGAATGAAGGGAGGGAGGGAGGGAGATAGAGAGAGAGAGAGAGAGAGAGAGAGAGAGAGAGAGAGAGACGGTATTATACATAATTGACAACATCTTCGTCCCATGTTCGTATTACAGCTTTAATCACAGCAAAATACGGCATTATACATAATTGACAACATCTTCTTCCCATGTTCATATTACAGCTTTAATCACAGCAAAATACTACACTGCACATCTTCTAAAAGAGCATATATGAGTCAGAGTTCAAAATTGTATTTATAGAAGCAGCTAATTCTAATAGTTATACTAAACTACAACAACGAAAAGAAAAAGGTTGCAGAAAAGTAATGGCAGTACCATAACGACTCTGTGGCGGTCAAATGAAAAGCCTCCCATAAGATCAGTAATTGTACATTAAAAGAATTTGTGTACAAATAAACCATCAACTTCAATTAAGATAAACAAACAGCTGATTACTACCTGCATGTGGCGACTCCGACGCTTTCTGACCCCATCTTTTGCTAGTTTCGCAATCTTTTGTCGTTCTTCATGGCTTGCTTTTATTCTGACATTTGATGCGTCCCGAGACCCATTATCATCCTGAAATTCATTGAAAGAGAAGGCTCAACATGCATAAAATATTTGGTAATAGAAACAGAAATATGAAGATTTTTATGGAAGACTGAGGAATTATTCTATCTCACAGCAGATTTGAAGCTGCCACGGTCAATAATACATTAATACTGCTCCATTTATTAGCACTTGAAGTTTGCGTCTATTACTATGCCCCTGCCAAACCACAAGGCACCGACATTGGGTTGCAACGGATTTTTTGCCCAGTTCACAATGAATTGTAGCATTTTGAACACTTAATTTTCCATCTTAATTTTCCAATATTGCTTCTCAGCCTGCCTCTTTGCCATGTTACCCACAATATTTAACATTGTGTTCATCCCAGTACCACCCACTATTTCCACAATTGTGGAGTTTTACTCAGTTCACCTGCCCGATTAGCCCTTGGTTCTACTACATAGTGGACTTAAGCAAAAAGAGTTGACAGACTTGGTCCTTGAAACAACATAAAACCAACTACACATCACTTTTTATATGCACAAGTAGTTTTTCTTCTGTGCTAATAAGTAAGAATATCAAAGATGTAGAAGGTAAGAGAGAGGATGAAGGGAATCTACCTGCCCATAAATGTTATTTTGGACATTTTCAAGCATCGTTCCGAGCTGCCGAGCCAAATCAGCAGATATATGAACAAGCCTCCGCAGATGCATTTCCTTTGCAGTCTTGAGAACCCATAGCGGCTAAGGCAAATTTTATGTTAATCAATAGAATTATAGGGCAATCGTAAAATGTAGGAAAAATATAGGAAACAATCAATCCGCGTCAGAGAAAGTTCAAACATGTCCGTCACTCACAAAACTTTTTGATGTTAAAGAAGGTTCGAAATTGTATTTTGTGCTAATTTAAAATGGATATGCAGTATAAGAGCACTTACTGTAACAATGTTGCTGGAGTAACCAAGATATTTTCGAACGGAAGGCCCTTCACACACGACATGACTGACGTTGCGACCAAAAAACCATTGGTCTACCAGTGTAGCACCTTCTCCCCTAGCAGCCTCAACAACCTACGAGAAAACATCCACCGATACAGATTAAAGTTTGACTGAAGGAGGTTAAGTGGTGCTACTCTTCCCAAAGTTTGATTCCTAAATGAGATGGCACATTCTGGTTCATGGATTTGAAAACAATGGATCCCGCTATTTTTTAAATACGTAGCTCACAATTTGCGACATCGTGTGGGAGTCACATTTGTGGATATAATCTCGAAAAGAATAGCAACATGCACAAACCGCCAACACTTTATCGAATGAGCCAATACGTGTCTTCCTTAAAACCAAGTATACCTTACTCCGCAGCTCGGCAGGAACGTCTACATCGATATATAAAGAGTGACCAGCCAGATTTGCTTCCAAATTTCTCCCAATCTCTCTTCCTGAAGAGCGTGCTTGTGGTCCTTCAATCATGTTAGATTGCTTAAGATGTTCAAGCATGCCACTAGGAAGACAAGAAGTGGGAGTACCACTAAGAAGAAGAAGCCGGTTCAGATCATCCACAGGCATACCAGTTTCTCCAGCACTCTTAACACTGTAAAGCGTCTCACTGAACCTCACTGCAACAAACAAAAGCAGCAAGCACTCGTGACTACAATAACAAAATGCATCAAAAGTGATGTTCAGGCTTCATCAAGATATTTCAAAGACAAGCTTTGCTCATTGGATTAGGCATAGCCTCACGTGGAAACCTTCTCTGTTAACACCAGGATAAAAAGGCGCACACAAACCATCTTTAGCCAGTAAGTATAATACTCCACGTGAATACTGTGGCGCACATGTAGTAAAGCATTTTCGGACACTCTACCATCAAACAGTTGACGCTAAATAAGAGCTCAGTCATTAGGATGTGAAAGTTTTGCATCAATCGCAAGTAATCTTAGTGCTCTTTTTTCCAACCATCCACAAGTAGCGGAAGAAATACTAATTTCTTACAATTTCTTCTGACACTATCCACGAACCATCCGAGAGTAACAACAAGCAGACCATTTTTGGATCCATGTTTGAGAGCATGCTCATATTTACGTCCACCAGAGCTGTAAAGCGTGTTAAGAAAGTTCCACAGGCACGCGGTTTGGGGAAACAACTGTTATATCAAATTAATAACCAAGGAGCGACAAAGATATTGATGACTGAGATTGAAATAATAATAATACAGAAACTTATAATAATTCTTTCTTACTTGGTAGAAACGAGACAACCAACTGAGAATATCATAAACTCAAGCCAAAGTTACAAGATTCAATCAGGCATATTAACACAATTTGCAATATTATTACAAGGGAGAGAGAAAAGGATATCTGAACCACCAAATGGGTGCATTGAGGATGCAGATGGGGACTATACTGACCACCCAATCTCTCAGTTGCATCCGAGACTTGCTGCCTCGCTTCTGTAAATCACACATTTCACGCTTTGAGAGTTGAGAGAAACTTTAAAAAGTGCACCAAGAAAACAGAGAAATTGAGCTGCTCCTTTCATTTTCACTATATAGAATTTTCACTGATTTTGAGTGATACAAACAGGAGGCTGAGTTGAAATGTGCGAAAGAGAGTATGCCATATAAACGAATCAATGCACTAACACCTGCCTACAACAAAAAAGAATAAGATAGGCTGCAATCACAAGTACATATATGCGCTGATAATGAAATAGGCAAAAAAAGCATAAAAGGGGGGAGGTGCAAAGCATATTCAGACCATCAGAAACATAAAGAGGGGTATGAAAGGAGAATAACGGAACAAGCAAAAGGGAATCAAGTGTCATGAATGAATCAAAAGAGTCATTTTTTCATTCATTTCCTTTGTTGATGTAAAGAAGTAAGAAGGTGATTACCTTTGGATAGACCGGTGACACAAATGACGAGACCAGAAAAGGGACCGGCGGTGGTAGATGGAAGAAGCTCACCCAGTTGCTGTTGGGAGTAGGGGGACATTATGGGCGTGGGGTCGGGTCGTAGAGCTCTGAAGGAAGCAAGTGAGGAATTGGTGATTTCTCCAAACAGCCTCGAACACCCCTTGGTGTTAATCACCTTCACTCTTCCGCCGCCTCCAGCCATTTCAATTATGGAATATTGCTCCGAATGATGAAAGCAAGATTAATGCTTTACATGATTTGCAGAATGGGTATGGTATGCTGCAACAACATTAGGAATTATCATACAATTCAGTGCTTTTGCAATGGAAAGCAAAGTAAAAGAATGAAAAAGATGGGGTGACGGTGACAAGTACAGACTAGTACATGGGGAATACGACGCCACTCATGCCGTAGAGACAGACAGACAAGCGAAGAGGATTCTAGCAGACCGACGGAAGAAAATCAACGGACGGGATAAGTGGGAATTTGAAGTGTGGTGAAGATTGAAAGACAAATTGGCAAGTTTTTTGAGAGATCGGGAGTTTGATCCCTGATGAAAAGGACAAATCGATGATTTTTTGAAATACGGGGGCTACCGTCTCTCTCTGCGCGTGGAGTGGAGTGGAGTCTGAATAGAATAGGTGCTCAGGCTGGGTGCTTTTAGGAGGGAGGGAGGGTCGGCGTGGGATGGGAGTGGGTCACCCACCGTGGGTGACGAAAACCGTATACTTTTTTGAAAGCATAAACCAGAATCACATAAAGTTCAGGCCCCTCAAATTATCTATTACTGCTTTTAGTTGACTTGTCATGATTGATTTGCTTTAAGAAATACAATACGAGCCATCAACCATGGTGGCTGAGAGCAGATTTTCGTGGCGACACGAGCTAAAGACTCCCCCACACACACCACATAGTTCACGCAACTATTTACGGATTATAATCTGCAATTCTGTTAAGATTTTTTGAATGGTTATAAATATTAGGGGTTGTCTGAAAATATATATATGTGCTAAATATGGCTTTCAAACTAAGTTTCGAATTAGTGGATGCTGCTAAAGGAAATGGGCATAGGAAGATACAACTTTTGGACATTAAACGCTTTGAATTACAAGTTACCCGCTGGGCGTGCCATTGTTTACATTCAAATGGTAGGAAAATGTTACACGTGATTCACAATGTAGTTTTGTTTTTTTTTTTTTTGTCTTTCTCTAAGGACTTCTTGAGTGTTTAGAATGTGCCTGAATGTGAAATGGTGAAATGACAGTGCAGAAAGTGCTCCCACATGTGAAATAAAAAGCATCTAACTTCTACGATGATTTTTTATAAACTAATCTACCAATTTGAAGGCTTTTGACAAGAAATGTAAATAGTAAATTAATCTACACTGAAGAAGGTTTTGACAAGAAAAAGAAATAGAGTTTTGATTGATGCTGACTATGATATTACAATAAGTGTAACATCTCGAAAATCCAGAGCTCCATCGCCCGAACTCCCGGAATGTTAACCTACAACTTCATATCAAGCCTGTCCACTGACACATACTTCAAAGTTCTAACTAGACATTAACTCAAATACTTCAAAATATGTATAATCCAAAAGAAACTTTAACTTAAGTAAGTCTTACAACTCAAAACTTCTAAAACTCAATTTAGGTTCCTTACAAAGCAATTAACAGTATTGGCCCACGCATGAGTCTTACTTCACAGCAGTGGTGGGCTCATTGAAGTATCACACAGACTCTAAACACATTCTTGAGCATTCTATGGCTGAGCATTAGCTGCAAAAGGGAATCAAACGAATGGTGAGCTTTTGAGAGCTCAGTAAGGTCGTTCAGGGAACAACCAAAAGGATTACAAGACAACTCGAGTTCAACCGGGATAATGTCTCGAAACATTTCAACCATCATGAGCAGTTTTGTAATTTTTCAAAACAACCATAATCAGTTATAAGTATATACAAAAAAACGACCAAAAACAACCACAGAACGACACCAAAATAAACATTGGCAATCACTCAATTTCCAACAAACAATAACAGTCATAACCATATATCAAACCGATTGTTTAAAGGTCATTTTCAAAGCCATCATTTTTAAAAATACAAAGATGATTTTTCAAAATAGTCTCAAAACGAACACAGATACTTCAAGGGGAAGGGTTTCATATAAACACAAACGGTTTAATCAAAGTATGGGAAAGAGTTTCAACTCAATCCCTTCAGTCAGGTAACCGTACCTTCACTTGAACATCGTTTTAAAAAAATTAGTAATTGTAAGATACAGTACAAGAAAATTCAAGACGTTGATCCTGGGCAGATGCAATGTCATTCAGGCAATGCGCAGTTCTACACATGCACGAGGTACGATAATAACTAGCCATCTTCTTCGATCAAGGAACTAGCCTGCTTCCCCGTAGGAAGTAGTAACAAACCAGCCATAAAACGCCTCCCTACGGAACAAATTTCCAGGTCAACACAGAAACAACGGTCACCAAATCAACAAGAAATTCATTGCTTAACATGCAATTTAATGAGCACCAACCTGAGTAGACATAACCAGAACAATTGAGGTTTCAATAACAATTAAGTATATCGATATAATTTATCACTTAGAATTCCAGAATAACTACAACAAATAACAAGAACGATTGCTAACAATTATCAGATTTAGGCATTTTTAGCCTTAAAACTTGATCCAACATGTATAATAATTTTGAAGAAGAGCATAAACAATTATCGAATTTGCTCAATGTGCAATAACAAGCGAGCATCGAAAAGATTTCCAATTGACCGGTGCTGGCTTAATGTTGGGGTTTCCTTGATAACATGCTAATATCAATATACAATTCAGTGTTCAACAATAGCCATACGTAAATTGAAAGAATACTTACGAATACGAGTTACCGGAATAAGGGTTTGGATGGAAATCCTTACCCGGGATTCAGATAGAAACCCTTATCTGGATCCGAAGCTACGCTATCTAACTGGAAAGTCTATTACTTTAACCTAAACGGAATAATCAACTGATTAGAATGCGGTCTACGCCACAATATTATAAATCAATACGGACTCATACATACTCCCAAAATGAACCCCCCCTCACCGGTTATGTAAAATTACCAAAATGCTCATAAGGTGTAAAATTATCAAAAACACCCCTCTCATACCTAAATCACCAAAACAGTATTCCCGTAAGTAAAACCACTAAAATAACCTTCCTGTATGCGAATTTACCCAAAAATTCATTTTATAGGTAAAATTACCAAAATCCTCCTCTGGGTGACAAATTACCAAAATATCTCCCAGGGCCTTCCGGCGCAGGAAAAATCTTAAAAAGGCTTTAAAACATTATTTTAAGCATCCTGAAGTCATTTTTTGGTTCAAAAGTATTTTAGAAAAAATTTCTTATGAAAATCCTAAATCAATGTTCGGACCGAGCGCTCAGAAACTGGTTATGCAAAAAATTGCTATCGACCTTAGAATGGCACAAAAGTTTAGGAAATGGAACATCTCAGTAATATAAGGTTTTCCTAAAATTTTCAAATTAAAATAGCTTGGTTTGCTATGCTAAATAATTCGATAATTATTTTTAATTGATAACCTAATTTAGCATCTTTCACGGTCACCAAAAATTCTCACAAAATTTCAGAGCGTACGTCTCATAAAAATAATATGGGTTACTGTTTTAAACTTTGTCAAATTTTGATCCTAACTATTTATAAAAATTCGTATAAGATTGCCTAAACTAAACCCCACTTTTTTAGTGACAATTACAGTCACTATTCCCACCTTAACGGATTAAACACACACACACACACACACCTACAATTCCCACCCTCCTGCACTCCTAGATTACACTTAACTATGTACACACCCTTAAACACTAAACACACATTACACACACCAATTGCACTCCACATCACACACACAATCACTCACCTTATACCCAACACACTATATTTAACATGCATGCTCATTGTATACCTACACTGCTCACTACACACACACACACACACACACACACACATTGATCTTACTAATACACTCACACAAGCACACATTAAACCCACACACACTCACACAGCTGCACAAACACACACTTGCACAAATTGTTGTGCGAACACAAACACACACACACACACACTACTGCTGCAAAGAACAACAAAACAACAACAACAACAAAACATCAGCAGTAGCAGCAAAACAGCACAACAGCAGCAGCATGGCACAGCAACAAAACAACACATCAGCAAAATAGCAGCACATCAACAGTAGTAACATAATTTCACACACACACACACACACAGTTGTACCCACAGAACACACATTGCTCACACAGCAAAACACACAACACCCCATGATTTCACACAGTGGAAACACCCATTAACACCTACTGCTACCCCTCTCCCCTATCTTGTACACACATAAACCTTTACCAAATTCTCACACACTCAAGTCACATATACAAGCTGAAATTCACCAAAATTTACTCGCATACACACTAAATTTACAGAAATTAAAGATAGGAGACCTTAGAGCTTTCCCAATTTCTCTCCCTCTCTCTGATTCTTGCCCAAATCCCCCCTCTTTCTTCTTTATCTATTTGTTTTCTTCTTTATTCTATGTATTTGTTTCTTCTTTCATGTTTCTCCCAAATCTTTTTTTTTTCTTTTGTTTCCTTTTTATTTCCTTTCTTTGATTTCCCCTAAAGATCTTATCCAATTCATTAATTTATAATTTAAGTGATTAGTCACCAAATAAGAAAGGAGGAGGTGGTATCTTCTTATGACCAATTTTTATAAAATTTGACACATAAATGCCTAACTTTCAAAAGTTGCAATTTAACCCCTAAAGTTTTCTAAAATTACAAAATGACCCCAAGAATTTCCAAAATTACATTTTTGTCACAAATTCATTTTAAGCTCCCATTCGCTACTAATACCTAAGCATTGCTCAAAATTAATGCCCGTTTATTTTTTGGGTCTCCGATAGTTATTTTAAACAGCTCCAAAAGTGCGGGATATTACATTCTCCGCACCTTATAAAAATTTCATCCTCGAAATTTAATCTCAGATCTTCCATCACTTACAACGTCTAGGCACTATGCTTCTGATGCGTCCCTCAGATAACTATCATGTAACAGCTGAGCTACATTTAACCTTCATACTCAGATTCCTGTCCCACGAGTACTTGAACTCAACTATTTAAATTTTAAATCGTACTGCTAAACTGAAACCTTATCAGATAATCACTTCACTCTTACTACTCCAGAATTTTCCGAATGGTGACTTAACCATTATGAAACTCACTGAACTAAATCTACGCTACTCCAAATTCAACGCATATGAATCGAACAAAATCAAACTCTAATACCAGAGCTTCCATTGCATTGTACTGATACTGTAATAGAGTTATATCATTTGAACAGTCTATTTAATGATGGCAAGCTTAACTTCAAGCTTAAGGTGTACTAAAATACTGATGATGGTCCTAAGTGACTTGCAGTCTTAAAACACTAATATGGATAATCTATTGCTTCAAGCATTCACACATTCACACATTACAAAAGACCGAAACCTGTAGCCACTAGGCTTTCGCTGCGCATTCTAATATCTCTAATCAAACGAGTCCAACTGCTACCGAATTCGTCACCAAGAGACGTGTTACCTATACATAGTACAAAATATGATTTTGCATACCTATGTATTGCACTTCACTAGAGTGTAAGGTTCTAAGTTATCACATCACTTTTGATTCACAGTCACATTAATTTCAAAATCTTACAGCCTTATCCTTCAATCATTGGTTTCAGTTAAACGTTTAAAATCCTTCAGTTCTAAAAGTAAGTAACATTGGGTCTATTGTTGCGTGCTCAACCAAAATCTCAATCTTATACTGAACCATCAAATAGATTGTCCAAATCTAGGCCACATTCTCAGAGTCTAGTCTCACTCACAGATTATCTGAGGCTTAGAAATCTACCTAATCTTATATTAGGGCAAATGAAGCCATGCAGATCTTAATATTAGGTCAAAATATGCATGCATAACATATTGTCGGTTTCAAACTAGTTTGAGAATAGAGCACAACCAAATTTTGATAACCAGATTAGCTACAAGCAACAATTATAACATGTTACCATTTTGAAACGTATTAAACAAACACCAATCACAAATAACTAGTGGTAATTATACAACAAAACATTTGACATTAATCACAACAAACAATGATCCTAGTCAAGCATTTAGGGACCAAATGATAGCAATAATCACAACCGAGCGATCAAAATGCAAATTTTTTTTAACAAAACCATACGTATTGGCTCTCAAGTTTCTCAATGCAAATATGTGATATTCCAGAAAAGCGACGAGTACAGAAACAATAATATAGGTTTGACGAAACAAAGTCAACCCAATGACTGAAGCAATTACAATTAGTAAAGGTTATTGGTCCTTAATAGGGTTCATAACTTCCCCATGGCCAGTGGGTCAGTTACTATCCCATCAAGTCCAGATAGATTTGAAAGAAACAGATAAATATCCTAGAAAAGGAATAAAAGGACTCGTATGAATGACATCTTCTCCGACGTCTCGGAACGGATTAACATTGAATTAAGTTGTAATTGAATTTAATGTACAAAAGAATGAACGAGATGACAAGACAGGATTTTAAATTTCTTATCGTACACTCAAACCAAATTTTTAGACTTAACACCTGTCATTCCTCAACAACACCATTTTTAATCATAAATCAAATCGCTAACTTAACTATTACCCAAACCTTACGAACTTTCAAACACTACTAGGGTTTCCCCTGACAATACACAGATGCGTGATTAGCAAATCACCAATTCATACCTAGTATGATATCAAAATCCTGAACAACAAATCATACCTAGTATGAGATCCACAGGAAGACCTGTATCCGCAACATGGATAATATAATCACAGAGAACCGTAGAATAGTCAAAGACTCTCCCAACGGAGTGCCTATCGTAAAATCAGTTCATAAAGGATGGGTTCTCACTCTCAATAGCTATGAAAAACTAAAGGGATACCAAAAAATAAGTCATTCCGGAATCAAACATCATTCGAGCATCTAATGGGTTAACCTGTAGTGTACCTGACACCATGGCACCGGATGTAACAACACCCTAAACGAACATTGAATAAAGTCTAATTGATGTCCCAGGCCTCTGCTCCTGCTAGACTTGAGATTGCTGAGTCTGCCTATGTTGACCTTGTCCTCTTTCCCGACGAGGAACTTTGCTTGTTGATGCACTAGCTGTAAGTGCAGAACAGAAGTTGACTGATTATTTCTAACAACTAGACAGTCTCGAACTTGACACTCCACACTACCACATCTAAAACATCCTCCGATAACCTTGTAGCATGGCCTACCACCATGATACCTCTCGCACGTGATACATGGGGTGGCTAGAAAAACCGATTTGCCATTCTAACCAGTACCCTATATAGGTCAAATTCCAAAATTATGTGATGGTCCAACTTTAATTTTTTTAGCTGATTGAGGAGCACCTACACCCTGCGCTCCTTCAAATCTCGTACTCTGCCCTGGGTCGAGTCCCAGAACCCTACCCAAGTCCAAATCCCTGAGCTGAAGTAGGCATGAACCCATGCCTCTACCTCATCCTCAAGCCTTGGGCACCTTATCATGCTAGCGCTAACAACTGTTGACGCTTGTTCACCCCTGTAGATCTTTCTTAGAGGAATTCTTACATACCTCTCTTCTGTCCACCCCGCCTTTGCCTGTACCTCTTTCTTTAGTCAGACTTGGATTGTTCTAAAGTGCGTGTTAAGTCTACACATTCCCTTAGCTTGTCAACCGAGCAGAGATCACCCTATTTCCCAATTTATGCCTACGGCCCCACTCAAACTTTCGGCATCTATCTTCTTCCGCTGGCAACATCCTTACTGCAAATCTGGCAAGGCGCAAAAACCTCATTTCAAATTCATCTACCGATTCTTAATGTCCTTGCGTCACCGTGGCGAATTCCCTCAACATCTAGTCATGATAACTCATTGAAAAATACCAGTTGAAGAACAATTCCCTGAATTGTTCCCAAGTCATCTCATCCAATTGTTGACAAATCAAACTCCTCTCTACCATTTTCCACCACTGATCGGCCTTACCTCTCAGTCTATAGATAGCAAATTCAACCTTTTGTCTCTCAGTGCAGTGAATGGCTCAGAATATTTTCTCCGTTTCATTAATCCAGTTCTCCACCTCCATAGGGTCCAATTACCCCTAAAAGCTAGTAGCATTTTGTTTGTTAAATTCATCCAATGTACTATTATCTTGAGGTTGTGGTCGAACCGGGTTCGATAATCCTTGTTGCTGGTTAGCCAGATTCTGTGTCATCAAGGTCAATATCTGGTTCATAGTGTTTCAGAACCGCAACCACCAGTTCTGGATTCTGCTGTTCCTCCCTTCTAGGAGGAGATACCTCCCTATCGGGGACCTCCTGGCCTTCCGTGCTATCTCCACTGCCAGTGATACATGTGTGAGCCATACTGGTAAAATACAGTTATTAGAGTTTATACTAACATGTGTCTAAAGAACAATACAATCACAAGTTGAACACAGACTTCTTAACTCTACCCTCATCATGCCCCGCTCTCATTAACCAGAATATGGTCCTACAGAATCGTGCTACTTACACTCTACGGTCACATGTCTACGAAATCATGTACTTAAGCTCTTAATACCACAAGACCGAACTGCTCTGATACCAACTGTAACATCCCAAAAATCCAGAACTCCATCACCCTGATCTCCCGGAACATTAACCCACCACTTCATATCAAACCTGTCAAATCATGTCCACCGACACATACTTCAAAGTTCTAACTAGACATCAACTCAAATACTTCAAAATATGTACAGTCCAAAAAGAACTCTAACTTAAGCTAGTCTTACAACTCAAAACTTCTAAAACTCAATTTAGGTTCCTTACAAAGAAACTAACAGTACTGACCCACGCAGGAGTCTTACTTCACAGCAGTGGTGGGCTCACTAAAATATCACATAGACTCTAAACCCATTCCCGAGCATTCTACAGCTGAGCATTAGCAGAAGGGAATCAAATGAAGGGTGAGCTTTTGAGAGCTCAGTATGGTCGTTCAAGGAACAACCAAAAGGATTACAAAATGACTCGAGTTTAACCAAGGATAATGTCTCGAAACATTTCAACCATCATGAACAGTTTAGTAATTTTCCAAAACAACCATAATCAGTTATAACTATATACCAAAAACAACCACAGACCGACACCAAAAACAAATATTGTCCATCATCTCAGTTTCCAATAAACATTAACAGTTATAACCATATATCGAAACGATCATTTAAATATCATTTTCAAAGCCATCATTTTAAAAATAGAAAGATGATTTTTGCAAAGGGTTTCAAAACGAACACATATACTTCAAGGGGAATAAGGGAAGGGTTTCATATAAACATAAACGGTTTAATCACAATATGGGGAAGAGTTTTAACTCAATCTCCTCAGTCAAGTAACCATACCTTCATTTGAACATCGTTTCCAAAACAAAAAAAATTAGTCATTGTAAGATACAATATAAGCAAATTCAAGATGTTGATCTTGGGCAGATGCAATGCCATTCAGGCAATGCCCAGTTCTACACATGCATGATGTACGATAATAACTAGCCCTCTTCATCGATCAAAGAACTAACCTGCTTCCCCATAGGAAGTAGTAACAAACCAGCCTTATAACACCTCCCTATGGAACATATTCCTAGGTTAACACAGGAACAACGGTCACAAAATCAACAAGAAATCCGCTACTTGATATGCAATAAAACGAGCACCAAGCTAAATACACATAAACAGAACAGTTGAGGTTTCAATAACAATTAAGCATATTGATATGATTCATCACTCAGAATTCCAGAATAACTACAACAAATAGCAAGAACTATTGCGGACAGTTATTAGATTTAAGCATAATAATTCTGAAGAAGAGCGTAAACAATTATCGCATTTGCTCAACTTGCAATAACAAGAGAGTATCGATAAGATTTCCAATTAACCGGTGCCAGCTTAATGTTGGGGTTTCCTTGGCGATAACATGCTAATATCAATATACAATTCAGTGTTCAACAATAGCCATACATAAATCGAAAGAATACTTACGAATACGAGTTATCAGAATAAGGGTGGGTTCGGATAGAAATCATTACCCGGGGTTCAGATAGAAACCCTTACATGGATCTGAAGCTACGCTATCTAACCGAAAAGTCTGTTACTTTAACCTAAACAGAACAATCAACTGATTAGAATACGGTCTACACCATGATATTATAAATCAATATGGACTCACACATACTCCCAAAATAAACCCCTCTCACTGGTTATGTAAAATTACCAAAATTCTCATGAGGTGTAAAATTACCAAAAACACCCCTCTCATACCTACATCACCAAAACAACCTTCTCGTAAGTAAAAACACTAAAATAACCTTCCCGTATGTGAATTTACCCAAAAATACTTTTTATAGGTAAAATTACCAAAATACCCCCTAGGGGCTCCCGACACCGGAAAAATCTTAAAAATGCTTTAAAATACTATTTTAAGCATCCTGAAGTCATTTTTGGGTTCAAAAAGTATTTTTAGAAAATTTTTGCCCAAAAATTCTGAACCGGTGTCTGGATCGAACACTCAGAAGCCGGTTATGCTAAAAATAGTTATCGACCTCGGAATGGCACAAAATTTTAAAAAATGGAACAATCAGTAATATAAGGTTTTCCTAAAAATTTTAAATTGAAATAGTTTGGTTTGCTATGCTAAATAATTCGATAATTCTTTTTCATTGATACCTTAATTTAGCATCCTTCGCGGACACTAAAAATATCCAAAAATTCCAGAGCATACGTCTCGTAAAAATAATGGTGGTTATTGTTTTAAACTTTATCAAATTTTGATCCTAACTATTTTTAAAAATTCGTATAAGATTGCCTAAACTAACCCCCTCCCTTTTAATGACAATTACAGTCACTATTCCCACCTTAACGGATTAAACACACACACTGTTTCACCTTACACACATACACACCCCTGAAATTCACACCCCCTGCAGTCCTGCACTCCCAGATTACACTTAATTATGTACACACCCTTAAACACTAAACACACATTAAACACACCAATTGTACTCCACATCACACACACAAACACTCACCTTATACCCTACACACTTTATTTAACACACATGCTCATTGTTTACCTACACCGCTCACTACACACACAGTGTTCTTACTAATTAAACCCACACAAGCACATATTAAACCCACACACACTCACACAGCTGCACAAACACACACTTGCACACATTGTTGTGTGAACACACACACACACACACACACACACATATTGCTGGTACAAGGATGTGGATCCTCTGCCATAGGGGAATTTACGGCAGAGGTGCTGTAGAATAATCGGGTCCGTTCATTGACATTCAATGGACATGATGATGCCACGTCAGACTCCTCTCACAATTAGCCCAACTTCTACCTTTGAGTTGCAGAGAGAACTGCCGAGTGTGAGTCGGCGCTGCCTCTCCTCCTCCTTTCTCCTATTCCATGGCTCTAACTAATCAACTCTGAAATTGAAGTTTCAACTAATTGCAATGCTTAAAGTTCCAGTCCATTGCAAAACTCAAGATACCAAACACCATTTCACCACCACCAGTGAAACCAATTTGGTAGAGAACTTCTGAACTCCAATCACCCAAATTCCTTTGTAATTCTTGAAAAATGTTTACAGGATGGATGTAATTCCTTATGCTCTATCAGAGATGTTATGCCACGAAAAGTCAACTATATCATTTGTGTCAGCCTCAGACCTATATAACTTGGTCATATCTGGTCCATACGAACTCAGATTCAATCGATTCAAATTCTATTAAACTTGCATATTCGTCCTCTTCGATTTGAGTCTAAATTGGATATTTTCTGACATTCTAAAGTCACCCTTTTCTGAATTTCGAAGTTTTGATGCTTTTGTGACTTATATACTTTTAAGATAATTTGATGTCTACTGGACCCTTTTGAATTACACTAATATTTAGACTTTCACGTGTTTAGGTTAACGTGATGACATGAGATGATGTGGAAATTGCTATCGGTATGCAAACTTTGAACTTATAACTATCGCGTGCTTATGTTAACGTGCTTTACAATAACGTATTACGTGATTGTATCGTATTTGATTAGTTCAATTATTCGGACATGACCCTTTGACTTTGATTTGATATTCTAATGGGTCAATAACTAAAATTAGATTATTTCTCGTGGTAAGGTTATCTATCGCCTTTGCACGTTCGTTTTCCTCTGTGTGTGTGTGTGTGATATTTCCTGAGCTTTATGCTCCCCCCCCCCCCCTTCATTTCAGGTAATTAAGTTAAGACAACGGTAATGGAGTTAGTTTTATGCATGAACTTTGATTTGTTCTTTAATATTTGACTATTTAATGACTTGGAGAAACGGGTTTTTACTAGTTTTGGTAAGTAGATTTTGGAAACCCCAATGTCTGTAAAGTAGATTTTGTTATCAAATTTTCGCTACAAATATTAGACACTGACGATGAATATGAAAGCCTTTGATCTGGGATATGATTTAGAGTTATGATTACATCTTGAGGTTATATTCTTTGTGAAATGCTTTGGGTATTATGTCGCTCGTAACCAGGAATATTTTGAAATTGTACTGAAGGTTCGCCTCCAAGTTGGGCGCATGAAAATTTAGTTGTTTTCAGTCCCAAAATATAGGTTTATTAATCGGCAGATTATCTTTCTTGTTTTTTACGTCAAAGCAATTATTGGATCAAGGAATTGGGCAATCCAGATCAATGTACGATTCTCTGTCATTTTTTTTCATATTTGAAGATTCTAGATTGTTTCCCCTTCGCGCGACCATATCTCGAAATAATCTAGAATTTAAGTATTCTCAAATAAAAGAGTCGTGTTTATCGTAAGAGTCTAAGACCGAGTTTTAGGTTGCCTCCTGTAATTTCCAGTCAGAACTACGTGGTTTTGATCCAGTTTGCCCGACTGGATACATTGACTATTTGACCTCCGTTATAGAATTCAAACCAAAATTTTGGACTATGTTAAATGTTGTTTTATGCGTACTTACATGCTTTGTTTAAAAGGCCAAAAATCATAAAAACAATGTAGAGACCGTTAGGGCATAACAGGTGTCTAGCACATTTCCATTGTATAACTTAGTCCCCGAACTCATCATCTCTATTTATAATAGATTAGAAGCCTAGTTAGGCATTTTAGAGGCTTTTAATGTTCTTTCTTATTTTAAGTTTGTTTCCTTTTAACAACAAAATAAGATGGCGACTCTCGTTAGACCTTCTCGAGTTTAAGAATTAGAGGACTAGACTCGAAATGTTTTTTTTTTCGTCTTCGTGTTTTTTTTTTTCATTTTGTACAACAAATACAATGTGCCTTAACTATGGAAATTGTGCCTTTTCTCTTCGTGATTCACACACGCGCATGATTGTCTCAAAACCACCCACTCGAAGGCAATAGTTAAAACTCTTGAACTTTTAAATTTGCGGGACGAATTCAGTTGTATCTTTGATACAACTTTTAAGGGCTAGTACCAAGAACCTCTTGGTATCTTGGTATATTAAATAACTTGTATACACGTATCAATGATCACCAATTATTTGATACATGAGTTACGGGTGAGAGGTATATTTTACAAGTCAAGATGACAGAGTAACTTTGCACACAGAATAGAAAAAAAAACACACACCTTGACTATTTTTGTGGTCTACCCTTTTTAGGGAGATTACCTGTGAGGTTTACAGCATATCGGCCGGGAAACCTTCATTTATTTCTTAAACCGCCTGGTATTCTTGCTAAAGGTAGATTACAGAGAAGGGGCTTTTGACCAACCGGTCGATTTATCAAATAGGTACACCGGACGATTAGTCAGCATGTACCATTTGTGCAGAATTAAACAAGTCAATCTTACACCTCCTTTTTTTATTGAAAAAAATTATTCATTAAGTAACCAGGCGATTAGTCAGTGCAGTATTCTCCAGAACCATTCTCCCAAATTTTCAAAATAAAACTCACCGAGTAACCTATAAGGTTAAGAGGATAGTCATGCAGCATTTTTCAAATCATTTCCCAAAATTCAAAAAATAAAACTCACCGAGCAACCAGACAGTTAACCTACAAGGTTAACCGTACTGTTAGCCCGTGCATCATTTTCTAAATATTTCCCAAAATTCTGAAATGAAACACACTGCGTAACTGGATGGTTAGCCTACACGGCAAACCGGGCGATTAGTCAGTGCACCATTTCTCCAGAGCACCTCCCAAAAATCCCAAAATGAGGTTACAAGTAATCGGATGGTAAAAGTGACAAGGTTAACCAGATAGTTAGTCAGTGCACCATTTCTACAACCACCCCCCGAAAGTCCCAAAACGAAGTTCTAAGTAGCCGAATAGTTATCAGCAAGGTTAATCTGACAATTAGTTATTATAACATTTCTCCAAACCACCTCTTATTACCTTCCAAAAATAAGGTTTGAGTAATCGTACGATTGGTCAGTGCCAAAATTTTAACAAGGTATAATATGTTTTTGGTGATGTTGTGGTATGCTTGCGTCTTCTGCTTGTGTGGTCTTATCTAAGCGCTAGTTTTCTAGCTTGATTCATGTGTCTTTAGTTCCTTTTAATTCATAGGTAAAAAACTAAAGAAAACAAAAAACAAAAGTTAAAAAAATCAAAAGAAAAGAAGTAGGATATTCAAAAAAATTTAAAAAGTCCATTTTTTTTTTCTTTTCTCTCTTGGAATGTAATAATATCTAGCATCAGACCAATCAGGAGAACTCCCCACATCCCAATGGCTAAAGAATACACTCAGATCTACGACTTTGTCTGAGTACTCACATATTTACAAAAGGACTTTCAAGCTAGCTTCACCGTTCTGACCGCTCAGCACGTGAAAACAATCTTGGACTTGGAATCACTAAAGGAGAATATGAAATCCCAGAAAAATGAACAAAAAGGTGAGAAGGAGAATGAGCATGGGAATAACCAAATTTTTTTAAAGAAATAGGGAAAAAAGGAGAAGTTGATTGGCAATACGGGTCCAATGATGATGGAAGGATATGAATTCTGGAATGGAAGGGAAAGTTGATTGCATTAGAGTCACAGATTACTCAGATGAGAAATGCAGACAATCTAATGGATGTGATGTAAGTGCCCTTACCTTGGACCACGAAAATAGGGTCTCCCTAAAATTCTTAATGCACAATGTTAACAAGTTTGATGGGACGTCAGATCCGAGGATACACATGAAGATGTAAATGCATGCATTAGCTCTTCATGGAGTTAACCATAATCAAATGGTCCAACTGTTCCGTAAGACATTAATAGGGGTTACCATTCGCTGGTTCCTAACTATCGAGGACTCACGGATTCGTACATGGGAGGATGTGATGCGTGCGTTCATTAACCAATATCAGTATACCACAAATCTGGATAATACCTGACAAGATTTAGAAACCACCTAGTAAGAGCGAAAAGAGTCAGCATCTGCTTTCATCATCTGATTGAGGAAAAAAATAGCTCAAATAGTTAACCGCCCCTCGGAG
The DNA here is from genome assembly GCA_033065855.1 of Escallonia rubra. Lineage (NCBI taxonomy): Eukaryota > Viridiplantae > Streptophyta > Magnoliopsida > Escalloniales > Escalloniaceae > Escallonia > Escallonia rubra. The sequence continues at coordinate 158,544 of JAVXUO010003210.1, read as the reverse complement.
GAGGAGCAAGTGAATATTTCCAGTCTATCACGAGTATATCTTTAGCCACTCCTACTCCACGTTCAAAGTATTGATGGGTTCTCTCACTCAAATTGAAGACGCTATCAACAATGGAACACTAGAAAATGATTAGAAACCAAGAGGACACATGACTAGTTTGAGGAATCCCAATGTTCAGTGAAAGGTGTTCATAGACAATAATGATAATATGATAAAAACTCAAGGTGGTTTTATGGGAGTCAACTAACATTAGGCGAAAGTTCTCCTATCTGTAAGCCTCAATGGCCAAAGTGTTTGAGTAGGTGCTTAGTAGATAGAGGCATGATTGCCAAGTTATCCCCTCCACTACCACACCAAAAGTGTAATATCCCAAACTTCGAGAGTCAGTTAAAGTAACCATCTGGGCTCCAAAAAAATAAACGGGCATTAAATTTGAGCAATGCTCGGGTGTTGGTAGTGTGTAGGAGCTTAAAATAATTTTGGGGTAAAAATATAATTTTTAAAATTTTGGGGGCATTTTCGTAATTTTGGAAAAACTTTAGGGGCCAAATTGCAAATTTTGGAAAATAGCACTTAGGTGTCCAAATTTCGGGAGTCAGATTATGTATAACAGCCACCTGGGTTGGTGACTAAGGCAAATGGATTATTTAATTGCTTAGGAAAGAAAAAAAAAAGAGGAAAGAAAAAAAACTTTCTACTTTGGGAAGCAAGAACAGCAACCCAACGAAGAACAGCAACCCAACGAAGAACATATAGAAACAGAGGAGAAGAGCAAACCGAGAATCAACAGAAAATTAGAGAGAGATTTGGGAATGCTTTTTCAAGGGTAATTCTTATACCCCTTAGTATGTTATTTCAGTGAGTGTTTTTAGTGTGCCTAGGGTGTGTGCGCGCATAACTCTGTGTGCGTATTTGGGTTCATGCTTTCGGGTATGAGTATGTTCATGGGTAATTGTGTATGTAATCTAAGTGAAGGAAATATATTGGTGTGGTTATGGGGATAGTGAGTGTGTGTTGTGTGCGTCAGTGGACTATCGTGTAAGTTTAGCGTGTGTTCTTGAGTCTGTGAGCTTCGGGTGTATTTGTGTGTGATCATGAGTGTAATTGTGTGAGAAATGGTGTAATTAAGTGAGTTAGATGTTGTATTTAAGTGTGTATATATGTGAAATGGTGTGGGTGTAAAGGGTGGAGTGTGTTAACTGTGTGAGTGTATGGGTGATGGGTCACGGCAGTAGATGGTGGAAGAAGAAGAGTGTGAAATTTGGTGAACTAGTGCGTGTAGGGGTGGCAATGGGCCGGTTGGGTCGGGTTGGGTCAAAGAATTATGGGTCAAATATGGGTTGGGTCAGAAACGGGTTGGGTCAGAAACGGGTCTAACATGACTTGGGTTGATGCGGGTTGGGTAAAAAACGGGTTAGTCGCGTAGACCCGACCCGACCCAGCCCATTTTTTTATTTTTTTATTTTGCTTTTTATTTTTTATTTTAAAATACTGTTATTAAGAAGGTATTTGCATCCACGCTGCATTACAAATTAAAAAGAAAAAATATCAATGAATAATGTGAATAATGTTCACATTATTCACACGCACTGTGCGTGTGAATAATGTGAACAGTGATTGTTTATGTCGCTAAAAGTAGAAAATAATTTAGGCAGGTTTCAACGAATTTTCATAAATAGTTAAGGCCAAAATTAGGCAAAGCGCAAAACTGTAACCCCTAATATTTTTACGAGATGTACGCTCTGAAATTTTTTGGGAATTTTCTGTATTCTCGAAAAGTGTTAAATTAGGGCATCGATTAAACAGAAATAACGGATTATTTAACCTAGTAAACCAAGTTATTTTAATCTGAAATTTTTTTGGAAACCCTATTTTACTGATATGATTCATTTTATAAAACTTCGTGCCATTCTGAGGCCGATAGGTATTTTTTTTAGAAACTGACCTTTTAGGGCTCGATCTGGACACCGGTTCAGGATTTTTGGGCGAAAATTCTTTAAAATACTTTTTATACCATTAATGATACCAGGATGCTTAAAATAGCGTTTTAAGATATTTTGAGATTTTTCCGATGTCGGAAACCCCCAGGGGCATTTGGTAATTTCGGGGTATTTTGGTAATTTGACTTAAGAAATGTATTTTTGCATAAATTTACATATGGGAAGATTATTTCAGTGATTCTACTTATGGGAAGACCATTTTGGTAATTAAAGTCTGAGAGGGGCATTTTGGTAATTTTACACCCTAGGGGCGTTTCGGTAATTCTACATACCCGGTGAGGGGAGGTTCATTTTGGGATTCTGTATTAAGTTTATAATATCGCAGTGTAGGCTGTATTCTAATGATTCAATTATTCCGTTTAGGTTAAAGCTAAAGACTTCTGGTTAGGCTAATTTAGCTGCGGATCCAGGTAAGGGATTCTATCTGAACCCTGGGTAAGGACTTTCGTCCGAACCTTTATTTTGATAACTCGTACTCGTAAGTACTCATTGATTTACTTATGGCTAATGCCGAACTCTGAATTGTGTATTGCTATCAGCATGTTATTGTCCAGAAAAACCCAAATATTGAACCTGAATCGATTATTTGAAAATCTTTTGATGCTCGCTTGTTATTGTGTGCTGAGCAGATTAGACAATTGTCTATATCCGTTATTCTAGATTGTTGTGCTTAAAACTCGATAATTATTCGTAATCATTTTTGTTGTTTATCTGTGATTTTTCTTCTGAAAATTCTGATTTCTTCTGAAAATTCTGAATGCTGACTTGTGTCAGTATGATTATTGTTATTGGAATCTGAATTGATTTCGGTGATTGAGCTTATGTTAATGCTCATTGATATTGTTGATTTTGTGTTGACCTGGGTTATCGGTTCTGTTCTGAGGCGGGCGTTATAAGGCTGGTCTGAATCCTGCATGGAATGCAGGCTAGTACCCAAGTGGACTAGTAATTATTCTGGTACGTCATGCATGTGTACACTTCTGTGCTTTGCCGGAATGGCATCGCGACCCCCCAGGATTAACATTGATTTTTGATTTTATCTGCTCTGTATACTGCCGTGACTATTACGAATTACGAAAATGTCTGAAAAGTATTTATCAGAAATGATATGTGCTTCTGTTGAAATCCTTTGAAAAAATCTTCATTGTATTTTGGAAATGATGACTCTAGAAATGATCTATAATTGATTGTTTTTGGAATCCGTCGTGTTTGTTCTGGTTTATTTTGGTATCTATTTCTGATGAGTTTTTGATCCTATTTGGAAATCATTGAGTTGTGACCGTTTGGATTATTCTGGAAATCTTCGTCAGTTGGATTCTTGGAATCGTCTTGTAATTCTTTTGTTGGTTCTTGAGCGACCTTTTTGAGCTCTTAAAAGCTCACCCTTCGTTTGATTCCTTTCTGCAGGTTTTGATCAACAGTAGATTGCTCGGGAATGGGGTTTAGAATCTGTGTGAGATTCCGGTGAGCCCACCACTACTGTATAGTAAAACCCCTGTGCGGGTCGGTACTGTTAACTCGTTCTATAAGGACTCGAGTTTGTAAAGAACCTAGGTCTTAATAATTCAAGTTAAGCAGTTTGTAATATTGTATTTGAGGAATTTGAGTTGATGTCTAATTTGATGCTTTGAAGTATGTGTTAGTGACCATGATCTGACAGGTTTGATGTGATCCGGTAGGTTAACGACCCGGGAGTTCAGGGCGGCGGAGCTCCGAATTTTGGGGCGTTACAAAAAGGATCTGACATGCAGGCTCAATGTGAGTATCACCAAGGATCCGAACACAATGCGGAGAGGTGTATCCCCTTGAGGAATGGTATTCAGGATTTTATCGACAAGGGTAAGATCAACCCTCTTGCTGAACCCAAATGTGAAAAAAGTCTTTGCTAGTATACCAAGTAAACGTAATTGAAACATATATGTGGGCGTTAGATCCTTCTACATCAACCAAAAAGAGGATATTGTGGATTAGTTAGCCAGACCGCCCCATTTGAGACAAGACCTGTTATTTGTTAGATCGATGGTCAAACAATCTTCTGACGCCGAATCAGAATCTTAGTTTAGTCCCATCTTGACTGGTATTCTAGTATTTTCAATATAATCTTCATGGACTCGTTCTTTGGATTAATAATGTAGTTGTTGTTTCTGCTTACTCTTTCTTTGTCTATTTAGTTAGATGGGGTAGATGATGAATCAAAACGGAAAAAATAATAAAATGTCAGATAGACGTTGTGCCTCTGTTAAGTATAAGCGTCAACCCTTTGCAAGACGAGATCATAATAATTTTCATGAGCAATAGATAATTGCCCCATTTCCTATCGATTGATTTCATAATTGACCATTCACTTCACGAACTTATTAAAAGGATGATTTTAAATTTAAAACTAATGATCTACCTCGTTGACACCTCTTCTCTGCGCTTTAAGGCGATGCCTTTGTAAGCTTGATAATTACAATTTCAGTTTCTTTAAAATTGAATGTCATGATACTGAATAAAAGAATTTGGTTAAAATTTAAACTTTTGACTGAGAATTTAACGGATTATCAGAAAATTCCTTTGTAACCAACCCTTCACTCGTTAGAAACAAGACAAATCCTGAAAGATAATAAGGTGTCGCATTGCCATCTAGACATTCTTATATTCTAAGTGACTCTCTTAACATGGACCAATTATCTTTAAAAAAAACATATAAAGCTATCTAAGCTGAAAACCCTGAAAAAGGCAGCCTAGGCAAAATTTAAGGCATAAAAAAGAATAAAGGAACATAGGTTTGCATTGAGTGTGGCTTAAAATAGCATTCTCGGTGATTGGAGGCCATCGTTTTCACCACCACATATTATCTTGTTTACCCCGTGCTAGATTATTTCACCTGCTAGCCCTTTCCACCGAAACTGTTTAGTCTTTTTTTTCGAAAGAATGTATTCTAACCTGGGCGATAGTATCCTTGTGTACGCCTATATCCCAAGTATTGCTGCAAAGTTAACTCAGCATGGAATTAGGAACTAAATTCTTAAAGATAGATAATGATTGAAATCATGATGATCATTTGTTCAACCTCGAAAGAAGGAAGAAGTATTAAGAAAAATAAGAAAGAAAGAAAAACCATTTTGGATTGAAGAATGATCATCAAAATTCAATACATAGAATTGCTATGGATTGAGTTCGGAGAATAGATATCCAGCAGATCCAGTTTGAACTACGTTTGGCTTGATTTTTCCAATGGGGATGCGTCAATAACTTAGTCACACACTAGGGGCTTTTGGTTTGATACCACTCATTTCTTAGACCACACCCTAGTTTACGTTGTGTCCCATGTAAAAAGTTATTTGTGCTTGTTTAAGAGATAAACATTCTCTTTTACATTTTTATGAGATCAAAAAAAAAAAAAAGATTGACAGAAAAAAAGAAGGTAATTATCCATACACCTTTTTTTGAGCTTATTATATTATGACATGATATGTTCATCTCTCTATGGCTTGTTTTGTTATCTTCCGATTTCTAATTTTTTGAACCTGATATGCTCACCTCCATAAAGGCCTGATGATAATCCATTATTTTCATAATCTATTTGGTCTATCATATTCTATACGATCATTTGATATACTTGCCATTGTTCAATGATAATATGAGAAACCTTACGTCTTTATCTCATGCCTTTCGATCACATGCTTGATAATCGTGTATCTTTACTTAGCCCAATCAAATATATTGATGTTTTTGCTAAATCACGGACCAAAATCTCACCAGCTTCACAATACACTTCCTCCTAACATCCACATCAGCCTCATAGCTCATGCACCTTATATTATGGCCATCCACCTTTTGGGACCAACCATTTCGTGTTAGTCTTAAGGATTCAAACTTGAGTGTTTAAGTTAAAAAATGATTTTTTCTGTGAAGTTGAATGACTTGATGATGAAGAATTAAAATATTTTCAATAAAAATCTTCAATGGTCTTCCCCTATTCGGGTAGCAATAGATGTGTTAACACAGTGGGCACCATTGCCTTAAATTCATGACAATGCAAAAGGAAAATAGAAGAGATATTAAAGTGAATGATCAATTTATCATAACGGGCAATCAAAGTTATTTTCAACCCGAACATGCTCTCGAACCATGAAAGGATATTATCTTTGTCATAAATTTTCTTATATGTATATGTTTTTTAAAGGGCTTTCCTGTATGATGACCCTTTCGTGTAATTATACCATGATCAACGAAACTTGCATTTTTTTCTCTCTTTTTTTTATTTTTTATTTTTTATCTTAGGCTCCATATGAGTCCCCTTTCCTGACAGTCATCATAGTATATGTTTTCCTCCAATCTATTGCATCGTTAGTCTTGTCCATATGCATTTTGTCTAGAGGCTCTCAAGGAGTCCCCTGATTATGTATGTCTAGGTGTCTTTCTTGTGTTTACCTATGCGCTTCATGTGAGTCCTCTCTCACGACATTCATGGTAGTGTCTGTCTTTTGGTTCATGGTCAGCATTCGCTTGCATGCATTTTGTCTAGGGACTCCCTGTGATTCCCCTCTGACTAGTGTATGTCTTCATCCAGTCCATTACTCTATCAGCATCATCTGCATGCATTTTTGCCTAAGGGCATCTTGTGATTCCTCTTTCACGACAGTCATGGTAATGACTGTTTTTTGGTTCGTAGTCAGCATTCGTCTGGATACATTTTGTATAGGGAATCCCTATGATTCCCCTCTCACGACAGTCGTGATAGTGTCTATCTTTCGATTCATGGCCAGCATTCGTCTGCATGCGTTGTGTCTAGGGGCACCATGTGATTCCTTTTTCATGACACTCCTGATAGTGTCTATCTTTTGGTTTATGGTCAACATTTGTCTGCATGCATTTTGTATAGGGCTCCATGTGATAGTGTCTGTCTTCCTCTAGTCCATTACATGCTCTGTTTTGTCTGTATGCATTTTATGCAAGGCCCCTTTCGATGCCCCTCTCCTGACAGTCAGAATAGTGTCTGTTCGCCCAGTTTATTGTATTTACCAGTTTCATCAACATGCATTTCTTCTAAGGGCTTCTTGTGATAGTGGCTGTCTTTGTTCTGTCAGTCCATTGCATAGCCATCTCTGTCTGCATAAATTTTCTCCGGGAGCTTCATGTGACTCCCGTATCCCTACTGCTAGGGTCAGTGTCTTTGTCTCATCTAAGTCTAGGTCATAGAATCTACTCATGCCCCTGCTTTTCAAAAAGTTTTGAAAATTAAAATATAAAAAAGGAAATCAAAATAAGAAAATTTGTGACTTTTTTATTGTGTTCCCAATTTTCTTGCTTATAGGATAAAGCCAACTTATCTTTCCAGCCTTTCACTTATCATATTCTAATACTTTAACCCTCAATTCAAGTCAGTACATGGAAGTCATGCGCATTTTCCGTTTTTCAGTCTAGGTCTATGTTCAAGGGTATTTGATCCTGAATTCAGGTCAGTACATGGAGGTCACGTATAATCTTCTTTCCAGATCCAATGTCGAACTATATCCGGATGAGGATCTGTAAGCGACCTTTATCACGTGCAGCCATTTTTTAGTTTAGGTCAATGTATGAGCGTATTTAACTTTCAATTTAGGCCAACACGTGAAAGTCACATACATTCTCCATTTTCTAGTCCAGGTATATGTCCAATGGTATTTGACCCTCAATTCATGTTAGTACGTGGAAGTCACGTACAATTTTATTTTTCAGACTAAGTCTATGATTAAGGGTAGAATTCCTTAATCCTGGCAGGCACGTAGATATCGTGTACCTTCCTTCGTCAAGTCATGTACCGCCTTTTTTCCAATCTCAATCCAATTTTAGCACAGTCCAACTCTGGTTCCACCTCTAGACTACTCCTAGTCCCAGTTCCAGCCTCAGTCAATATCTATGTTTGAGGGTAAAAGCCCTCAATTTAGGTTGCCACGCAAATCGCGTACATCCTCATGTCCACTCCCAGTCTCAGCCAGGTATGTGTCTGAGGGTGTGTGTGTGTGTGTATATATATATATATATACACACACACACACACACACATACATACATATATATTCATATATGTTTGTTCGTAGATATCGCCTACAATCATGTTCTTTTCTAGTCTCTATTTCCAGTCCAGTTTGGTCCCATTCTAGTTAGCATATCCACTTATGTGCGTTCGCTCCAGCAGCTACTCATTACATTACCTTGATTGTCATTTAAGATAGTGATAGTATGGGGAAATTCTGACCAGTCATATTATGCTTTTGCGTGCTTATGTGCTTGTCTATCTTGTCATCTTATGCTTTTGCATGTTTACGTAATCCCAGTCTTTTATAGTTTTGCGTGTTTTGCCTACTTGTGTGCTTGTTTAACTCTAGCTTATTTGCTGGTGCACTTTTCATATTTTTGTGTGCTTTCATGTTTTGATTTTGTGGGCTTATGTGCCTTGATTTCTTGTGCCCTATGTGCTTCTTAGGTGTTTTATGCATGAATGCTTTGTTTTTGCGTGTTTATGTACTATGGTAATTGCCCATATTCTTGAGGTATTTTCAAAATTATGTTAAAGCTTCGTTAGCCTTTTTTTGAGCCATTTTGTGGTTTGTCGGATGTCCTTACTAATGCCACGACCTATATTTCTTGATAATTCTCCTTATCAACTTTATTGCTTTTTTCTTATGTGAACATTGTTTAGTCTATGTCATAGTCAATTAATGTATTTGTTGCTCAGTTCAGTGATGTTGTACGGTATAGTATAACATCCAGTCCCTTGTTGCCAGAAGCAATATTTTCTTTCTAGTCGACTTTCTAAAATATGTAGACCTATCATACTCTGGCACTCAACGACTAGCTGCTAATGGGCACTGTTGGCTCCCACTTTTGAGTGACCTCCCTGCAATTATCCTCCTTGTATTTAAGCGACCAACCGCTCTATCTCGCTATTGACTCGAGCTCTTAAATTTGAGTTTTCAATGTGTCTAGAAGACCACTCAACTCAATTTGGTGGCGCCGGCATCTAGGCATCATTCTTCCCCCGTGTTACTAGTTGATCACTCGAATTGTTTGGATGACTCTGGTATCCAGGAGTGCGTACTTTGTCTGTCAATTATCCAAATCTATTTAATGGCTCTAGCAATGGACAAGGTTGTTCTTCAGCGTATCTAGATGACCACTCAAATCAATTTAATGGCTCCGGCATGTAGATATATGCATTTGTGTGTAGACTATTTAAATCGATTTAGTGGCTCCGCTAACAGGGAAAGCTCATTTCGGGTGTCTAAGTGACCAACCGCTTCTAAGCTTTGTTGGCTCCGACTTCTACACATGATTCGTTTCTGCATGTCTAAGCAACCAACTGCTTCCAAGCATTGTTGGCTCAGACTTCTATACATGATTCCTTTATTTATGTTTAAGCGACTAGCCGTTTCTAAGAGTTGTTGGCTCCAACTTCTACATAAGGTTCTTTTCTTTGTGCTTAAGTGACCAATCGCTTTAAAACATTGTTGGCTCCAACTTCCGCACATATTTACCTATATTGTGTCTAAGCGACCAACCCCTTTTAAGTGTTGTTGGCTCCGACTTTTACAAATGTTTTCTTCCCTCGTGTCTAAGTGACTAGCCACTTTCAAGCATTGTTGTCTCCGACTTTTACACGTGTTTTTTTTTCTCGTGTTAAACGACCAGCCGCTATCAAACATTATTGGCTCCGGCTCCAGGTAAAGTTCATTCTCAATTTTAGTTTTGATGTTTCTCGATGACCAGCCGCTTGCAAGCATTGTTGGCTCCAGCTTCGAAGAACATCTATTTTCCAAACTACGTTGATCTAATTCTTTTTTTATGGATACATGGGAAACCTTGTAAAGATCGACTTCATATATGTGAGCAATTTGGAGTCTTTTATGTGGTCTTTTCCATGTTTCTTACTATAAAAATGTGTTGTTTCGGTGATGTTCACCCGTTGGTGAGCTCCCTCATCAAAGGACTCTGTAGACACCCTAGTTTTGTAACTTTATTTTATCATTCTTATTTGTTTTGTTGGACTTTGTTGATAACATGTTCATTATTAATATGGGTTTAAGCCTAATAGTATACACCGGGCTTAATCCAATTAATTAAGTTCAATAAGTAGTCCAGTCCAGTTAGAGTCCGGTCCAGTTGGTTAGGTTTAACCTAGTTTAAGAGATTATGACTTCATTTATGATTGTTTTCTGATTTGGGATTGATCCTTAATATAATGATCGATGTGGGATTAATTTTCGAAGTATATCCCTTCTATCCCATTTGTATTTTCTGAGATTTTGACCAAATTAAAGGTAATTACTTTCCCAAAAATTTAGAAAAAGACAGAATTGATTAGGGGTGAACATGCGGGTTTTTTACGAACCAGCCGGTTAGTTGACTTTTTCTCAATCTATGATTTAAGTCATTATACTGTTCTATTAGAGATATTAGACATGAAAAGACAACTTTATCATTTCTGTCACCCCCCAGACCTCTATAAATTGATCCACTGGGTTACGGAATCGAGGGACTTCCTCCCTAGAGATTTCTTAAATGTATTAGTTTTATCTTTTCTTTCACCTTCAAACATTTTTCTAAGAGAAAATTCTACCAGAAAACTTAGGAAGATTAGATAAATCCAAGAAAATCCCGACTTCCCGCATTAAGAGTACACCTGAACTTTGACCGATCATAACTTGCTCATATGATATCCGACTTAGGTGATTCAAAAGCGTAACTAATGTATTATTTTAAAAGCTACAACTTTTTATAAGAAGCCAAATTCCTTTAAGGTCGTATTCAGGCCTAAAACATATACTTTATAATCTGGCATATTACATTTATTGGTTTCGACGACAAATCAATTCTTGCATCAAGCAATTGGGCAATCCAGATCAAGGTTCGATATCTATCTGTCTATTGGTTATTTTATTTCTAGATTAGAAGAGTCGAAATTATCTCGCTTCACTAATGTAGTGAACTGGCTCAAAATTTTTTTAGACCCGCAAAGGTCTAAAACTTGGAGTCGCCATCTTGTTTTATGCAAGAAAGGAACAATTAAGAAAGAATCCTCAAAGACTCTAAAATGCCGAACTAGGTTTCTGATATACCAAAATAGAAATGATTGGTTCGGAGAGTAAGTTTTACAACAGAAATGTGTTAGACAACCATCATATCCTGACTGTCTCTACTTTGTTTTATGATTTTTTTGACTTTTAAAACACATAACATATGAACATGTACATAAATATAAACATATATATACCCTCCCTAATCCTTATCCTATAATTTTGGTTTGAATTTGATACCTGGGGGGAAATGACCTACATACATAGTCGGATAAATCAGGATCAAAATATCGTAGTTCGACCGGCCCCTACGAGAAGCGACCTAAACTTTGATCTTTAGGCTAACGTAAAGAAATGACTTAAAAGATTCTTTTTATAAATTTTGTCCTATTGATCGAAATTTGGTTGCAGGAACGGGAGAGACTCTAGACTTTTATAATCTAGCCTAAATTAGAAAGCACTACAAAGTTACCTCTAGACGATACCTGCTTAGAAAATTTAGAATCACCTCGCGTTGAATCCACAATGCAAATAGTTCACAAACATGGAGAGTTATATATGGAATATCGAATTCCACCTTAGAAATGATGCATCACTTATACAGAGAAATGGTCCAGAATTTATAGAGGGAATAGCCTTTCCAAAACTGTGGCCCAAATGCTTCTTTTATATATATATCTAAGGCTGGCCGGAAAGAAAATGATAACTTTTTGAGTATAAGATCTTTGATAGAGTCAAAAATTTAATTAAGATTGCAGATTGAGGAAAGTTAATTAATGGTTCTTGGTTCATCCTATGATATAGGTACCGAATGCATATAATGATCATCTAAAGCAAACATCCAAGAATAAAACTTAGTGCAACAGCTAGATAATAGTGATAACAAAATGATGGAAAATGTGGCATCATGTCGTATACAGTATAATCTGATAAAAATCTAACTATGAGAAAATAACAATTAAAATGAAGAAGAATTATAAACATCACAACAAAATCAATCGGCACTTATAGGGCCATGTCAGTAAAAAAATGGGCATTGATATCTCAAAAGAACATAATACAACCGTATATGAAATCATGGTTTAGATGCTTTTCGATTTATTATTGTATAATGGACAAATTTTGGCTTCCTGTATTTCATATTTGCTTGTCTGTAATGTATAGACTTGTATGGCCGGGACGGTTTGTTATATAATATTATTCTTCTCTTTAAAAAAAAAACCGCATATGAAAAAAAAAAAAAGTAAAGCAATAATTTTCAGTAAAGAGAAGTTGCTTAAGAAGAAGATGCACATCTAAACCATAAAAATTAATCTGATGTGGTGGGGGTGGTTTAATGCCATGAAAAATATAAGAAAATTTCAAAGAAGAGGTAGGTTAGGAGTAAATTTCACTTAAATGGCCAAGAAGAACATGGGTCAAGGTAGATAAAGCGTTCATAAAGAATTTAGCCAACTAATGAAACAGTACATGTATAGGTCTAAAACTATAAATATGACAAAACATGAGAAATAAATTATTACAATTAAAATAAGAGGAACCTTCGTTCAAGTAGCGAAAGGCTTTATCACATTCTGATTGCATGCCAAAAGGGATAGGAAGATGGCGTCATATATATCAAGGTTTTGATAGAGAAGATGTAGTGAAGGATAGGTAGAAAATTTTAATTTTAATAATGAATAAGGATGGGAGAAATATGAGTTGATGATTAGATAGAAAATGGGAAAGGTAGGACGTGAAGACCTAAGGAAAAAAGTGTAACACCATAATCTTTGCCGAATAAATAGAAAATAGTGATCATGATTTAGATGCGCAAATACTGGGCTTAGTTGTAGGCAATTTAAGAATTCTTTTGGTTGAAATAGAAAGAAATGTACAATCAAGTAATTTCCGTAGGGGTTAGAGCTGGATTTTAAATTGACAAAGAGTGGTGGGGTGATGAAGTCCCATAAAGTATTTTTCCGTTTCACGGGTTGGAGCTGTAACTAAACCATTCAGATAGAATTTGAGCTCTATTCTGCCACTTGAGGGTGTTCATCCCTTGAGGGACTGCCCTAGAAGCTAATGGGACATAAAGTTCACGTACAGACAAAGATTGGATTCTATCTTATCACCCTTGAGAGTACGCCCTTGGAGGCTAATAGAACATTGCATTGCCGTAAGTGCCCTTGAGAGTTGATGGAACACAAAGTTCATGTAAATGTCCTTAGGGGAGCAAGAAAAGATTATGTGTCTCTGTGTGTGAAGTTATTTGCGTTCCTGGGGTAATCCCCTTTATATAGCTGTCGATAGGAGCCTAACGGTTAGGCTTGACACAAATATGTTAGGATCACGTTGGGATCCTTGAGAATCATGTCAAGATCATTGAGAATTTCGTTATGATCCTTTTAGAAAAATCCTAATTCCCAATAAGGTAATTGACAATCTCGTAGTTAACCAAGCTTGATTGTGAGTCATAAATGATTAGTGATGTATTTTTAGCTATATCATTACTAAATTAAAAAGAAGGGTTAAATACATGTAGGTACCCTGAAACTATCACTTTGTCTCACTTGAGGGTCCCAAAGTTTAATTTTTACACATAAGGGTCTGAAACTACAAATTTGCAATAAGTAAGTACATCCGTCCACATTCTTAACGATCCAGACTTTTCTGTCAGGGGCATTTTTGGATTTCCATATTTGCGTATTTCCCACCGTTCACTGTTGACATTCCCCTTTCCCTCTCTTTCCATCCTTTTTCCCACCTATTCCTCACCTATACATACACATGTGTCTATATACACATACATCCATGCTTCATTGAGCTTTCTACAAATGAGGGAGATGGAAAGCAACGAAGAGTACTGCTACTGAGGTAAGGGGACCAGATCTGCAACCTCTTGGACAGCCAAAAACCCGGGAAGAAGGTTTTGGGTGTCTACTACTCCTGCGGTAGGAGAACCATCCTCCTTCACCAAATAGCAGTACCACCACCATTCTGGATGGTTACCGAGAATGAAATCGCCAACCAAAAGCCAAGATTTACAGCCTGATACCTCCCTATCTCATGCAAATCAGAGGGCATTACTCATACAGATTCAAACTTCCACACACATCCTCTGGTGTTCTCAATTTCCTTAACAGGTGAAGAAACCCAGGTTTTCACCAACGACAAAACACCTCTGTCAACTACCACCATGTTCCTCACCCATTTCTCATTAGACAAATTGGTCCAACCCGTGTCATCAGAGTGGCACATTGAGGGAAGGAATCTAGAGTTTAAGGTGGTAATCAAGCTAAGGTACGTAGCATCACATCCAAATTAGAGCTATGTTAGCTCTGTTTTTGGTTAATTGCATCTTGATTTGCTACTGTTGAAGGAAAAATAGGGAAACTTGGAGTTAGAATTTGATGAACATTTCGGTGATGGTGAAGAACAAATCGCCGCTGGTAAGTTACCCTTCACATACCCACCTTTTGTAGCGTCAATCAGCAATAGAGGGCTCAAGTTAGAGGAGGTGATGTGTGGGAGTTTCACTGTTGGGTGAAGAAAGCGAGGGCTCAAAGAATCGTTCGAGGTAGTGACCATGACCGTTCACCTTGACGAGATGAAGATCACTGGGTTTGTTGACCAGTTGATGGTTTCGGTATCGAAAGCCGAAGGGACGGACTACAAAGGATCGAAGCAGCCAAATATGTCAGATATGTCCCTGTTGGCCGACGACGAGCCTACACCGGTGGAGATCCGACCGATTTCAGCTTTAATGCGATGGTGGTGGCACTGGGGTACGCCGGTGATGGCTTGTTCTTGGTTTTGAGAGAGATCACCGGCGATGACATTTGTGTTCAATGGTTCGACGGGGGTGTGACCGGTGTTAGACGTCTGTCGGTGGCGCTGTTATGATACACCGGTGATGCCGACCGGTGGTTGTGATTTGGTGGTGCGGTGGTGAGGGCGATCTGTTGGTGGTGTGCTTTGTGTCTTTTTGTACTGTTGGGGCTTGGGTAAGGGGCGGGTGGGGTGAGTGATGGGTGAGAGGGCGGTGGGTCTCTGAAGAAGAAGAAGTGCAAAATTACAAAAGAGAAGAAAAACAATTTAACCTGTCTGGACAAATTTGCCCCTAACGGATTGTTCCAAAGTTAAAGAATTTGGACGGAAGTCCTTATCTATTGCGAAATTGAAGTTACAGACTCTTATGTGTAAAAATTAAACTTTGGGACCCTCAAGTGAGATAAAGTGGTAGTTTCAGGGTACCTACGTGTATTTAACCCTAAAAAGAATATAAATAAAATTAATTTTTTCAGACAGGCTATGGCTTGGCCCAATCCCAGCCCTAAATTTTGGGTCAAGGGCTTAGAGTAAAGTTGAGTCCTCATATTCTTCAGGAAGCCTGGCCCTGCTCGACCCACTTTGTTGAGAAGTCTAAAGGGCCTGGGCTAGCCCAACCAAGCCCGACCTATCAACACCTTTAATCTCAATCCGAGCTTGATACAATAAGTTTGTCTGGTTAAATATCGTAGCATCGTTGAACCTCATCGAACCCAAAAAATTCGCTAGGGTTTGGGCTAAGACATGTGTATGCAGTCGTTGCTTGCTAATAGACCCCTGGGAAAAATGGATACGCTGAGGACCCCGCATGCAAGTTAATAGACGAGCACCGCCCGTAAGTGGCACTGTTGCCAAATTCTCGAACCACGCCAACTTTTAGAGAGATGGTTGAGCCTTTCTCCTTAGAACCCCACATATAAACATCATGTTCACAGAATACTCTTTCTGTGAACATGAATGATAATATTATTGCCATTCTTTCACTTCATTTTTCCAAAAACATTGTCCTTCTCTCTTCTTTTCTATCGGCAAAAGCAAATTGTAACCCGCCAAGATTGTCGTATCTTTTAACAAAACTAACCCTAAGCAACATCCTCCAACTGAGTTCCAATGCCAGAACCCATGGATTTGCAGCCGGATCGAGTGCGACCGCCGCAGCTTTGGTGGCCATCTAGCTCCCCAAAGCGACCAAGATCCGCCATGAACCTAGCTAGCCTACAGACTAAAATGACCACATCACCACACTCCGAAAAAAATGATGGTGCTGATGGAGATGAGACTAGGAGAGAGGGAGTGGTGTGGAGAAGAGGAAGCGAAATTATCGCCTCGAATTGCCGTCGTATAGAAATTTAGTGATACTCAGACTGAAAATAAAACTTGAATTAATTGCATCCTTGTGTAAGCTTTGCATTTGTTAGGTATCGCAGAGGAAGACGAGCCAAAGAAGTCCTAGGGGTGAGGGAAAAACTTGAACTTTGCACTTCTAGGAGGAAATGTTACTTTTTACTTTTACCAAATCGTTTTTATTTATTGTGTTTTGGTTGCTTATATGAAACTATAGGAATGGTTTCGGACAAACCACAAGGCCAACTGGTCTGGTCTTGATCAATGGCCGAAGTCAAAGCGTGGTCCATACTCAAATGTCTTAAGGATAAATTAAAAATCGATAAATTAGGGGTCTTTAACTATATAAATTGGTTCCTGGAACCAATTTATATAGTGAAAGACTCCTAGAAGTGGTTGGCCGCCCTATGACCCTCCCAAAACTAGGGGTCTTTCACTATATAAATTGGTTGGCCGCCCTCATCGGAAACGAGAAGGCGGCAGCATCAGGGGAGGATTGTTCCTTCCGTTTTAGGGTTTCTGATCAGCTCTCTCTGGAGTTGCGTCGTAAGTTCAAATCAAATCCTCAGATCCGTTCAGTTCCGGCCACCCTATCTCACTCTATTACATTGTATTCATCAAATTTTCATGTACACTATGTTAATTATCTGTAGAACCTAGGGTTTATTTGATAAAAATAGGTCGAGTATCTCTGTAACTGAACATGGTTACGTTAAAAAGCAGCCTCCTTTTTATTGAATCTGTGTAACCAAACTTCGGTCATTTAATGAAGTTGTGTTGTTACTGTTATCCCTTTGGCTTGCAGCTTGTTTGATTAGTGATCATGTTGTTTCTATCAAAATCGGTATGCTTTTAGCCGTCTTATTTGTTAGTTTCTAGCCGATTTAATGTTCTATTGAGTTTTTTGTTTTAGATTTGTAACTCTCTATTGTTGAGATTTTTTATGTCATAAGGTAGTGGATGTTAGTTGATCTATCTTTGTCAATTTGCAACTTCGTGTTTCTTTTCTTGAGCCTCGAGTGGTGGAAAAATTGGCCAATGTAGTCGAACTTGGAAACCTGTTTGTCTTGGGAAAAGTAGTTGGTTCTTGGGGGTCACTTAAGTGGAGCTATATAATTGATGCCCAGATGAGACCGGATGCTTATCCTTAAACTGCGTTGGCAATGAAGCCATTTTTTTTCTTCCTGAAAGATCGAAGAAAATATGTTTTGACTGGATGATTTTTTGTTCCCTTTGTCATTCTTCGTGATCCAGTGTTTCTTGTCTTTTCTTCTTTATTCTTTCATGTTTTATGTTTGACATTTGACATTTTTCACTCGATCTGTTACTTATTTTTATGTGAAGGGGGGTTTGTATGCCATTTAATCTATTATTCTTGTAACGGTTGAGAACCGTGAGCATTTTGATATCTCATTTTATGTCCTTGCATGTGGCTCTATACGTATGGTCTCCTTATTTGTGCCTCGACAGTGGCTTTGAGCTGATACTTTTCGCATCTTTCACTTGCTGTCTTTTCTCATCTGTGACGCGAGGTCTTAACCATTACATCTTTCCGTATCAACCTGTTACGAAATTTCAGAAACTTGCAAGGACCATTAGCATCTTAGTTGATCATCGTCGAGCGGGAACCGTTCTTTAGGCTAATACACAGATGCTGAAGACCTACGAGGGCAACTTAGTTGCCTTCTCCAAGTGTGCTCGCGGGTTTAAGGTACCATCAGCTGGCTGTTTAAATGTATTTACGACTAATGGGTGTATCTACATGTATAATCATTACCCCATTCGTTTCCTTAATTCCAGGCTAGTGATTTTACTCCTGAGGAACTGGCAATAGCAACCCAAGTCCAAGGTCTTTTCATGCCTATCGGACGTGAGAAGCCAGCTGTGGAGTTTGTTAAGGTTACCGATGAGATGAAATCATTCAATGCTTATGCCAAACTGCGTCTGGAGTGGGCAAATGAACGCCATGCTGGTGCTAGATTGAAGAGGGCTGCCGAGCCTGAGAAGAGAAGTAGGAGTGAGTTCTAGCCGTTATGATATGCACATGTCTTCTGACTTCCAGACTTATTCTTAAGCTTGCGTTGGCTTTTATTATGCCAGTTGGTTGTATGAATACTGTCGGATCCTTTATCTACTAGAAGATATGTATTCCAATGCTTGCTGCATTTCTAATTCCAAAAAAACTGTTATGATATGCATAGTGTTCTTTTCCCGCTTAGAAAAATTGACCTACCCTCTCTTCTAAAAACCTGCCCAACTCCTGTCATGACGGCATGTTTCATCCGGTGCGTGGTGACGTGCTAGCCTTTTTTATCCCCCTTCGATTCCTTGTGAGTTATTTAATGTTTTCTCCTGTCATGACGGCATGTTTCATCCGGTGCGTGGTGACGTGCTAGCCTTTTTTATCCCCCTTCGATTCCTTGTGAGTTATTTAATGTTTCATGCGGCGTGTGGTGATGTGCTAGCCTTTTTTTTATCCCCCTTCGATTCCTTGTGAGTTATTTAAATTTTTTGTGTGTGATGCGGATGTGCTTTTGGTCGGCTGCGATGGGTAGCTCAGTAGGTTAGTGGTGGTTATCTAAACCGGTAGTCGTTACGAGGGTAGGTATGGTTTGGCTTGGTAGCTCTGTTGGGGTTTCGTGTTGGTGTAATCGCTGATTGGTTGTTTTGTAAGGTGTTATGGATAAGTCTGCAATATGGATATGGTGTTCGGCTCTGGGTAAGGGGCAAGGGGTTGATTTCAAGCCCGTCGTGATCGAAGGGTGTGGTGGAAAATTCTGACTTTTTAACCGGATGACTTGTTGCAGTTTACTTTAGATGTATATATTTTTATTTTTACCCAAAAAAAAAGGGTACATTTTTTGGGCTTCAATTGTTATGACATTTTCACCTTGATAATTTTTGTTTATTAACATGCAGCAGTTATATTAAGGTAGGTTATGAAAATCACGTTTATATATATATAAAATTTGATTTGTGTCTTTTTACTAATTTACAAAATTTGACAAGAAATTGAAAACCAAAATTGTGTTTGAAACCACAACTATGTAAGAATTTTTTAGTTAGTCATGCGGTAAGTTCACTTCTTTCTTGGGCAAACAATTGTACTTTTTTAGTAAATCTCTCAATCAATCACATTTGATTTAGCCATACAACTATGTAAAAATGGTGATGGAGTTGCTTAGTGATAAGTTTTGGCGATGGGGGGCCGGTTTGTATGGATTTATGTTGGTGGAGACGAGTTTCGCTGGGTGTGGGAACACATGTTTGAATTTTGTAGCATTAACTCTTTATCATATGTTTGGTTTGGTGTATAAAATATCGCTTCGCCACCAAAAGTGCTGTGAGTTTAAGGGATAGGGATAGAGAGCTTTTGGTTGTGAGTTTAAGGGATAGATAATGGTGAAGCTTGGAAGAGAGATGGAAAGGAAGGTGAAAGTGCTGTGAGAGTCTTCCCTGTTTCCCAACCCTTTCCTACCTTATCCATGCACGCCACAAATTCATCACTGGCCAGCCTCCTCACATGTCCCCTACAACCCCTTCATTCTCTCTCTCTTATTGTCTGTACGGTGCATCCTCCATTGCCTCTTCCATCTCTATCTTCTTCACCCGCTTTGACTTACATCTCCTAAACTCCTTCAAACCTCCCATCCGGACTCACCCCATGGTCCTCTGCGTAATGAAAACTCTCTAAAATCATAAAGTCCCTTTCTCTCTTGGGCGAACATACCAACATCAGTGAACTCGATCACTTGTTACACATAAGCTCGAAAAACACCCAAATGGCGTAACGCCATGACTGAAGAATTTAATGCCCTTCTTCGTAACAACACGTGTCTTTGGTTCCTTGCCATCTTAACATGAATGTAATTGACTAAAAATGGGTCTTTCACGTTAAAAATAGAGTCGATGGCCTATTGGAGCGTTACAAAGCGTGCTTGGTGTTGAAGGCTTTCACCAACAACTTGGTGTTGATTTTCATGAAACTTCTAGCCCCGTTGTGAAGCACACTCCAACCGTACAATCTTGAACGTTGCTTTCACTCATGGCTGTTACTCCAACTCGATGTGAACAATGCATACGTGCATGGTGGTACTCTTGGGGTAGATGTCTATATGTGCCAACCTCCTGGGTTCGAGTATTCCTTTCATTCCCATCATGTCTGTAAGCTCCACCGCTCTCTTTACGGCATCAAATAAGCACCCCATGCTTGGTTGAACCAATTGTGCAATTT
Organism: Escallonia rubra; assembly: GCA_033065855.1. Lineage (NCBI taxonomy): Eukaryota > Viridiplantae > Streptophyta > Magnoliopsida > Escalloniales > Escalloniaceae > Escallonia > Escallonia rubra. Next base: position 138,112 of record JAVXUO010003210.1, on the reverse strand, counting down.
TCTAGTATTATTAGACTTTGTTCCATCGCAGACAGATCCATCGCTTTTTGTCTTGAACTCTAATGGCATCATCAGCTATGTATTGGTTTATGTTGACGACATCGTCGTCACCGGCAACTCTCCCTCTCACTTATAGTCTCTTATTAACTCTCTTAGAGCTGAATTTAACCTCAAACATCTTGGTACTTGGCATTATTTTTTGGGAATTGAAGTTTTGCGACTTCCTTATGGTGTCTCTCTCTCTCAATGCAAGTACATCCTTGATCTCAAAGAGCTGAATTTGACCTCAAAGATACGAATTGTGTTGATATCTTCAAAGTTTAAGCTTTGGATGCAGTTATTCAACTCCTAAACATCCCTCCTGTTGATATTGGCTCAACCTTACTTCTCATTAGCACAACATCATTAAATTCCCTCATAAGCATCCAAAGACCCTGTCCAACTAGTGCACTATATTGAATACGATGATTCCAAAAAATCCTTCTTTTGCTTCCTTTATTGCTGCCATAAACACAAGATATGTAGCAATAGTCACTGCGATCTTTGACTTGTAATCTGCCAGTAATAACCTGGGATTCACAAGCCACCAACTAATATTGGAACTTCTGAGTATCTCATCCAATCCAAATTTTTGACACTCCCTTACTATTAGTATAGTTACAAACTGCCAATTCTTCCCCCATTTTTGGTTATAGAACCGATAGAGGTTCACTACTCACTTTAGTTTCCACCAGCCCAAAGCATCCACTTTTTTCCTTTTTACTGCCTTTTTCACCTCATATTGCTTTACAGGGTTATTTAGACCCCTAATCCCCTAATATTCCAGCTAGCTAACATTAGTGCTTGGTTTTGGCCCGTCCTTCTGCTAGCATAGGCACTGCTTTCATTCTGCCTGATTTTCAAACCACCACTGGGAAGATTTTCATTTGGGCTATCATTGCTCTGTGGTGCTCCCATTTCAAGATGCTAAATCATATTATAAGGAATTTGAGTAGCATCCTTTTTTACACTGTCCTTCCTTTGCATTTGACCGAAGTGTTTTGTAATGCTTGGTGATTATATCAACATTCTTCTTATCCTTGCTTGGTTTTTGCTTCCATACCTGATGGATATTTGCTATATGATAGCAGGATATTTCAATATGTCCAAAGTCTGACAGCACCCGCATTTGGCAGGTTTTCACTCATATTCCGCCTTTTGTTTATGCACCCAGTTAGTTGGACCAATAATTGGGATTTCTTGAGGGAACTCACTTTCCACATCCATTTCTACACAAACTCTTGCATAAGTGAGACTTTTCATGAGAAGCTGTCATTCGATCTGTGAACAAAGGCTTACCTACTAATCTTACTCAATATGCCATTGGACCAAGATTGCAGAGGTAATTGAGGAAACTGTATCCAAACTGGCACAGATTATAGTCCTTCCTTTTCCACTGGCACATCCTGAGACCATGGCTTTATTACCATAGGCTTATTGTCAAAAGACTACGGGCCACCTTCTAAAATCTGACTTTGAGCTTCCTTATTTTCCAGCTTTATGATGACTATCCCAGATTTGAGCATACTTCAAATTGACCCTACTCTCTCTTGTTGTAATTCGTTCAACTAATGACGCAAATCCTTAACCAGCTCTTAGATTTCTTTTTCATCATCAAAATGTGAGCTTGATGACACAATTCTCTGCAGCTGTAGGTCACTGACATCACTACAACCTCCTGATCTAAAGCGACCGTAATCGTCTTCGGAGACGTCGTGTTTGTATTCTTCTTTTTCTCCTTAAGTGTGCTTGTCTATTGCTTTCTACGAAATTTTTGGCGAACGGATCCTTCAGAGGATCCTATACTCTCCCCGATTTCCTCTGGAGTTGCCATAACTGGAAGAAACAAGCACCAAAACACTAGTGGCAAATCTTGAAAAGGCAGAGTTTCCCCCTTTTGCGCTTCTGGTGCGGGAAATCTTGAAAAGCGCCTTCCTTCGTTGAAGATAGTGGTTGAAGATTTTGTTGAAGATTAGGGTTTCAGTTTTGTCAAATTGGTACTTGAGTGTACATGTGAAAAGATTAGCTTGGAGTTAATGCATGACAGTTAGGGAGATAGTGGGAGCTTGAAGATGGGACTAACAGCGACAGTTCACGCAACTCTCAAATTTGCATCTTCCTTCAAGAGACTAAATTGACGGTCTCAGAGGGAAGTATAAAATTTGCAAAGCTAGGATTCTCTTACACCACTGGGATTAATCCTTCAAGAGTGGTGGGAACCAAGGGAGGCCTATGGGTTGGTTGGATGGATGACTTAGAAGGGTCAATGCTTTATAAAGACAAGCACCTAATCTTAGTGTAATGGCACTCCACACATTATGCTACTTGGCTTTTGGGTTTCATTTATAGACATTCGATCCTTGCTAAGCGTGCCCGCAACTGGTCCCAGATTTTCAACAACGATTGCTCAGTGAACCCTGCCTTTAATTCTTCTGGGGGATTTTAATCAAGTTCTATGGCCATCTGACAAACAAGACATGGGCCCATTACCTATCCACTCCCAACAGCACAACTTGAGTTTGGTGGATATCAAATGGGTGGGACCAACTTTTACCTGGACGAATAATAGATTAGACTTGGCCTACACATATGAAAAACTGATCGCTGATTTAGCATGTCCCGACATTCTTTTATTTCCCAATGCTCAAATTACTAACTTGGGCATCCAGGCCTCTGATCATGCATCTTTACTTCTAAATGTCAATCCCCGCCCTAGTCGGTTTGAAACAATGTGGCTTAAGCATCTGCAGAGTAGCGTGATCATCTCCACATCTTGGCAGACGCCTTTGGTGGGATCTGTCACGACCTGAACCCACGGGTAGGCCCATGAGCTAGATCCATGATCGGCAAGCCCATCTGAACATCCACCTAGGGCTCTGTCAGGCCTTGCAACAACTTGTACACAAGAATTTGTAACAAAGTAATTTAACATTGTCTCCTTAATAGTATTTCTAAAATCACCCTAATAATTTCTTCAATATGTCTCTAATGATTTTTTCTCCATGAATAAATAACACAAATCATAAAAAATCTCATGGAGACCTATACTCTGAACAATTCTCAAAACATAAATAAAATAGTACTATAATTATATCCGACTGCTAACAAATTTTTAAAAGGCTTAAATCTCTAACGACAATCTCCTGCGAGTCCATCCTCGTTTCCCTCATGGATGTTAGTTTCATCTAAGTGATCACCTGAAAACATTTATAAAAGAGTGAGCTTGGGGCCCAGTAAGTACACAAACCATATCCCTAAAAGAGATTTTGGAATTTATAAAACATGCCATGATTTTCTTTGATTTACAACTGGTAAACGTTTTCAAAAGAGATACTATACATATAAGTACTTCATGAAAGCAATTCATCCAAGATTCTCAGAACCGGAGTATGACAATTAAGAAAGCTCATTAACAACTATCACAATTTATCATAACTTGGTATGCTACGGTCAGCGTGCAATCCCCCCTCACTAGGGCCCACAATCTCCTACTCCACCTTGGATAAAGATTATTTGGTCAGAGTACAAGCCCCCTGACTAGGGCCCATAATCATTCCTTTGTCCGGGATACATATTATTGTGGATGCATGAGCGAACCACGAACAATAGTACTATGCGTCAACGTATCGTCCCGTCGACCAAGACCCACAATCCAACTTCCCCCCTGTTTGCACCACAGAATATCTTTTTTCACTAATAAGTTCACTTTGATTAAATGCCACTAAATGGTATTTACTTTTTATTATTTCTGAAGAGATAATGAAAGATTTAAGAAGTGAAAGAAATCAACTTCTGAAAATGTGTCATATTGATAAGGGATAAGTGTGGTTGGTTACTTATTAGTGGGTGATTATTTTCTAAGTGGGTAGTTTGTCTTGTGATGGTAGTTATTTTCTACAAAGCCTCTAGTATAGGTAGTGGGTCAAGGAAGAAAGAACAATCATCAATGAATCATCAATCAGATATATCAAGACTTTTTCAAGTCTTTTTTTTTCTTTTATGTTTAGAGGTTTTGGTTATCTATCGATAGGAAGTTCAGTTTCCAGACTTGGGAACATTATTGTGTAAATATTCACAATCAATCGAAAGCTCTCTTTGTCATTTATGGACACACAGTCTTTTACTTGCAATTTTCATTTGTTCGTCAAAGTTTCTCGCTTTCAGGGAAGTCCTCGGGCCCAAGGGGCAAAAATGATCCCGCACTTTTAATCGATTGTGCCGTCGGTGCACAAATTGATTGTGAGTTTGTCCAGTCGCGCAAACATTGGCACGCCCAGTGGGACCCTTTTAATATGAAAGTGGAAAATGCCAGCAATATATTTTCAAGTAATTCCTTGGAATTTCAGGCCAGATTTGAAGAATTAAGGGCCAATTTATGGGTAAATTTGGCGAAATGCCGTACTTCAGCGTCATTATTGCCCAAAAATTTTAAACCATTGTCTCTTTCATTTTATATGAAGTCGACAGTGAATGATTTAATGAAATTTTGGTATGATCTAAGGGATTGCATTGATGCAAACCATGGTTAGCCTGTTCTACCGTTGATTTTGGTGGATACCTCCAATGAATTACATCGGTTTGAAAATAATATTAAAATCTTGATTGGAATAGATCATTCGTCTTTTCTGGAAGATGTACAAGATGAATTAAAAGAATGTTGGGCTTTAATTCATAGAGTAAGGTGGATGAGGAAGGAAGTGGAATTATTCCTTTCCACACTTGGCTGAAGTTGAAAAGTTACAAACCAATAATCATTCTTTGACTATTGCAAATGAGACGATGCCAAACATGGCTGAAACAAGACAATATTTAGAAGATGGATGCAACCAATACACTTTCATTTCTTTGTTGAGATTGAAAGAAAGTTGTTTAAAAAGGGGATAGGTATAATGCAATTTTTGAAATAAAAGTAAAGAAAGACAAGCCTTTCTTTACTTTTATTTCATAGTAGTCTATTTATGGTTAGTAAAAATAATACGACTATCTATCAAGAGGAGTCATTTCACAATATCCAACTTCAAGTGTTATCTCTACACAACTCAATTGAGTTACTTGATGAATTGCATGAAAAATGTGTGTTAAGTGAAAATTATTTGAATTCATTGATGCAACTGACTGAAACTTACACCAAAAGTGATGTAACTAAATTTTGTAAACTCGATATCGTGCAAAAATGGCTGAAAAAAATTGAACAACCATGTCCATTCTCATATGGGATTGATATGTCAAAAGGATATTTAATCGATATGGCTGGGGGCCAAGTTTGCAAGCCTATTTTGGTTGAAAGCAAAAAAGAGCCATGTTCATGCATCATGTATAACGAGCCAACCGTGGTTATCGATTCAAAATTCCCCACTATTAGTGAGTTTGAAGCTTTTGACACCATAAAAAATGACGAAGAACATGTATTTTGGGAACCAATTGGTGTCATATTTTTTTTTGAGAAAGATACCCTATTTGGATTTGTGGAGCACACTAAGGTAGAGTATTAATTCAATGGTTATCTAGAATTGCAAATATAGTCAAATATTATTTGTTCTATTTTTTTTCATGCATGTTGAATTAAGAAATGCTCAATCGATTGGCTTATCAGTAGCCATTCTATATGTTGATTTGGTTAATAGCTTGACCAAAAATGGTCATGGTTTGTTTAGTGGCTTGGCCAACTATGATCATTGACACCGATATATGGAGAGCAAAAGCCAATCGATGGCTAATAGATGGCAAAAATGCTGTCACTTTGAAGAATGCAAGCCTATCGATCGTGAAAGCCTATCGATCATGCAAGCCTATCGATTATGAAAGGCTATCGATCGTGAAATACTACCGATCGTGAAAGGCTATATATCGATCGTGAAAGGCTATCGATAGTGATAAAATGTTTTCCCTTTGAAATGACTCTTCACAATCGATAATGAAAAATACAAGCCTATCGATAGTGAGAGACTATCGATCATGAAAGGCTATATGTTGATCGTGAAAGTCTATCGATAGTGAGAAAATACTATCCCTTTAAAAGACATGACTCTTCGCAATTTTTAAGTATTCAATTGCTTGAGCCAGGGGGGCAATGTTTGCACCACAAAATATCTTTTTTCACTAATAAGTTCACTTTGATTAAAAGAGTAAATTGCACGAATGGCCACTGAACTATGACCCCTTTTTCACTAAAGTCACTCAACTTTATTTTGTGTCATTTTGGCCATTGGACTCTCAAATCTGTTCGATTTGACCATTCCGTCAGCTGCGGTTAAATTTTCTCCGTTAAGTGGTCACATGATGCGCACATGGGGCATCACTATAAGGGCATAACCGTCACTTCAGTTCAATCTCTCTCTTTTTCTCTCTTTCTTCTTTCCTTTTTTCTTCATTTCATCAGAACAGATCTAGGCGTTGGAGGTCGGCGCAGGCATGGTGGCGGTCATCGTTGCGGGCTTGGCAGAGCTCCAAGATCTGGTCATCGTCATCGTCGTCGCGGGCTTGGCAGAGCTCCAAGATCTGGTCGTCGTCATCGTCGTCGAATAGGTCATTCGGAACAGGCCTCAAGCCTCCGCCCATGCTTTAACATCTAAGTTTTCACCGGAAAAACCCAATTTTTCCAGCCATTCCAGTGCTTCTGGATGACCCTTCGTACCCGTATTCGGAGTTCGACCTCCTCCATCTTCCGAACAACACATACAAAGAGACTCACCAACAGTGGCTCGTCTCTGTCTTCGTCTTTGTGTCTGCCGATTCAATTGCTTCACCCTCCTTTACTCGATGACAGCACCCGGCGACAGGAGCTCAACGATCGGTTTGGATTCTATTTGTTCAGTCTGCGGGGATGGGTCGTCGTCGTCGCTGACTTGTGGTGTTGTGCTGTAGTGGCAGATTTTGGGTGGTGTTTGCAGCGGGGCTCGGGTGGTTTTGATTGGGTGATGGTGGTGGCTGGTGGTGCTATATTTGTAGCGATTGAGCGGCTGGTGGTGTTGTACAGTGGTGGCGGGTGGTGGTGTTGTGCGGTGGTGATTGAGCTCCAAATGGTGGCGGCCGGGAAAAAAACAAAAGAACTAAACTAAAATTCTTTTTTTGTCGCTAAAAGGTTTAAAGCTAACTTTAATGCTTATTTTAGTGACAAAAATATATTTTTAGTGACAAAAAGATACTACAATTAAGTTAAATTAAGTCAAAAAAGAAATAAAATATTAAGTTGGTGAGACGATTTTGCCCCTGAATTAAGGGTCATGTGCCTCGCACATGACCACTTAACGGGACTCTTCCTAACGCCGGCAGTTGGAGTGGTTAAATCGGACAGATTTGAGAATTCAGTGGCCAAAATGGCACAAAATAAAGTTGAGTGACTTTAGTGAAAAAGGGGTCATAGTTCGGTGGCCATTCGTGCAATTTACTCTATAATTTTTGGCCTTTATAGTATCAGTTAGCTTAAAGATTTTGGTTATGTTGTTGCTCTGGTTTCAAGTTATTTTTGAAACCTTTCTCCACTAGAAAAAAATGAATTCCAATCCTGACCATGTTTCTAGACCCAAATTTTTTTACTTCAATTTAAGCAAATGAAATTTGGCTGGGTGTTATTTTCTAAAGATTGGCGAATACTGTTTTATCAATAACTGCATGATGAAGCATCGCGAGGAACGCACCCAAATCATATATATCAATTGTTAATTGATCTTATGTGGTGGATTGCCCTGATTTTTTTAACATTCTGGACGACATTCAAAAATTTCTTTTGTCAAAATTATGTGATCTTGAATTTCTCTCTCAATGCCATTATAGTGGCGTGATGACATGTGCGAGTCCTTATGGTTGACCAGCTTAAAAAATTATGGAGTTCTCCAAGTGTTTAAATCCAAGGGAACAATATTATGTCTAAGCATAATATATGCATAGAGTTCCCTTCTCTCTCCAAAAAAAAAATAAAAAAAAAACAAAAACCTACCTCTAAAAAAATCACATATAAATCCTCAGAACTCGGCTACCTCCGTCGGTTTCTTCCGTTGTGTGGTGGCGTGCTGTGAGTTCATTTTATTTTATTTGTTATTTCTGGGGATGTGTATGTGCTTTCAGACATCGATTATTGGTAGGTCTATCGATTTAGGGTGGCTCTTTGCGTTGGTAGTCGATATGAGAGTATGTGTGCAGGATACTCTGTTGGGGATTGGTGTGGTTGTAGTCGCCGGTCTATTGTGGTAAGGGGTTGTGGGTAGGTTCGTAGATCTGGTGTTGGGTTGTGGGAAATGGGTTGATGGTTGGTCGGGGGTGCGTGTGTGATTTACTGTTTGATATATATGGTAGGCTAGTTGTTTGGACATGTCAACTAGGGATGAACATTTAAAACGTTGAAACCGATCCAACTGTGAAAATTGAACCGGCCAATCCGTCTAATTTCAAATCCACCTAAAAATCAATCGGTTTATTTTTTTTTCCAAATCGTACATTTGGTTCGATCTGTTCGGTTCAGATTTTTCTGAAACTGAACAAACCGAATTGAAAGTTTATAGTATAATATATATATATTTTTTTTTTTACTTAACCCTAGTTATCTAACCACTCATATAAACTGGGAGTAACCCTAAATCCTTTTACCGCAACACATATTTTTCGTTGTGTTATCAGTTATGATATAAATTTTAGTTTTTTTTGGAGCTTATTAGCATGTATGAGTTATTAATTTTTGAGCCTAAACTTACCCATAATTGAGTTTGGTCTAAACCGATTAAACCGTCCAAACCGACCCCGTTCAACCCACAGAAATCGAACCGTTCAACGAGGGTTCGGTTTTTTTTTTTCTTTCCAAAACAAGGTTGGTTGGTTCAGTTTGGTATTCAGCCACCAAACCGAACCGACTGAACCGTGCTCGGCCCTAACGTCAACAATGATGTGCTATGTTTTATTGTTAATGTATTTGCCATTTGGAGGGTTTTTTATCCATTTCAAAATAATAACAAAAATAATAGTAATGGTAATAGTATTAGCCTGAAATTAAAATGGGTACCAAGTAGGCCCAGTCCAAGGACTCCCCAATATTAGGGTTCCTAACCTATAAATTTCCAGCCGCCCCTCCGGTTTAGAGTTCCTGGTCAGCTCCCTCAGTTGGCGTCGTAAGTTTAAACCCTCGGATCTGTTCAATTCCGGCCTCCTTATCTCACTCTATTTACATTGTATTCATCTATTTGTTCATGTGCATGATGTTAATTAGCAGTTTAACCTAGGGTCTATCTGATAGCTATAGGGTCGCTGTAATCAAACATGATTACGTTAAAAAGCACTATGCGTTAGGGTTCAGTTGAATCTCTGTAACGAAACATGGGTCAATGTATTTAAGTTGTGTTGTTATTGTTACACCATAGGCTTGTGGGTTGTTTGGTTAGTGATTATTGTGTTTTTGTCAAAATCAGTTCGCTTTTACTTATCTTCTTTGTTAGTTTTCAAGCCGATTTCATGTACTATAGGGTTTTGTGTTTACGATTTTTTATTTTTTTATTCGTTATTGGGATTTCCTTGTTGAGATTTTTATCTCATAGGGTGGAGTGCATGTTAGTTCAATTTTCTTTGTCAATGAGCAACTTGGTGTTGGTTTTCTTGAGCCTCGTAAAAACTGGTGACATTAGTGATTGCTCTAGTGTAGTTTAACTATGAAATCTGTATGTCTTGAGAAAATTAGTTGGTTCGTGGGGGTCATCTGAAGTGGAGCTATAATATTTATGTGTATGCATAGATGTGACGAGCGTGGAACTGAGAGTAGGCAAGGAAGCCTGGTTTTTCAAAAGATTGGAGAAAATGAACTTCTACGTTTTGACATGACCGATAACACAGTCCAAAAGAAATGCACGGCCAGCCTATCAGGATTATCCATCTCGATCGAGGCTAGCCCCAACAAGCAGAAATGTCACTCGTTCTGTGGAAAACGAAGCGCACATTCCGCAGTCCAGGCCAACGCCAACTGGTAGAAACGTCATTCGCTTTCACAGGGTGCCGACCTCGCAGTCCAGGCCAGCCCCAACAAGCAGAGACGTCGTTCGTTCTGTGGAAAATAAAGTGGACATTCCGCAGTCCAGGGCAACGCCAACTGGTAGAAACGTCATTCGTTCGGTGGAAAACGAGGATCGTGGGGACGCAGTTTCTTGTGTGACACTTGGCAAAGCTGGCGACACTGTGATGATTGATGCTTGATACATAAGAAGCAAATCAAGTATATAGCATTCATTCTTGCTGCTGATTGAAACTCCAAATCATTATGGAGCAATAAAGTATTGTAAACATAACTAAAAGAACTACGTGAGCTTGATCCCTTGAATTGGGTACATAGGCAACCTATCTCATGTGGGTTCAGCTCCTTTTATGTAAAAGAACTACGTGAGCTTGATCCCTTGAATTGGGTACGTAGGCAGCCTATCTCAGGTGGGTTCAGCTCCTTTTATGTAAAAGAACTACGTGAGCTTGATCCCTTGAATTGGGTACGTAGAAAGCCTATCTCAGATGGGTTCAGCTCCTTTTATTAATAAAATTTCTCGTGTCTCTACATGTTCAGTAAAAGATACAAAAGAATCGCATGATAGATTGTAAATATCATGCATGCATGTTTTTGTGTGGCAAATGCCATATTGAGCATCTCTTCCTTGTTTATGGAAATCTCTAGCAAAATGTGGAAGGGTCAATCTACCAGAAATTGGATTCTAAGTATTTAAGAAGGTGTGTTAAGATATAGAATGATCATTATGACAGGAGAACTCTTGCAGCAAATTAACCAGAAAGTTGTCCCTGGCTTACACAGCATATGTATCCCGGCTAAGAGATGCCAGTGAGCAATGGCTAGTCTTGGAAATCTTGCCTAGGATCTTCAAGAACCAAAAACCATGCAAGGGCATAGGGAATCTGTAACATCCCCGAAAATCCGGAGCTCCGCCGCCCTGAACTCCCTGGTCGCTAACCTACCGAATCACATCAAACCTGTTACATCTATTCACTAACACATACTTCAAAACATTTAATCCGACACCATCTTAAATTCTTCAAATACAAGCTTACAAGACTGCTTAAACTTAAATTATTAAAGCCTAAGTTCTTTACAAACTCGAGTCCTTATGAACCAAGGTAACGGTACAGACCCCCGCAGGGGTCTCATTACACGGAAGTGGCGGGCTCACCAGAAGCCCACACAGACTCTAACCTATTCCCGAATCTACTACAGCTTATCGTCACCTGCAGAAGGGAATCAAACGGAGGGTGAGCTTTTGAGAGCTCAATAAGGTCGCACAAGGACTTCAAAACATTACAACACGATTTCTGAGAATCCAATCGACGATGATTTTCAAACACTTCGAACGATCAAAACTTAACGATTTCCAAAACGATCAAAATTCATCATAAATAAAATGCCAAAATAGACAAATACAAACACGAAGGATTCCAAAACAATCAATGAAAACAAAATCATTTCCAAAGTTTAACAAAGCTTTCTCGAGGTATTCCAAACCAATTGAGTTAATCCTTTCTTATTCATTTCCGCAACAATCATGGTACAACTGAGAAATCATTTTTATAACAGGCACGACACTTTCCAGAGCATAGAAAATCAAAAATCAATGTTGATCCTGGGCTATTGCAATGCCATTCTGGCAAGCTAACATTGTGTACATACGCATGATGTACCATAATATAATTATTAGCCCTCAATAATAATCAACGAACTAGCCTGCTTTCATGCAGGACTCAAACCAGCCTTATACCGCCTCCCCACAGAACAGAAAACCCAGGTCACCACAAAAAATCAACAATATCAATGAGCATTAACATAAGCTCAAATCACCGAAATCAATTCAGATTCCAATAACAATAATCATACTGACACAAGTCAGCATTCAGAATTTTCGGAAGAAATCAGAATTTTTAGAAGAAAAATCACAGATAAACAACAAAAACGAGTACGAATATCGAGTTTTAAGCACAACAATCCGGAAGAACGGATACAGACAATTGTCAAATCTGCTCAGCACACAATAACAGGAGAGCATCAAAAGATTTCCAAATAATCGATTCAGGTTCAATATTGGGGTTTTCTGGGCAATAACATGCTGATAGCAATACACAATCCAGAGTTCGGCATTAGCCATAAGTAAATCAATGAGTACTTATGAGTACGAGTTATCAAAATAAGGGTTCGAACAAAAGTCCTTACCCATGGTTCAGATATAATCCCTTACCTGGATCCGCAGCTAAATTATCCTAACCGGAAAGTCTTTAGCTTTAACCAAAACGGAATAATAGAATCATTAGAATACAGTCTAAAGTAAAATATTATAACTTAATACGGACTCACACATACTCCCGAAATGAATCCCCCTCACCGGGCATGTAAAATTACCGAAACGCCCCTAGGGTGTAAAATTACCCAAGTGCCCCTCTCAGACCTAAATTACCAAAATGGTCTTCCCATACGTAGAATCATTGAAAGAAGCTTCCCATATGTAAATTTATGCAAAAATACATTTCTTAGGTCAAATTACCAAAATACCCCTTCGGGTGGCAAATTACCAAGATACCCCCCGTTATACGTAAATCATCAAAATGACCTTTTCGTAAACCAAAATACCCCCAAAGTTTTAAAAATTAGATAAATTCCCCCCAAAGTTTCAAAATTTACGTTTTTGTCCCAATTTTTTTTTAAGCTTCGATACTCTACTAACACCCGAGCATTGCTCAAATTTAACGCCTGTTTATTTTTTTGGAGTCCAGATGGTTACTTTAACTGGCTCTCGAAGTTCGGGATATTACGAAATCCCTGAAGCTCAGTGTAGTATGTATTTTGGGTTGTATTATGCTGTTGTATTGTTGTTCATAGAATGCTTGTTGAGTTCTAATAGAAACCTTACCTTGCCTAGAAGTAATTGTCAATAAACATGTGCACTTGACTTGAAAAGATGGATGAATAAAAAGCTGGACTCACAGGTGCCAAATTCAGAGTTTCCATAATCCAATTCTCAAAATTCCTAGCTGTTTAGAGAAGTACTGTTGAGGAATGCAACGAATATTTCGACAAATAGGTGTTGAGAACTAGCTATTTCAATGCTAAAGACCACTAAAAGAAGAGAGGAAGACATGACCGCAACATCGTCATCGCCGTTTACGGTACCGCCATCGCTAATCGGCGTAACCATCACAATGAAGATGCCAAACCACCGGCGACAAAAAATCTGACGCCACGTATAGCCAATAACGACGCCACCTCGCCGTCATCATATATGCTCTGCCCCCATCAACAGCGACACGTAACATCGCTAAGAAGCTCTCCAACATCGCACCCCGATGTCACGCCGGCCAAGTCAAATGATCTCACGGCTGACAACCGCTCTGTTTAGTAACCGCACGATCCCTAACAGGGAACCAGTCAATGCCACTATTCTCGGCAGATCCCTTACGCCGCCAGCTTAACGATCTCTTCCCCGGTGAGATCTATAACAACCGGCACCCGTAGCCTCCATCGCTGTTGAGACCTCCCCGGCATCGCGCCTGTCCGCTGCGAGCAACCGGCGACGGTGCCATTCGCTGACCAACTCCTTGGCGTCACACCCTGTTGTGCGCAGTCATAACTTCAGTCAACACCGCGACCACCAGCTGCCTAATCTGCCACCTTACCACCGATGTCAAAGCTATGGCCACTTCAGTCAGCCGCACAACCATCAATGGCCGCCATCGTCTGTTCGGATCTGCTCCATGGCCACCGGCAACAGCCGCATAGCCGTCCAAAGTCGTGATGTCCTGATGACTGGTGCTGCTTTGGTCTAGATCCAACCACAGAAGCTCTCATCGGCCACCGCCTTGCCGAGTGCCGACGCCGTTGATCCCGTCACCTTAATTCAGGAGAAAAGAATAGGTAGATCCATAAAGAAGGTGAATTCTTCCAATTCTAAAGTATTCAACTATTTACCCATGGATATGGGTATTTAGAGTTAAGACCCAAGGGGTCTTATTTATTTCTCACATGCCACACCTTCCAATGTATTAAGGTCTTAACCCATGCAATATGCATATTTATGCTTAGAACCCCAAGATCTCATTTAGCATATGCCGCACACTTAAAAAAAAAAGACGGCGTATACTGCATCATATTTTGTCGCTAAAAAATTAAGCGACTACGATTTTTAACGCTAGCAAGCCCTCCGAAGGCTACTTCCAGTGCGTTTCTATTAGCTAGACTTACGTTCTATTGTGGTTTAGCATTATCTAATTGTGCTAATTAGCGCAAGCATGTCACAAGTCGGGGCATCTGACTGCTATGACATATAAAGCTCACCTACGACACGCAGTGCAACACACCTATGTCGGCTAAGCGACAAAACCCTAACGGTGTCTGAACACTGTTCTTAATTCTATGTTAAAAACATAGTTGCATTTTTATATGTTTTATTGCTTCAAAGGCTATTTTTTCAGTCACATACTTTTATTTCTTGCAAGGGTTTAAACTATGTCTGCGAGCATCAACAGTGACGCATAAACCACTTCATAAGCAAGGAACAAATTCATAGCACCCTGCGACTTGAAGTCGCGTTTAGGGTTTTTTCTGCAGTATCCTGCTGTCTCGGAATTATATATCGTCTCATGGTCATACAATGGCCTCTATCTAAGGCGTATTCACATCGCTGCTCGTTGAGAAGCTAGTTCAACAATGATGGAAGCACACATGCTGCCACCACATCTAGTGAAATCAGAATTCATCGCCAGCCTCTGCTAACAGCATCTAATATGTCTGGTACAACTGCAAGCTCAAGCATGCAACCAGTAAATCGAATCTAGTTGTTTCTCAGTACATCGATAAACTGTGACAACTTCTCTACCGATCATCAGTGACATCTTTCACAGACGAACTCCGTGTCCTCTAGCTTTATATGCTCGCAGACAGGGAGGTTCACCGCAGTGACCATATTACGGGCTCCATGACCCGCACCCTTCTTATTTGGCACCGCGGCAATAAGGACGAGAAACCCCCGAGGGCGCGTACGACGAGAACTCTAAGTTCCGTCAAACCCCCGAGGGCGCATACGACAAGAACTCTTAAGTTTTGTCAAACCCTCGAGGTTATTTGCATGAGCTTTACGCTTCATTCGCCCCTAAGGGCGTGTACGACGAGAAACTCTTAAGTTCCGTCAAACCCTCTAGGGTATTTTCGTAAGATTAGGGCTTCATCTGCACCCGAGGGCGCGTACAATGAGAACTCTTAAGTTCCATCAAACCCCCGAGAGTATTTACATGAGCTCTATGCTCTATCAGTCCTCAAGGGCGCTTACCAGAACTCTACATTCCACTAGCCCTCTAAGGCGGTCCTTCAAGGGACGAACACCCCTAAGGGTGACAGGATAGAGCTTGAGCTCTATCCGAACGGTTTAGCTACAGTTCTAACTCATGAAATGGCAAAGGACTATGGGACTTCATCCCCCCACCATTCTTTTTCATTTCAAAACCCAGTCAAGCGTGAGTGCGAGGCTTCTTTGTCAGCTCTTAGCTGATGATAAGGGTTTGCGACAAAGTAAAACGCAAGCATGATGTGGTCGGCTCGAGCTAAAGAACACACACTTGCACAAAATGAACACCCTACAAGGAGAGGTGACCCCTCAAGGGGACATTCAAACACTTATCACATGCAACAACTTGCATGCACAGCTTTGTGTCCTCTCCCGAGAGAGGATATCATGGGGCACAACCTCTAAAGGATCTTGAGATCGCATGATTCGTCTTCTCAAAGATGATTCCAAATAGCCTATTTAGGTAAAATTTTAAAGACTTAGCTCTCGAGAGCTAGGGTTCTAACCCTCTACTTGGGCAAAGCTTAAAGCTCCTGCTTAGGTCGGAGCACATGTAGGAGAGAAATATTATTACCCCTATAAGTGGATGGAGAATCCCTTATAAATATGACATGTGTCTCGAGACACCAGGTATAAACTTCCTCAGCCAAACATTTTGGCTAAGGATGTGAGGGGCTTATGATATAACTCAAATATAACTCCCAATAATTGGGGGACACCTGGCGAATCCCAGTCAAACTGGGAGATTTATGATCGTGATTCTAAAAGAGTCTTTAGAGATTGTGGCGTGATCCTCGAGGATCCTAACGCGATCCTAACACATCTGGCCCACGGCCTAGTCTTACTGGGACTCTCCTCCTACAGCTATATAAAGGGGTCTACCCCCCATGTACGAGGAGAATTACACAATTCATGATTTTTAGAGTTATTATTCTGTAGTTGCGCTCTGACTTAAGCATCGGAGAGTTCTCCGTCGGGAATCTCACCCGGCAGTCACTCATTTTTTATCTTTTAGGTCATCGGTCTAGGCTCGGGTTCTGAAATTTGCGTGGAGCATATTTTTAGCAGCAACTCATAGAGTGCCCTTCTTTCTCCAAAAATGAAAAGAAAAGAAAAGAAAACCTACCCTTTCTCTTTTAATAGTTACCTATCTCCTCTGAATTCGGTCACCACCGTTTGTATGTGTGGTTGTGTGATGGTGTGGTAAGCATTTTTTTCCTCCCTTTGATTGGAAATTTCCTTGCTTGTGTGCTTTTTAAAATTATTTTTGTACGTGCTTTTGGTCATCGGTGTGATAACTTTCTCGGTTGGGGTGGTTCTCTGTGTTGGTAGGAGGTAGGAGGGTATGTTTGTAGCTCTGTCGGGGGTTGGTGTGGGTACAACTGCCAATTAGTGGTAGTAAGAGTGTGTGGGAAAATCTGCAGATATGGTGTTGGTCCATTTCGATGGCACCACAATTTACCTTTTGCTTGCGATTATGCTGAATTGTGTGAGTTAAGTCTTGGGCAATAAATATATTTCTGCTATCAATCTTTCGGCTACAAAAGCATTCTGATAATGGGAGATTAATTGGGGAGTACCGGCTTGATTCTTTTGGTAAAGGTTTTATAGATGATATTATAGATGGCGTTGCAAAGGCTGATGGGGAGATAATCACCAGGGGATTGAGGATATGCATGGGTTGGGTATAAGGACCAAGAAGGACTTATTACTTCCTAGAGCATAAAGCCCGATTGAAAAAAGGACAACGCTGCGGTAGTAATCTTGTATTCTATAAGATCCCCATGTTACTGGTAAACTAACGCCGGTATGCCGTTCGGGTCTAGGGCTTTAAGAGGTTTGATTTGGTATAGAGCTATTTTGATTTTCAGAGCCGTGAAAGGTCATCCCAAAGTTTGACTTTAATCCGAAGAGAGATGGTTGGTGACATAATTCAAGGACATGAAATTAGGCATGTTATCTCGTTAGGTGACTAAAGGACACAGTATATTCCGAAAACGATCAAAAAGACAACTTGAGATCTCTGCATACAAAGTGACCAGTGAACCAGCAAAGGTCAGGAGAGATTTGATATTGTGGCTACAACGAATAATCATGGAGGCATGGAAAAACTTGTTGTTTCTATCTCCCAACTATAGCCATTTTATCTTTGCCTTGTGCCCACATAATTTCTTCACAGTCCAGAAGCCAATCTAGAGTTTGTCGTGTACGTTGTTCCATGGCCTGGGCATCCAGGTGAGGAAGTAGACTTTGGAGTGAAGAAGTTGAGCCTGTGAGTTTAAGATTTGGGTTTCAAGATGACCAAAATGCTCTTTGTGTCATCTGAACAGCTAATTCATCATAATTTTTCCCCATGAGATGATCTTAAACAAATGGGATCTTGTAATACCCCGCACCTAGAATGTGGTTTACGGTGAATCCTAGAATTTTAGTTAATTCTTTAGCAACGCTTATGGTAATATACATTAATTAGAGTCTTTAGCGACCATTATCACCAGTTGTATTGATTGTGACCTTTAGCGACAATTTATAATGCTCTTAGGTTACAAATTAATGAGATGGGGAGATTGGAATACCCGAAATTTTATTTAGTCGACAAAAACTTTGTTTTAGATCTTAATCTAAAAAGTTTATAGTCTTTTAAAATGATTTGGATGAAATGAGAAAATAGCTAAGTGTGAGGGGGGTCTTTATAAATATTTCAATCTAGGGCAACCATATATTAATGAGACCTTTAGAGGACAGTCGTCCAAGCTTTTGCAACCACCTTATTTTACGTAATTAGAGAGAGAAGAATCAAGCTATGACAAGTAGATTTCAAGGTAAAAATCTCTAGCCGCCATGTTATTGAGTGTTCTAGCTAGGTTCTTATGTATGAATTCAGTTGTTATGGGTTTGAGTGTTAGGGTATTGTGTGTGTTTCAGAGAGTGAGATGTGGGTGTGTTTGAGAAGAAGGCTATTGTAAGGCAGCATAAGAGTTGGTTAGGATTTTTTTTCTCATATCTCCTTTATTTCCAATCCAAATGAGATGATTTTTCTCTTTCTGAAAACCCCATTGTGTCGCCTTCAACTTTTTTTTTTTTATTTTAGTTTTCTCATAATCCCACGTTTGTAAATTGAAAAATGACCTTAAATTCAATTCACTGTAGAAGTCCAGAACTTTCGATTTCTGGCACCCACTTCGATTTGTCATAGAAAATTAATTACTCATGAGATTTTTGTGAAATTTATATTTCTAGAAACTTCAAAAAGTTCTCTTAAACTTTTTAGTCTTAAGATTTCTGATATTCGTAGTATTTCTACTTCAAAATAATCATTGAACAAAACTAGGATGCACAAAGATGTGTTGTTTTGATTAGCCACTTCGATTTACTGTAGAAGTCATTACTCATTGAATTTTTGTGAACCTTATGCTTCTGAAAATCCTAGAAAGTCTACTTTAACTTTTAATTTTTATTTTTCTAATATTCATCATGTTTCAGCCTCAAAATTGTCAATCTACAAAATTAGGGTTTGCCAAAAAATGATGTTTCTAGAATTACATATCAGTCCATTGTCCAAGACTTTTAAGCCATTTTTTAGCATATTTGGGCAAAGTACAAAATTGAAACTCTCATTATTTTTATGAAACCTTCTATGTAGAAATTTATGGAATTTTTATGGGCATGGAAAAGGACGGAAATGATGTTAATTTAAAAATAGGCTTTTGAATTGTTTGATAGAGTAAACAAAATTATTGTTAGCCAGAAATTTTTACAGTGCTCTAAACACGCTGAGATTCTTGACCATCTGAAATTTTGTGATATTTCGGTACCACTTGAATATATTTTAAAATATGAACTTTAGCGCTCAATTTAAGGAGCGGTTTAGGGTTCCGATAGGAGAATACAACATATTTTCCAATATATGTATATGTATTTATCATTTTACCAAATGGAAGTTTTTGAAATATTTGTACTGCATATGTCTTCATGTTAGATTATTTGACGAGAATTTAAATTAGAAATGCCATGGAATGTTTTTACAAGTAGTGTCTTAAAGTTGGCTTATGTTGAATTAGACTGTTTTGTTGGCTTGGTTGTTGTGCCCCATATCCACGGGGGTGTTTGCGCTACTGGGCAAACTCACAATCAATTTGTGCATTGGTGGCACAATCGATTAAAAGTGCGAGATCTTTTTTGCCCCTCGTGCCTGGAGACTTCCCTGAAAGCGAGAAACTTCGACGAACAAATGAAAATTGCATGTAAAAGACGCGCCCATAAATGACAAAGAGAACTTTCGATTGATTGTGAATATTTATACAATAATGTTCTCAAATCTGGAAGCTGAACTTCCAATCGATAGGCAACCAAAACCTCAAAACATAAATGTAAAAAAAAAAAGACTTGAAAAAGTCTTGATATGTCTGATTGATGATTGTTCTTTCTTTTTTGACCCACTACTTATACTCGAGGATTTGTAGAAAATAACTACCATCACAAGACAAACTACCCACAATAACCACTCACTAATAAGTAACCAACCACACTTATCCCTTATCAATAGGACATATTTTCAAAAGTTAGTTTCTTTCACTTCTTAAATTTTCCATTATCTCTTCAGAAATAATAAAAATTAAATGTCATTTAGTGGCATTTAATCAAGAGTAAATTGCACGAATGGCCACCGAACTATGACCCCTTTTTCACTAAAGTCACTCAACTTTATTTTGTGCCATTTTGGCCACTGAATTCTCAAATCTGTCCGATTTAACCACTCCAACTGCCGGCGTTAGGAAGAGTCCCGTTAAGTGGTCATGTGCGAGGCACATGACCCTTAATTCAGGGGCAAAATCGTCTCACCAACTTAATATTTTATTTCTTTTTTGACTTAATTTAACTTAATTGTAGTATCTTTTTGTCACTAAAAATATATTTTTGTCACTAAAATAAGCATTAAAGTTAGCTTTAAACCTTTTAGCGACAAAAAAAGAATTTTAGTTTAGTTCTTTTGTTTTTTTCCCGGCCGCCACCATTTGGAGCTCAATCACCACCGCACAACACCACCACCCGCCACCACTGTACAACACCACCAGCCGCTCAATCGCTACAAATATAGCACCACCAGCCACCACCATCACCCAATCAAAACCACCCGAGCCCCGCTGCAAACACCACCCAAAATCTGCCACTACAGCACAACACCACAAGTCAGCGACGACGACGACCCATCCCCGCAGACTGAACAAATAGAATCCAAACCGATCGTTGAGCTCCTGTCGCCGGGTGCTGTCATCGAGTAAAGGAGGGTGAAGCAATTGAATCGGCAGACACAAAGACGAAGACAGAGACGAGCCACTGTTGGTGAGTCTCTTTGTATGTGTTGTTCGGAAGATGGAGGAGGTCGAACTCCGAATACGGGTACGAAGGGTCATCCAGAAGCACTGGAATGGCTGGAAAAATTGGGTTTTTCCGGTGAAAACTTAGATGTTAAAGCATGGGCGGAGGCTTGAGGCCTGTTCCGAATGACCTATTTGACAACGATGACGACGACCAGATCTTGGAGCTCTGCCAAGCCCGCGACGACGATGACGATGACCAGATCTTGGAGCTCTGCCAAGCCCGCAACGATGACCGCCACCATGCCTGCGCCGACCTCCAACGCCTAGATCTGTTCTGATGAAATGAAGAAAAAAGGAAAGAAGAAAGAGAGAAAAAGAGAGAGATTGAACTGAAGTGACGGTTATGCCCTTATAGTGATGCCCCATGTGCGCATCATGTGACCACTTAACGGAGAAAATTTAACCGCAGCTGACGGAATGGTCAAATCGAACAGATTTGAGAGTCCAATGGCCAAAATGACACAAAATAAAGTTGAGTGACTTTAGTGAAAAAGGGGTCATAGTTCAGTGGCCATTCGTGCAATTTACTCAAAATTATATGTTCAAAGCAAGCCTAATACTACGCCTGGTTCCAAAAAGTTGAAGGCATTAGCATATCAGAATGGCTAGAGCTCACTACTTCTCTTCTCAGACTCTGCAGCCCTCTTCATTCTAGTACTAACATGGCGTCTCTTCATCTTCTCCAGACGCAGTTTGGCATAAGCATTGAATGCCCTCATCTCATCGGTAATCTTAACAAGCTCCACAGATGGCTTCTCACGTACGATAGGCATGAAAATACCTTGGACTTGTGTGGCTGTTGCTAGTTCCTCAGGAGTAGAATTGCCAGCCTGCATTGAAACATGTGTTTCAAGATAGATACAACCATTGGTAATGAATACATTAAAACAGCTAGCTAACGTTACCTTGAACTTGCGGGCGCGCTTGGGGAAGGCAACTAATTTTGCCATCTGTCCTCTTCAGAAAGTTTCCTGCAATGATGATTAACTGAGATGCCAATGGTTGAGGCAAGTATTCTGAAAATTCCTACAGCCTGGTTGATACCAAAAGATGTAAATGGTTAAAACCTCGTGCTTAGATGATACATAAAAGTCAGTAAGTGAAAGATGCGAATAAGTATCAGCTCAAAGCCATTACCAGGTATAACTATCAAGGCACAAATAAGGAGACGATGTGTACACAACTAAATCAAAGGATGGAAAATGAGAGATCAAAATGCTGGCAAGTTCCCAAACTTTACAATTTTTATTGGATCAGAGCCACTTCCTATTAAATCACCGCCAATACCACCACTATTTACCACCTATCACCCGTCACCTCCACTGCCAACAATGAACCACCACCACCATTGCTATCGGTCTCCATTAGCAACCCACCACTGGATCCCATCACCATCACGCCATAGCCCCACCACCGCAATCACCCATCACCACAACAAGAATTATTGTCAAGACCTAATGTACAACCCTTAAGATTCAATGACAATAGCAGTGGTTTGGCAGCGTATTTAACTGATGCCGGATTTTAAGGTTCTTCGGCGGCTCTCGTTGCTTTGTTGACGTGATGGTGGTAACGGTTGAGGGATGGTGGTGACAATTGAGGGGTGGTGGTGAAGTCCGGGGGAGAACGAGGGTTACAATTTGGGGTGTAAATATGAAGCTAAATGACATTTGTATGTTAATGACCGATACATAAACTTGAAATAAGGGCATAATTATCCCTTTTTATTAGTTTTGTTATCAACGTCGTAACAACACATCCAAAGTAATTATCGCTTAAAATTTATTGTAATATATGTAAAAAATAAAATTGTTAAAATACTCCAACGGGTTCCATCTCCAACTACCATTAAATTGGCACATTGAAGTATTCTGGCTGTGGGCTCACGATTTTTTCTCCACAAAAATAGTTCTTGTTTTTCTGATTAGGGTAAATTGCACTAAACCCCCTGAGGTTTACACCCGTGTCTCACAAAGGACCCTAAGGTTCCAATTTCAACAACTAACACCCCAACTTTGCATTTTCGATCCAATTGGACCCAAAATTGACTTTTCGTTACAAGAGCTGTGGATGGCCGTCGCCCATGAGGGGCATTTTCGGTAACCAACAATATTAAAGCATTTGGAGGGAAATGGGTTCTTGTTCCTGCCACTCTCTCCTCTGCACACACACACAGACACACAGAGGCTATTTAACAGTCTCTCGTTCTCTTTCTCTCTCTCTCTCTCTCCCCTCCCTCCCTCTCT
Source organism: Escallonia rubra (assembly GCA_033065855.1). NCBI lineage: Eukaryota > Viridiplantae > Streptophyta > Magnoliopsida > Escalloniales > Escalloniaceae > Escallonia > Escallonia rubra. The sequence goes on along the minus strand of JAVXUO010003210.1, from coordinate 115,150 downwards.
CTCACACACAAACACACACATACTATCCCTGTTAATCTAAAAATGGAAGGGAACACATGTTTATATGGGAAAAATGTAAAGCTTAGGACCTCTTGGACAGATGCAAATCTAGGAAGGAGGTTTCTTGGTTGTGAAAACTATCGGGTAATTGTTAAAAATTTGTAGGTTGCATGTTTATGTCTTGTGTGGCATACAGTTTTACAATTTGCATAATAAAGGAATGCTGAATATGCAGGTGAATGGAGGTTGTGGATACTTCATATGGCTTGATCCACCTTCCAATGAAAGGTTAAGGGCTATGATTAGAGGGTTACTCAGAAAAATCAAAAGGCTAGAAAGGCAGGCAATGATTTGGAAGCTCCTGTTGCTAGTGACATGGCTGATGGTTGTAGTTGTGTGGTTTAAAAACCTGGAGTTGGAGATAGGGGCAGAGGAACCATTTCCCACTTCCGAGTTAGCAGGAAGTGGAAATGGAATGGAATGAAGTGGAAATGGAATGAAATTTGGCAAAATTTATGTAGAGCATCTCCCATGTATTTTTGTATCTGTGCAAATGTAGGGATGTGTTGGAGAGGGTATGTGTAAGTTGAAGTAAAAATGAAATGAAATTTGCATTTGGCAAAATATTTGTGGAACATCTGCCCCGTACTTTTGTATCTATGCAATGGCTAACAAGCCAAAACACAACCTGCCTTGCCAACATAAGAACAAACAACACAACCTGTACATTCCAACATAAGAACAAACCACAAACACAACTTCAAAAATATTTTACTTCATATTAATACCTGCCAAATGTTGTCCAAAGTATTAAATATTAATCCAGTAACATTTATAAGGGTAAACTTCATCTTCACAACAAAAGTACATAAGTAACACCCCTGACTTCACAATCTCTTAACATTGTCTTAACATTATAAATTTCAACCACACAACCCCCTATTAACACAAAATGGAAATGATCGAATTTCGCTTCTTCAATTTCTTGACTTATCACTGGCTCTTGTCCTTCGACTTACACCACTTGCACTTTGTCTTGCATTGATCCCTGCTCTTAGGGCTGTAAATGAACCGAGCCGTTCACGAACGACTCATGGTTCATTCTCCTTAAAACTCGTTCGCGTTCGTTCATATAATATACGAACCGAACACGAACAAGTTTATAGAGCTCGTTTATTAAACGAGCCGAAAATGAACACTCCAAAATGTTCGCAAACGTGTTTGCGAACAACTTGTCTAAATAATAAATCAAGTATAATATATTTAAAAAATTAACATTTTCATAATCATACAACTTAATACTTTAAACTGAGGCCCTAAAGTTAATTAGCCCAAAACCCCAAGCCTATGTGATTAGCCCAATCTGTGAAGCCCAACATCTAAGAAACCCTAAGTATATAAACTAAAACCTAACCTAAACACATACAAAGCACACACAGGCCACTGCCGCGGCCGTTTACTCTCCATCCCTTTCTCGTCACACACACACACACAAACACACACACATCTCACAGATCACACATACCCTCTCCACCCCGCCTCTCTCTCTCTCTCTCTCTCTCTCTCTCTCTCCCCCTCTCCACGCATGCACATCATGGCTTCGACGCCGTCAACGACGCCATCTACGACGTCGTCTCCGCCTGTCTACGATGCCATCATCGCATCTCTTCGAAGTTCGAAGTCATCATCTCGTCGTCGCATGTCTTTGAAGTTTTCATCTAACCATCACCGGCGTATGTCTTGGAAGTCATCATCTCCCCGTCGCCGGTGCATGCATCAACGGCGCCATTTCTTTGTTTTCATCTCCAATAGATCAAGATCTCCAAGAATTTATTTAATTTGTAGTGCTTTATTCTGCATCCCTTTTATATATTCTATAATATCGCTTTTAATTCATTTCAGCTTGATTAGATTGAAAGATTTGAGGATTTCCTTTTTGCAGATTTAGGGATTTGTTGGATGTTGAACTCGAACACGAGCCGAGTTTCAGAACTCGAGTTCGACTCGTATTGTTAAACGAGTCGAGCGAGTCGAACCCGAGTTCTTCAGTCACGAACTCGAGCCGAGTTCGAACATTGAATTTTTTGCTCTTAACGAACACGAGCTGAGCTCGAACATACCAAAAATTAAACGAACCGAGTTAGAAAACACCTATGTTCAGCTCGAACTCGGTTCGTATACAGCCCTACCTGCTCTAAGTGATGAAGCAGTGACCACATTCCTTCCATTGATCATGTATGATGCAGGCCTAACTTGAACATTTCCAACGTTTACCATAGCAGGTGGTGGCTGTGGTGCAGTCCTAAACATCCCATATATAGGTCCACTATGGTTATCTGATCTCATAGGTAATGGTTGACTTGAACTCATCCTCTGCTCACACAAAAACTAAAAACATGAGATATGGTAAATTGGAAAAAAATCACACAACTAAACATTTAAAAAATTAGTACTTACCTGACTCAATTTCTGACTTGAAGTCCCTGCCAAGTTAGGTTGAGTTGAATGATGCATGTTGATATTTGGTGTAACAGGTTGCATGTTTACTTAGTGTGTGGCATGCTGCAGCTTAAAATAATAGGACCACTGAGATGGGACCACTAATTTTTCTAAAAAACAAGACAAATAATGGGGCCACTAATTAAAAAAATAGTATGTCATAATACCTTTGGTCTAGCTGTCTCATTTTGCTGTGCACCCCCTCTTTCTGCCCCTTTTCCTGCCCTTCTTATCTGTAACATTATTAAAGGCACCAGTGAGTACACATAGGGACAATAACCCACTAAAAAAATGCAGAGATAAGTAACTTACATGTAGCTTTACTCTGCCCTACCTTGCCCTTAGGTTGCCCTGCCTTGTCCCTGCATTTTCCTGCCTTGCTCTTTCATTTATCTGCCTTGCACTTTCACTTCCTTGCCTTGGCTCCTGAGTTGCTCTCACTGTATTCCCAGTACTTACCCCTCCATTATTTAGAACTGAACCTTGACTGCCCTGCCCTTCTGCCTTGTTTCTTTTAGCACATGTTCTTCTGTTGTGCCCAAGGTTTCCACACAATGAACATTTCACATAGTCAGGCTTGGGATGCAGTTTGAAAGGGTTTTCAGCCACTTTCCTAGGCTCATGTACACCTCTTCTTCTTGCTAGCTTAGGTCTTCCAGGTTGCACTCTATGGTGGGGAGGAAGAATCTTAGGTAAGGCACTATTATTCCACATTTCTTGACCATTCAAAGCATGAATTACATGTCCATAAGCTTTCATGTAGATCTCTTTCTTGAAAGCCTCATGGACATAATTGTCAGGGTCTGTGCCTGCCTGAAACATTGCTACTACAGCATGTGAACATGGTATCCCAGTCAAATCCCACCTCCTACATGAGCAAGTGTGATGCTCCAAATGCACTACATACTGAGACCCATTTATCCCTCTGATTTCATATTCCTCATCCCCAGATCCTAATGCATAGAAATAACCAGCAGCCACCTTAGCCTTCTCAATCTTGCTTTCAACCTTAGGCACATACTGAGACAAGCTTCCAAATATCTTTAAGGCTTTCTCTATTTTCTTCCTTAGCCTAGTCATTAGATACACCCTGATCCACTCCAACATACTTAGGATAGGCATACATCTTGCTTGGACAATTTTACTGTTAAAACTTTCATTCAAGTTATTTGTCACTTGGTCACATTTTGTGTAAGTCTAGAAATGGGACCTACTCCACTGATGTGGTGGCTTATCACTCAGCCATTTAAAGGCTTATGGTGTTCATCTCTGACATATGGTTCTTAAACCTCTGAACATAACTTGCTTTTGAGTAATCCCATAGACAATCTTGAAGAGCCTTGCCCCTAAACTCATCTTTGAAATTCTGGAGAAGGTGCATTGCATAGTACATGTGTTTTGAAGTTGGGACTACATCTTCAAGAGCATTTACTAGCCTTTTTTGCTTGTCAGACATCCATGTCCATCCACTGAAATTAACGATGACTAAGTCTTACACAACCATCTCGATAAACCATTTCCATGATGCTGTGTTTTCTATTTATACCACAACATATGCAAATGGATACACTCCATCATCTCCATCAACCCCAACTACAGTCAACAACTGCCCTGGATATGGTCCCTTGACATGACACCCATCAAGACCAATGAATGGTCTACAACCCTCTAACAGACCCCTTTTAAGACCACCAAAGCATATGTACAACCTATGAAAAACCCTATCAGGCAAATCTTCATCTATTTTAAGCACAATTGTGCTCCCTAGATTCACTACAAGGAATAAGGCCTTTAGCGACGGATTTTCCCGTCGCTAAAAGCCTATATTCCGTCGCTAAAACTTTTAGCGACGGAATTACCGTCGCTAAAAGTCCCTCGTATAAAAGGCCGTTGCTAAAAGTTTTGCGACGGAATTATAAAATCCGTCGTCTAATATAGAACTCTTGGCGACGAATTTATTTCTGAATTAGCGACGGAATATCCGTCGCTAATTCTGTTTTACGTACTTTAATTTATTTTCTTTTTTACGAAATTAGCGACGGGATAAAATGTTTAGCGACGGAATTAATCCGTCGCTAAAAGTTAAAGTCATTTTTAATTTTTTTTTAATTTTTTAATGCCCAAACCTGTAATAAAAAATTCAAACCAATTGGGTCCCATCCTCCGTCAACAATCTCAATATATCAAATGCACGATTAACAATCTAAAATTATCGATTAACAAATCATCGATCAATAATCACAATTAACAACCTAAAATTATCAAACAAATAGTCAATGTTCACAACATTGTTCAAAATGTACATATCCGATGCGATTAATTTAAAATATTGTCTAATTACGCCTCAGAGTTCAACATTGGGGGAAAGGCTTTTCACAAGTGCTTTGATCAAACACGCTGACTTGAAAATGCATTTGCCCCATGTGTTGAAAGATTACAAAGTCTCCTAGATGGAGGTCATGTTGTTGCACGAATTCGTTCCAACCCTCTTCGAAGCAAAGAACCTCTTGGCCAACCTTCTTCTTCAATTTAACAAGCCATGACCCCTTGCGGCTGGTTAAAGTTGCTTCAAATCTCAATGTGGTAAGCAATCGCCAAAATGCTACCGGTATGGCCTAACATATTCATAATACAGTAAGACATGTAAGTTTTTAACCAAAGATAAAACTTTTAACACACACGAAAACATAGAGAAAGCGGGATGACATACAAGTTCTGTATGAAAACCAGGCATCATGACCTTGAAGAAGTGCCTGTTGACTGAAACGTCCCTGTTCACCGAAGCAGAAGCCATTTAACCTACTTTAACATGAAAAACCAATCGATGATTATTCAATCGACGAGCATCAATTTCATAGCTGAATTAAATCTATCAAATTATGTTAAAGTGATGCTAAAAAAATAGATCCACAGTGAGTTGTAGCTAAAATGACTACCACAAAAATCTCAACTACGCACATCATCATTTCACCACCCAAATAGCCACCTATACTGTTGAACGTCACTCACATATTACAAATAACACCCCAAAAATCTCAAACCAATCACTGAATGAAACCTAACCTAGTGCAAATCCAATCACTGGATCTCAACGAAGACAAAAAAAAAAAATAGTTTTAATTCAACTTGACAAAGCTTTACTAGAGAGGATATTAAATTAAATGATAATTAAGCAAAATGTCATTTTGAGGGTTTTAATTTCATTAAAATAGTTTCAGATAGTACAGCTAACCTAGCATGTATTGCGGTTCGGTCACTCGCCCACTTGGGGTAATCAAAGGTTAAATGATTGCATGCTAATTGACTTGGAACTAGCGTAATTAAGATGCAATTTAAAGGTCCAATTAATTTCTATGCCTCGAAGTGCATGTCGCCTGGTTACAGTGACGTCATCTCACCTGGTTACAGTGAAAAGGCACCTTTCGTCATTAGCCGGTTACAGTGTATTACGAGTCATTAGCTGTGAAGAGGCACCTTTCGTCATCTCACCTGGTTACAGTGACGTCCGTGCGTATTGGACTACTCACCATTGAAATTTCTTCCTAGCATACACTTAATTAATGGATGATTGTTTTGTCCAAGTTGAGAAGCGAGTCTCCAAGTGCATTTCCCAAGAGGCACAACACCCCAACTTGTCTTCACCATTTATTTACCCCTATCCGCCACATATATATTTGTCTAGTAGTTATATACCATTTTTGGTATTTTCGACTTGTCTCGCATCCTATGTTAACATTAGTCTTCTTCTTGGTTGTGAAGTTTTCTTTGTGGATTCACACACCCTTTAGGAGGCCGTGTGCCTGAGTTGAGGTTAACTATTTAATTCGAAAGTAGGCTGAAATTTGCTTATAAACTGGTTTCATCCACATCGTTAAAGTGTTTTTCAAACATCACTAGGGAGTTGGAGGAAAGATTATAACAACATCTTTATCTTCTGTACATACTCTAGTATTATAGCGCACTCGTTTGTCAAGGGATTGTGTAACAAATTCCTCATCATATCGGTCACCACCCCATACACATGAAATACCCTAGTTTATATTTTGCTCACATGACTAGAATCAGCATACCTCAGAAAATGTGAAATAAGAAAGGAAAAAAGAAAAAAAAAACGACAAAAAAATCTGGTTCTACATATTGCCAGGCAGGTTCAAGACATTGTCCTCAAATTACTGCGTACAAATGGCATATTCTAGTTAGGCAATAAAGTTAGAAGGCCACATATCATTGCCATAAGTTGCTTGCACTGTTTCATTACTTCCACGACCACGGAAAAGAACAACGTAATAGAAAGGACAAGCATCCACTCATGTGTGAAGGGGTTAAAACGATGTATAAAGAATTATTGCTAGTGGTCCGATCGAGTTGTTGATACGTTTTGCTCGTGGAGATTGGCATGGATTAGCGTAGAAATGTAATATCATTTGACGAGTAGTGATTGTTACACATGCATTAATGTACACCAAAGTTATATCTTAGTGATGCTTGTCAAGCTACACATATTTCCCTCCATTCACTCACTCACTAAACTCACACAAACAAGCACTCATTTGGGATACACATACACTCAAAACAGCTGCCCAAATACACACTCATCCACACTGTTTGCACACCCATACACACATGATGTAGTCCCTAAGACATACACCTCCGGCCCTTATTGTAGCCTGTAAAACACACACCATAACCCACCCCCCATACCCCCCCCCGCGCTGCAGCCCTTAAAACACATGCCGAAACCACTGCTGCAGCACATTACACACCACACACAACACCACTGCTGCTACTGCTACACACACTCACTTAAACACACACCCTGTACACTCCTAAAACACACACACAAACACTCAATGCAAACCCCTTTTCTCTCAATTCACACCCCTTTTCCCTTAATTCCATCAGCAATTAAACAACCCAATTCCATCAGTTACAAAATCAATTGCAATTAAAAATAATTGAAATTATAAGAAACATATCATAATTCCATAAACAAATTAGGGCAAGTTCCAATTAGGGCAAATTGACATAAATCAGAACTGAAGAAAATTAGGGCAAATGGCGCTTAAACATGCATTAAAGTGAATTAGGGCAAATGGACATACAGAGAGGTGTAGCGGCGGCGGAAGTGTTGGTGGCGCGGCGGAAATGAAGGGCCTTGGTGGCGCGGCAGTGGAGGGAATTGGTGGCGCAGCGTTGGTGGCACGCGGATATGGAGGGGCACGACGTCGGGGGATGGGGGGTGATGTCGCCGGAGGTGGGTCGTCGGAGAGGAAGAACGCCAATATCGCCGGTGAGTGGGTGAGAGTGAGAGATAGAGAGAAACGGGGAGAGTGAAAAAAAGACGCAGGCATTTTATGTAAGGACTTTTAGCGACGGAATGACACCGTCACTAAAAGCCCGTCGACAAAAGATATATTTAACGACGGACTTTTTAGCGACGGTAACTTTCTGTCGCTTATAATGTTTTAACGACGAACATTTTACAAATGGGTTTATCCGTCGCTGAAAGACGTTTTAGCGACGGAATTACGTCCGTCGCTAAAAGTCCGTCGCAAAATCCTAATTTTCTTGTAGTGATTGCTTCACCTCAACTCCTCACAATAATCCTCTAATTTGGCATATTGCTCAGCAACAGACCCCATCATCATCTTTTTGGCCTTAACCCTAACTCTATAGCATTTTGCCCTGCTTAGTTTCCCACCAAAATCTCTTTTAACTCTCTCCCTCATTGAATGTTCAGGCCATTTTGGATTAGACCTAAATTCATCAATGTATCTTTGAGCTAGCCAAGTTGAGTTAATAATCCAATTTTTATCCTTTTTGCCACATGTGTGCTCAGGACCTAGTGTCTTAATCTGAACAGTGTGTCCACTATGCATGTAAGAATCATATATCATCCACTCACAACCCTCAGCTGCACATTTTGTCCTGATTCTATACCTCTCATTCTTTATCATCTTTAAGACTTTCCCCAATTTAGCTGCATGACTGTAAATAGCATCTCTCAACTCTTTGATGCTAGAAAACATCATCCCTACCACAAAAGATGGTTGCTCATAATCTGTTCTTTTATTATACTCAGGATACATGGCTGCACTCTCAACCTCACCATCACTAGGTACAAAATTGTACTTGATCTCCTCTGTATCTGCATATTCAGTTGAAGTATTTTGCCCTTCCACCCTTTTCCCAACATCTTTGTCAACACCAGCCCATTTACTATCACCATCTATGTTCTTGTCAAACATAACATCATCTTCATCACTAGTTGAATCACCTTCATAGTCAGGATCAGACACAATCTCGTTGTCTTCATTAACATCATCACCACCCACATCCCTAACACCACCTTGACCACTGTCAACATTATCCTCTTCACTTTGTTCCTCATCAGTGGCTTCCTCATCCTCACTTGTATCATCACTATTCTGTTGACTAGCATAATGTACACTTAGCACCTCCACAATGTCAGATCCCAAGTCATTGTCAACTCCTTTGTTAATATGCTTAACACCATTTGGTTGGGTAGTATAAATGTCAACAACTCTACTTCTAGGCAAAGACTCAACCATGTAGAGAATGCAGTCATCAACTGCAATGTGTATATATGCCTCTCCTAAGGGTTCCTTGAAATAATACCCTAGAAACCCCTCATACCCTAAAGCCTGACCCATGTCATCAAACCATAACAAAGAGATTCTATCACTTGGGACATAGTAAAAAAAGGTGATACTTCCCCCTACATAACTAGTGGTTTACTGAGTTTTAAATTCACCACCATGATGTACTCTGAGGGTAAACAATGAAGACCTTGGACCTGAGCATAAAAAAAAAAAAATTGGAAACATTTATTGTCTGCTAGATAGGGGACAATAAACTATAAAATTGACCTATAAACTATAATAAACATGTGGTGGTTGACCACCACATGTATCAGGCTATCAACGTACTGTAGAAGTAAAAGTAATGCCATGATCATATATAGACAAAGACCCATTCATATATCACTGAAAAAGTTGTACTACATAAAGCATGCACTTGTTTATTTTTTAAAATTAACCACATATAATCACAAGAACATACAAAATAACATATTCTAAATAGCAGTCATAGGACATAAACAAGAAAAAATACCATCCTGTCACGTTTGCACATATGCCATCACAGAAAAGTATTTATGTAACAGAAAAATCGCATATTGCCAATTTCATCAATGAATCACAATGAAAAACCTAAAATGTTATTCGATTGCATTCTTAAAACTTAAAAAACCTAAAATGTTACTCGATTGCATACTTAAAAACCTTAAAATATTAATCGATTGCATACTTAAAACTTAAAAACCCTAAAATGTTACTCGATTGCATACTTATAAACCTTAAAATGTTACTCGATTGCATACTTATAAACCTTAAAATGTTAATCGATTCCATACTTAAAACTTAAAAACCCTAAATTTTCACTCGATTGCATACTTAAAAACCCTAAAATGTTGAGCATACAATGGTCGTTTTACATAATCGAACGTACCGTAAACTGGTGGATTATCCTCTGGTCCCCTCATATACTGCAGCAAATCATCCATTGAAGATCCCACAAGAAACGACTTGATCGTCCTCTGGTTCCCACAAAATCAAACCCTAAACTAAATTTTGTGCCCTAGGTTGTGATGGTAATGCGGTCAGATTTGATCGTTCAAATTATCTCGTTAGATGTTTTCTCCTTTCTCCTTTAGCTTAAGTGTTTGTTTAACTACATTAAGATTTGAGAGAATTGCCCCTAAAAAAATCACGTGAGGTGCACATAGCGACGGCCATCCACAACTCTTGTAACGGAAAGTCAATTTTGGGTCCAATTGGATCGAAAATGCAAAGTTGGGGTGTTTCAGGGGGTTTAGCGCAATTTGCCCTTCTGATCTATATATTATATAATAAGCGAAGCGAGAAAAGTATTGATAGCTTCTTTGCGCGACACATCATCGTTTCTTTGTATGACACGTCATCAGATCCTTATTTTAATATTAATTAACTTCTATATTAGTAAGTCGTATTTACTTTCAAACCTAATTCTAATCATTTTAAAATTCCACCTAATCAATATACTAATCTATTAAGACTTCTTTTTTTACTTTTGCGTCCTTAAAAGTTTATAAAAACTAATTCTAATCATTCTAAAACTCTATTTGATCATTATACTAACTTATTAGGACTTAATATTGACTATGGTATCTCAAAACTACTTTCTAATATGAATATAAAAACTCATATAAATAAAAAACGAAAATAATACTTTTGATTTAGAAGAAAATTTTAATTTAAAAACTAATTTTAATCATTCTAAAACTCTACATAATCAATATACTAATCTACTAAGACTTTATTTTGACAATCATGTCCTTAAAAGTATTGTATCTTCAAAACTAATTTCTAATATAAATATTAAAACTCTCGGACCTATAAATGGGGATATTCCCGAAATCACAAAGACAAAAAGAAAAGCAACTTTGACAAAAAAAGAAGTGACTTGGACAAAAATAAACAAGTGGCTTAGACGTCAGACTCCGGCACTTCTTTCCCTCCTATCGTATTGTTGAGATACTTAAGGCACTCAGTCCATAGCTAAGCAAATAAGAAGTTGAAGGCCTCCATGAAGAAAGAAGGAATAAGAATTATATATATAATAAAAATAGTACTTTCGATTTAAAAAAGAATTTATGTTATAATTAAGATTAAACAACTTACGAGACTTAGAAAAAAATAATCTAACAATTGATTTGAATTTTGATAGGAACCTTATTTTTACATTTGATTAATTCTGCAAGAATAATGAGGGTTGTATAATTTAAAAATTAATTCTAAACATTTTAGAACTCAACCTAATCAATACACTTACTTATTATGACTATTGTATTCTTAAAATCACTCATTAACGTGAATGTAAAAATTTATATNTTGAAAAAATAAAAAATAACATATTAGATTTTGAAGGAAAAAAAATACGTTCTAATTGAGTTAAATATGTACTATCATTATTCAAATATATTTACATATACGTAATATACATAAGATAATCATCGTTAAAAATGAATAACGTGATATATAAAAAAAATAAACAAATTATAAGTCAGAATAAGACCTCACGACCACTAAACTGGTTATATTCTATATATAAGGATTTAAAAAACAAATCAAACTCTTTACTACGATTTATTGTTGAAAAATTTGTGGTATAATTGTCGCGATATTTGTAAACCTTATAAATGTAGAAAATTAATTGTACAATGTTGAAAATTTATGCTACAAAGATATCTTTACAGATTAGGCTTTGATTTTGACTATTAAAACCTGGATTAGATTGTCATGCAATTCTTGCGTTATATTTGCATACGCATATATGTTTACTTTAGTTCATTTGAATTATAAGTTGAAAGAATAACGAGTAAATTATGTCACTACAGCTTGACGATGTAAAAAAAAAACTAAAAGAATGCAAAAATCCAGCGACGACATTATAATACAATCTACTCACTGTTCAGAGGAACTAAAGCAAACATATATACATATACAAATATTCTACAACAATTGCATGACTATCTAATCAATACTGCAATTTTAAATGTGTATGAGACGAACAAATATTCTACTAGATACCATGTTTGTATCTTAATGTTGGTGATTTCTTGAAACAATGATTCATGAAAAAGATAAGCATGGACTATGACATTTACGATTCCGAAAATAAAGAACTCTTAACCTCACTTTTCAAGCTAAGAGACTTGATTTTGAAAGGTTATAGGTTGGACAACAAAAGAACTTAATAGTAATATAGTCTTGATAAGTTACATGAAACTGTTACAAATAAAGTATTAAAATTTTCTTACCAACAATTATAATTTTAGTTAAAGTAGATTTCTTTTTCCCATAAGATGTTAATTTCTTTTTGTTTCTTAAAATGTGGTATGTATTGATACACTTTTTTGTAACTTTTTAAAATATTTTATTAACTTACTCGAGCTTGACTATTTAGACTAAAATTTAGATTGAAAACCTTATTATATTTGAAGATAAATCTTACTTAGTAAGCATGGTTATTGTATACTTTGTGAAATCTTGGTTAAAATTTATTCAACAATTTTCCTATTACGAGGTTTTGAACTATCCTATATAGTCATGTTCGTTAAATGTTTTAAACTTTATATAATTACCTCATACATTGATTACTAATTTCTCTGTATACTTAGTTAGTGGATTACATTTGCTTCTAAAAATTGCAAATTATTCTTACTTAATTAGTCGTGTTGATTAAGTTTTATAAACCACATGCTATAAACAAATATCTGGACCAAAATTTTCTCTATAAAAAATAAACGCATATGTAATTAACGTTATAGGCAACTCATTCAAAGGTATAAAATATTTTTAAAAGATACTTAGAAAATAAAAAAATGTCTTGCGTAATAGCAAATTGATCTCAATATGTTCTCCGTTATCAGTAGAATTTACTTCTTTTTTTTGTATATTAAATAAACTTTTAATATTTGTTCATCTATATAATTATCAAATCAGAATTAAAAAAATATGCACAGGGATATTACTTATCGATATTCACAATAAGGGTTAATTTATTTTATTACAAGAAAGTTCAAACAAAAAATTAAAGTAACTATCTTTGATAAAATAACAATAAAAGTATAAGATTATGCAATATATTTTATTATGCATTAATAAATTAGTGTTAATAAACCGTCCCGTGCTTGGCACGGGATTCTAGGCTAGTTATGATAACCAGGATCCGTAGAAATAGTTGTAGTACGTATAATATTGTATGATGTAGGGGAAGGAATCAGCGGGCGGATGCGACGTCGCAATCTAGCTAAATCATCCTTTGTCACCATCCTCCTATCGAGCTCGGTTGGATTGGACGGGCGGAGGAATCGGATTTCATTTTTAACCGAATTGATTATACCAGTATTAGAGAGTATGGACAACGAGGTATGGTGGCTGTGGGCTTACATTGTGGTGCGATGTAGACCTTTGGAGAGGGTCTCGAGGGGCAGAGGAGTAAACAATGATGACGACCAAGGAATATTTTCTCATAGGTTGGTCGGGGGTGGAGATAATACTAAGATAGTTGGATTGGCTTCTAAGACAAGGCTTAATCATTAGACGGAAGCTTTTCCTTTCCCACATCTCTGTGTGTGTCTCTCACCAGTCTCTGTAAAGGGAGATGTACTGAGTATTTTCTTTTTTTGGGGACTAAGTCATCACAGGCCACACCCACTAAAGAAAAAAGCGGTAGTTAACTTAGCACTCAGCGGCCGGCAGTAATCATATCTGACGGCACTATTTTACCCTCCTTGAGGGCGGCAGTTGCAGCAGGCGCGATCCAACAGAAGCAGCGGCAGGGAGGGCATCTTGTCTGAAGCTGATCATCCATATTGCCGTCCATGGCAGCCTTCCGGCTGCTATGCTTTCTGGTTTTCTCGGCAGGGGCTCATGTCATCTCCTCTGTTACGGACAGTGGCGACGGTAAAACTACTATTTAAAGTCCCCTCACACGTATCTACTTTGCATGCAAATGCCCAGGCATGTCGCATTTCTACAGGTTGATTAATTTTTCAGTCGCTTTCGTTTTCTCCATGCCGCCGATTGACTGTCTTTCATTTCGCTGGGAATTACTGCCGGGATTCTAGAGACATCCAAGAAAGACCACTCTTAGAGGCGTAAGGACAAGCTTTACTGGTAGATTTGGCAATCGATAGTTGCCTTAGATACTGACTTTAAAGCAGCGTCCCATTCCTCTTTGTTTATCACAATTCAGATGCCACAGTTTAGGACTTTATATTTCATGAGAAATTGAATCTCGCTTCACATACAAATTCTGATTTTGTGCATTTGGCCAACGACTCCAATAAAGAGTGACGTATGTATAGCATCCAAATACAAAAATCAATCGTTATTCAAGAGGACATATTCTTTCAGATAAACTTTGACCCCCAACTTGCAAAATTTGGAACGCAGACAGGCAATGCTAGACCAACTTCTGTCTGGCTTACAACACAAACTTGTTAAATGGTTTAATTTCTTATAAGCATGTTGACAGTTGAAGCTAGCAACTTTTGATCGTACAGTGAACACCATTTCAGCAATATGTGCATGTGGGATATCCAATTTGAGTTTCCTTGCGCAAGTACTTACACTTGGCTCTTTATCCAGCAAATTGACTGTTACTTTGTTAAGTTCCTGTGCAATCTTGATTCTTTTTCGTGATTGTTTGAACCTTCTCCATTATAAAGGAACCTTATCAAGCAGAGAATAGATCTTTTTATAGTAATTTGGTTAGAAAAATTAAAAGACTGGACAAGTATTGTGGAATTCAGCTGACCTTGTTCACCATTGGAATCACATTGTTTTCCTATAATTTTTCCATAATTACAGCCTCATCTTGAAATATGAGTTTAACTAATGACACTAGATGACTGTCATGCAGCTGCAGTACTCATGTCTTTGAAGGGTCAGTGGCAAAACACACCGCCAAGCTGGGGTAAATCAGATGACCCTTGTGGAGCACCGTGGGAGGGAGTTGCTTGCAACAACTCTAGAGTGACTGCACTGTGAGTTTTTATCTATTAATTTGCCACGAAAGTACGTATCTATGATCTTCTCTCATCATGGTTCAATGATCTTGTTCGTTTGCCCTTTGATTCACTTCCTGGTCCACTACTGGACAACTATTCCAGGCCTACTCATTATATGTTTATTTTTCAGGGGCTTATCGACTATGGGACTCTCAGGTACACTAAGTGGTGACATTGGGGGCCTCACTGGGTTGATATCCATGTGAGTTTACGTTTTCTTTAACTCTGGCTGGTATAACAAAAGGCATATTGTCAGTACTTCTTATGCTCAAGGTCTAACATAAATAAACACTGCACACCCCAATTATGTGCAAAATATTTGGGCAACGTCCAACAAAGCATTGATAATGTCTTTCCGACTTTCTGATTTTATCTAGTGAAGCATCGTTCACTTAGCTGAAGTTTATATGTATTTGTTGCAGGGACCTATCTTATAACAAAGGCCTCACAAGTTCCCTCTCTCCACAGTTAGGAGATCTCAAAAATTTGAGGATATTGTAAGTGTTACGAAATCGCTCTAGATAAATATGTATAGAACACGATAACCAAATAAGAAAACACAATAAATATGAGAGAACTCAAATCCACTTTGCACAAGTCAAATTTAAAACGCTCTCTCGCGTGTATCTCTCAATTATTTTCCTACTCAAAGGACTCTCAATTATTTTCCTACTCAAAGGACTCTTCTTTCTTTCTTTCCTACTCAAAGAAAGACTCTATTCTCTTGCCCTTAAACACAACACAAGACACCTTACTTATACTTGGAGAAAGCAGTGATCTTCTCTCTCCAAGCAATGTGGGATAAGATGTCTTATATACTAAGGGACAAGTTGCAACCTTTTTTGAGTAACCGACGTGGGACATAAATACAAGACATATATCAACAGTAAGTTTCAATAGACTGGCTCTATTCTTCTTTTTCACCATCCAAATTTGAGATGAAGACTTTGTCTGACACGCGTTTACATATTGCACCACATGTATTGTAAATGCGTACAAGTGTACATTAATACGCTAAAACGTAAATCTTGCGTTATCTGTCCCTCAGAATTTTAGCTGGTTGTAGCTTCAGTGGCAATATTCCAAATGAACTGGGGAATCTTGGAGAGCTAACCTACTTGTAAGAATCCTAAAACAGTTTTCTTCACTGCAGCTGGTACTTGGGAAGTGATCTTCTTTACTTAATCAAAGCTACTTCCTTGGCAGAGCTCTAAATACAAACAACTTCACTGGGGGAATACCTCCTTCTTTGGGTAGGCTCTCCAACCTCTACTGGCTAGACCTGGCTGAGAATCAGTTGACAGGGTCTCTCCCTGTTTCAAATATGGATGCCACCGTCCCAGGCTTGGACCTCCTTAAAAAGGCAAAACACTTGTGAGTATGATTTGACTTCCAACCCACGTTCCTGTCGCTACATATTCTTGCCCATAATTGTCTAATGATAATAAGTTTGTAGCCACTTCAACAAAAATCAGCTGACAGGCTCAATTCCAGCCAAACTTTTCAGCTCTGACATGGTACTGATACACGTGTAAGTTACGTCCCAATCACTCGTTAACGTGATCTTGATTATCCTCCCCCTGACTCCTTGTGGTTCCGCATTGACAGACTGTTTGACTCAAATCAATTAACAGGGAGAATTCCAGCTACATTAGGACTGGTTCAGACACTTGAAGCTCTGTGAGTACACTTTCTGCCGTCATACCTTCTCTCCATGCTAAATAATATTGCCTTCCTTTACTTAATCAAACATTATCCCCAATCTTGATTGGACGCATGTACTTTTGTATGCAACAGTCGGCTCGACAGAAATGCTTTGACAGGCAATGTCCCATCAAACCTCACTAACCTCATAAATCTCATGGAGCTGTAAGGACTTATCAATATTAGGCAGATGTGGTATAGAGTGAGAATTGACAACTAATGTTTTCTATCATGCTCTATGTTCATTTGTAGGAATTTAGCACACAATAACTTGTCTGGCCCATTTCCTGACTTTGCTGGATTGAACTCCCTCAATTATGTGTAAGACCTCTAACAAGAAATGTTGCAACGTAACCTAATCTTAAAGTTGGGCCCTTTATAGAATGATGATGGAAAAGTTTGTTGTGTTTCTTTGTGCAGAGACTTGAGCAACAACTCCTTTACACAATCAGAAACTCCTGCTTGGTTCTCAACCTTACAGTCTCTTACCACTCTGTGAGTTTTCAGTGACATACCAATGCAAATTATGAACATGTTTCCGGAACTAAATGATCTAACTTATGGAAGTTCTGTTAAATGCTTAGGGTTGTAGAATATGGGTCCCTTCAAGGGCTGTTGCCACAGACAGTCTTCAGTTCCCCACAGATCCAACAAGTGTAAGCTCAAATATCAGCACTGAAGACCATGCAAGTTCTTAAATTTGACCTTCGAAAGTTAAGCAAACGTGAATGTTAGTTCTTTGTAAAATGGACAGGAAACTGAGGAACAATGCATTCAGTGACACATTGAACATGGGTAGCAGCATTGGCCAGCAACTGCAGCTCGTGGATTTGCAGAACAACAAGATAACCTCAGTAACACTCGGCTCAGAATATAAAAGTACACTCATGTGAGAGAGTTCATGGATCCGAACAATATCTGAGGACAATAGCTAATCGTTACTCCCTCTGTCCCAAAAAATTTGATCATATTTCCTTTTTCTGAACATACTTCAGGCTGATTGGAAACCCAGTATGCACCACTGCGGCCCTGCAAGGTACAGAGTACTGTCAGCTTCAGCAAGAAAACACAAAGCCTTATTCTACCAGTATGGCTAACTGTGGGAGCAAATCATGTCTCTCCGACAAGAAACTTAACCCTCAAAGCTGTGACTGTGCTTATCCATTTGAAGGGACAATGTACTTCAGGGCACCCCTCTTCAGGGAGTTGTCTAATGCTGATATATTTCATTCGTTAGAAATGAGTCTGTGGGAGAAGTTGGGCCTCACTCCTGGTTCGGTTTCTCTGCAGAATCCCTTCTTCAATGTTGATGATTATCTTCAGGTGCACTTGGAACTCTTTCCATCGGCTCAAAAATCTTTTAATAGGTCGGGGATTCAGAGGATTGGATTCTTTTTGAGTAATCAAACTTACAAGCCTCCTCCAGAATTTGGACCCTACTTATTTATAGCATCTCCTTACACTTTCCTAGGTAAATCTCGATCAATACCTTCTGATATAACCAGTTCTGAAAATTCTTGAGTTTGAATTGATTGCTTCTAACATGTTAAGCAGAACATGGGGGAAATCGTATTAGTTCGAACCTAATTATTGGGATTGCTATTGGCTGCGCCTTTCTGGTCCTGGTACTTGTTGGGTTAGGGATATATGCTGTTCGGCAAAAGAAACGTGCTGAAAGAGCCATTGGATTAAGTAACCCATTTGGTAATCACCACTTACTACTGAAAACTGCAAACACCTACGAATTTGGTACATGTAGGGAGGAAAATATTTGTGGTCTAATGTTATGACTTTATGTGATCCAGCATCTTGGGCTCCAAGCGGCAAAGACAGTGGTGGTGCACCGCAACTAAAGGGAGCTCGATGGTTTTCTTACGACGAACTGAAAAAGTGCACGAATAATTTCTCTGAGAGTAATGAGATTGGATCTGGTGGCTACGGAAAGGTAATACGATAAAGGTCTTTTGGTTGACATGTAAGAGATACCATGTATGTCACCACAAATGGCTTCCTTATTCTTCAGGTCTATAGAGGCATGGTCCCTAGTGGGCAAGTAGTTGCAATCAAGAAAGCACAGCAAGGTTCCACGCAAGGTGGGCTCGAGTTCAAGACAGAAATTGAGTTGCTTTCGAGAGTTCATCACAAGAACCTTGTCGGCCTTGTGGGGTTCTGCTTTGAACAAGGAGAACAGATGCTGGTATATGAATTTATGCCAAATGGAACGCTTAGGGAGAGCTTGTCAGGTGATCTCATTTTCATTTCAATTTTCCATGGTCTTGAACAGATAAGATTCTCTCTCTTTATCAAAGGAGCAAGTGCTAGACATAAGGATTTGTTGGTATATGTGAAGCACTTCATAATTAAGATTTAAGAGTAACAACGATGGACAGATATCCATTAATATAAGCCCAGCAAGGCTGTAGGATAAGGAACTGCCACTTCTAATTGGTTTCTGACAGGACTCCAAAATAAAAGTGGCTTTGAGGATCAGGTTGCTTTAGTTGTGGTGCATCACAACTAAAGCAAGATCTTTAGTTGCCTAGAACATGAAAGGTTTCACCAAGATCTTTTATATCGAAATTCTTAAAAAGAAGATTTTTGGTCTCATGCAACATATGAGTATCACTGCTAGCAAGTAAAGTATCATCTACATACAAAATTAGAATGATAAGCTTACTCTCGCTGATCTTTAGGTATATACATTGGTCTGCTACATCTCTTTTAAAGCTAAATTTACTATTAAAAAAGAATGATAAGTGGTGTTACCTCCTGCTCTGCCCCACAAGATAACACCACCAGTCACTTCAACACACACAAAATCATTTGTACAGTATGCACTATCTATACGCATGGACTTTACCCGTCCCAAAATTAGAGCTAGCCTCGTTCACTGCTAGCCAGTTCCTAGGTTTTACTTGCCTGGCCTGTCAAATTTTGTGTACTCAATTCTTTCTATTGCTGTTTGGTTTTCATCTTATATACTTCTAAGGTTCAACATTCCTTTAGTTAAGTTGCTTTCACGAGTTCATCAGAAGAACCTTGTCGCCTTGTTGGTGATATTTGTGTTTGTAGTAGTGTGATAGGTCTGGGTGTGTGATTTTGTGACGGGTGTACAGCCATGTGGTAGGTGTACAGTTGCGTCTGTGTTGATTGTGCATTGACTATCAGGTTGCTTTGGAGGATTTTGGAAGTGACGGGTTGTTAGGGTGGAAATGAATTGGTGGAGGTGAGTTGTGCGACTATGCTGTAGGGTCTGAATGTGCTGCTGTTTGGGACAGCAGGATGGTGAAATGTGGGAGTGACATGGATGCCATGTCAACAACATGTTGCAAAAAGACTGTTTTGCTGCCCAAAAAAAATATCTTAAGCATCGCTAGTTAACTACCAAGTACCAAGTATAAAGTATAAATTTGAGGCAGACTATAGCTAATGGCTACCATTTTTATCTTCTGCTGATGTCTTCTGCACGTTGGGCATAACAGGAAAATCTGGCATTCATCTTGACTGGAAGCGGAGACTCCGCATTGCTCTTGGTTCAGCCCGAGGATTAGCTTATCTACATGAACTTGCAAATCCTCCTATTATTCATAGAGATGTTAAGTCCACAAATATTCTATTAGATGAAAATCTAACGGCTAAAGTTGCAGATTTTGGATTATCTAAGTTGGTGTCAGACAGTGCAAAAGGACATGTTTCAACACAGGTTAAAGGCACACTGGTATGTATTATTATTGCATTCGTTGTGTTCATTTCAATTAGTCCTATATATGCGAATGTCTATACTATTCCTCGGTTTATCTTCCTTGCATTGAACTAGTATGAATCAGCAAAATCCTGATCTACTTGATATATGAAAGGGCCTTTTTTTTTTTAATCTTGCCCCATGCTTGACTTAGTAACTTTTTCAGTATAAAGAAACAAGAGTCGGACCACCTGGTTGAACCGGTTCGACCGTGAAGCGGTTGTTGCAGCGATTCGGTTCTGTAGTTGGACTGGAATAACAATTCACTTTTTAGCCAAATCTGACATAAAACAGGCCGGTCAACCGATTCAAGGAGCCCATTCGCGTTAGTAATTCATCTAAATAAGTAAGTGTTGATGGTTGGAGTCAAACCCAGATCGTCGCTACCAATACTCATGCGCGTGACTGAACCAGTGGCCTTGCTTGTTCGGAAATTGCACAATATATAACAAAACAATAATAAAACCAGTTGAACCACTAAACAGTGAACCGGTATCCCTGACGGGTCAATTTTGGGTTGGGCTCTGGTAACTATGCTTAAAAATAAGAAATCTGAAGTGGTTTGACACTTTCAGATAAGGGATGATAACGTGACATACCAAAGTCAAAACTTCGTGTTCACCGGCTCCCGTGCTGTGTCCTCTGCATAAAGGAAGTCGAGCCTTCGCACAACAATAAGGTTACTTCATTGTGACCTGAAGGCCATGGATTGGAACACAAACGCAGCCTCTCGACATAGCATGGGTGAGGCTGCTAACATCTAACCCTCTTGAAACAGCCGCTCCACTATGCAATAGGCTAGCCTTTTCATAGTAGATGGTGTAATAGTCTTGCTTTTACATACTTGAAAGGTATGACAAAGACTTGTCTATCCTCTCTGAGTCACCACATTGTTGATTCGATCCTTTTAGCCTTTGACTTAATAAAGAGAACGAGGGACGATGGAAGGATGCTAGTATGCTAACGTTGCTATTAGGAATTCCATCCCTATGTGATGAATTTTGGGTTGAATATGATGTTCCGGTTATGTTTTCTTTCGAGGTGTCCTAGATTTTTTAAGGTCCAATTGTAAGTGTTCCATTTCTTCATCAAGTCATGCCAAGTTATCTGGTTGTCGTGGAGTTTTTAGTAGGTCCAGTCAAATTGTCGAGTTATCCTGTTAAGTAAAGTTAATTCCAATTTAGTATGAAACCGTAGCCACGTATGTACGAATGCAAATCTTTCAATCTAAACATAGTTGCAACCCATAAGGTTTGATCTACATTAAGTAACGATTGTAACGTTAATAAAGTTTGATCCTACAAATTGGAGTTTTGTTCACGAAAAGCAGACATGAGAAGAATTGATTTGAGGTTGGTCAGGACTAGGAGGAGAAAAAAATAGGTAAAATTCATGCCAAATTTCATACAACCAGGTGGAGTGGCACAAGATCGGCCTCTTCTAAAGGCAGATCTATCTTTTGCGCCACATGTTACTTCTTTGGCCTCTACTTAACACTTGCAACCCATACTCAAAGCAACCTTCAAACTTTATATAGCGAAGTTTTTTGAATTTCGATTAGAATGGTTTATTGAGGTATTTCCTTGATCAGCTATAATCTACTCTGATTGGAATAACAACATACAAAGTTGCTTTTGAATTCCTACATCAAACTATTTTTCCTTGTAAACTTACAGATAAGATTATGTTTATTTATTAGTAGATCCAGTTAATTTAGACCTCTTCAAGAAAAGAATCTCTCAAATTTTCAAATGTTTCTTATTGGTCATGCATCTCATTGAAATGCTAGGACATAAGAAGGTTCATCACATTCTTGTTTGACCAACAACAGTGTCATCTTTATGTAAATCATCCATTTGGTGGTTCAGGAATTATGACTAGAATTCTCTGAAGTTCTCTTGTAGGAGCTATACATGTATGTACAAAGCCATGAAGTTCAACCCTTGCATTTTATGCCCAGTGTAATAGCCTTTAATATGTCGGTTTCCTGTATATAAATCTACGCTGGCCAATATGATAACACTTCCGTTGGTTGCAGGGTTATCTAGATCCTGAATACTACATGACCCAACAACTAACTGAGAAGAGTGATGTATACAGCTTCGGTGTGGTAATGCTTGAACTAGTAAGCGCTAGGCAGCCAATTGAGAAGGGTAAGTACATTGTCCGCGAGGTGAGAGTGGCAATGGATAAGAATGACGAAGACCAATATGGCTTGAGGGAGATAATGGATCCATCCATCAAGGGCCTGGCAAATCTCACAGGATTTGGAAGGTTTGTAGAATTGGCGATGCGTTGTGTCGAAGAATCAGCCTCTGACCGTCCAACTATGAGTGAAGTGGTGAAGGCGCTTGAGACCATCCTACAAAATGATGGGATGAGCACAAGTTCCACATCTGCATCCTCAACTGCCACAGACTTTGGATCCACAAAAGGTGTTCCTAGACATCCATATGAAGATTCTCTTCCTAAAAAGTGTGTTAACAACAGCGATGCCTTTGATTATAGTGGTGGGTACACTCTTCAATCAAAGGTGGAACCCAAGTAGTAGCAAAGGCTTTATTTTTCTTTTTCTCCTCTCAGTTGTTTTTATTTTTGGAGAACCTCTCTTTACCATTCGAAAAGTGAAAATTTTGTTGTAAGAAGCTTGAATACCTTTGTAAGAAGCTGTTATTCCTTGTATCGTCTTCCCTCAATACATTATACATAGCCCTTTCCCACTTTTAGCTATTTCTGTAAGAATGCATCAAAGCGGACGACTGCACTTCCTATGTGAAAACTTCCCCTCGTGTGCTCTCAAACTAGTTGGTTGCTGATGAAGATTTCTCATCTCCGGAGAAATAACAGCTGGGCCAGAGTCAAGGGGAGGACTAAAAGACCCCCAAACTAAGCACGCCATCAGATACATTAAAGTAATGAAATGGCCACGAAAAAAGCCAGAGTCACGGGTACATAGGCTTCAAAACCAATAATAATACTATAACAACGTAACAATTGCTAGTACGACACTTAACGTACTGGACAATTACGCAGCAAGATAATTTATGGTTTGTTATTTAGATGTAGTTGGTTTTTGTTTTTTGTTTTAGTAAATGAAAGAAGGACATTGGTGATGTAAAAATTACAAGATATTGACTAGTTAGCCTTTTTGAGCTTTACGTTTTTAACAAGAAATAACAACAAAATTATGACATATCAAGACTGTAACAATTAAAGAGTTCGCCAATTACAACTTTAAAACCTACAAGCCGTCGCATGAAGCATGAGTAAACCCGTCAACCTATGGAATGACAGCCCAAACAAGGAGTCCTCGTCGCTGCAAGATCCACATCGTTCTACCGCCACTTCCACACAATAGCGATGCCATGCCGCTAGAAAAGAGGGAATTGCAGGCATTTACCATAGGGGACTAACGCCAAAGACCTAAGCACCTCACCCCAACCCACCCTCAAAACTATGTATCCAAATTAGAACAAATAACCTCATGTCCCCTCACCCACCCACCCCTTCATGCCATAACCCCCTTTCCCCTCCCCACCCCCTGGCCCTCCAAAAAACCCCAAACCCCCTGTCCAGAGGCCCTATCCCCAACCCCTCCCTCCCAAAGGACACCACAGTTAACCCATTGTAATTACCCTAGGTAAAGAAAGGTAGGGAAACACAGGAGCCTAAAGACCTCAACACCATGTTCTCTAAAGAACTCGTCAGCCTTTTTTGATATTGTACAAGGATCTAAAGAATCCTTGAAATCCTACAATGCCTTTTTTAATGCAGAAAAGCTCCTCATAGATAATTTGGACCCTGGCATCACCTTCGCGGTGAAGAAGTCTACAGCAGTCAAAAGCATAGAGAACGACCTGACACACATCCTTTCACAAACACATCTTAAACCACATCAAGGACCAAGACATTGTCCGATGGCCAGGACCTATGAGGATGCCACCCGAGAAGAGAGATACCCAATTTTATTGCCACTTTTACAAGGCCCAATGCCACACGACAGAGAACGCAAACTCCTTATGCGTGAGATTGAGAATCTTATCTTCAGAGGATACTTGTTGATGGTGCCTTCAATCTGTACCAAGGGTCCCATCTAAGACTTGAAAGACGTATGGCAATGTCCAAAAATGTATTCATGGTATACTGATAGCAAATCATTCCTCAATATTTTCATTTGTTCTTCTTTTATGGGGCGGTTCACCATTTGAGTAGCCTTGTTTCTCCATCTCATGATAAAAGTGGATACTGACTCCCTGAGTCTTGTTTGGTGGTCTCTAAGTCTCTATAAATGATGTCCAAATCTACGTTGTACATGTATAGATTCACAAACTCCTTTACTACATCCTCCAACATTCGGACTCAGACTTCTTCAAGAGTAAATAATCATTGAGAGGCGGCTCCTTTAAGGGTGCGGTGAAAAAGATGAATTAACTGATTCTGGTTGACTTCATAGGGGGCTAACACACATATATACATCTTGATGTGGATTTTGAGGTCCATGGTTCCATCAAACTTTTCCATATCGGACATCTTGAACTTGGATAACGATTGGTCTTTTGGGTTCAAGGTGAGTACATGAGGTCTAACGGGTCATTTGCCCTTCTCATTTAGGCAATCTGGGACTCAAGTGCGACCAGTTTGTCCTTCCATTCCAGGGCGACGGATTTTCCTCCCCATCTTCAGACTCATACTGACATTCGAACTCGGATTTCTTTTTGTCGTCTTTCTTCTCGAGCTTAGATTCATTTTCTTATTCTCTTTTACCCCTTTTCTTATGGTTTTCAATCTCATCGGACAACCGTGTCAGCAAATTCATACTGCCAGGGCTGTGAAACCAGCCTGAAAATCCTTTTGTAGGTTACCAACGACACGAACCAAATCTGCCAAGTATGGGTAGTATTCGGCCATTAGGGGTCGAGTGAGCTTCCGGATAAATCTCGATGCTAACCTCTTTTAGCCTTAATTGTATGGAAAATTTTAAAAATTTAAGCACAGAGACCATAGTGATAGAACTAGTGGGTTTGTACCCTACGGGATAAGGAGACAATTACCTGTAGGGTATCTGACTAATCGTCCGGTAACCTGGTGGATTAACCAGCCAGTTGTTCAGTGAGTTACTTTTTTGGATTTTTGAAAAATTATGGAGAAGACGTGGTGCTGACTAACCGTCTTGTTACCCAGTAGGGTTAACCAAACGATTAGTCAAAGTGTTCAGGTTTGGAATGTTGGACAACTCTGGAAAGTCGAAGCTCTAACTAATTGTCGGGTAACCTGATGGGTTAACTGGCTGGTTGGTCAGTGGGTTTAGGGTTTTGGATTGGAAAGATTCTGGGGAGGTTAGGTTCTTGACAAACCTTTCGATTACCCAAAAAAAATACCCTAGGGGGGCCCATAATCCTTAGTGGGATTATCGACCTATTCGTCAGTGAGTTTACGGTTTGGGGCATAAGCCAGACAGTTCGAATTTGCAAGTACAATACTTACCTAACTAACTGTCTGGTTACTAAGTTGAAAAATTGGCCGGTTAGTAAGAGTCTCACCTTTTCTATAAGATTACCAGCTAGCTTACAAAAATATTGGTTGGTTTCCCTGCCAATATGCCATATGCCAAAACAGGTATTCTTCAGAAAATAGGTAGAACACTAAAATGGTCCAGGTGTGTGGTTTCTCTCTCAACGCCGATGTAAGGTTACTCCCTCAGCTCAACTTGTACTATATACCTCCTACCCTTAACTCAGGCAGTTAACATGGGTGATCATCAGTACGTGTACAAGTCATTTCATATACTGAGAAGCCAAGAGGTCCCTTTAGTACAAGGCCTTAGAGCTGAAAGTTTAGTATAACTCACCTCACAACTATGAAGTTCAAGGGTTTCAACCCTTGCCCTCAAAGGGGTGGGTTAGGGACAAACGTCCCCATTTATGAGGTAGCAAAGTAAGAGCACAATTACCACAGTTATAGCACATTGTACATATTATACACCACAAAGAAAATCCAAAAAGGCCTAAAAGCAATAGATTTTTTTTTTAAGTCTAGTCCTCTTATTTTTTGTCCCTAGCGGAGTTGTCATTGTAGCAAACCGCCTGAAAAAAATCCCTAGGACCCCCGAAAAAAGGGTGTAAAGATTTTAAGAGTTGCCATCTTATTTAATTGAACATAGGAAAAAAAATTGATTCAAAGAATGTCCAAAGGACTAACTATTCTATTGAAAACAAAAAAATTGGTACGGGGACTAAGTTATATAATGTAAACGTGTTAGGCACCCGCATACCCTTCCAGTCTCTACTTCATTTCTATTGGTTTTTGACATTTTTTAACACATACAAATATGCAATAACATGAAACCTACGTTTGATTCTATATGTTTTGTTTGAATTTGGCATGAGGGTCCAAATGACATATGTATCTGGTTTGACAAAGCGGAATCAAAGCCATCGTAGTTTGACTGGAATCTTACGAGAGGCGACCTACACTTTGGTCTTAAACTCGATCTAAGAAATAAAAGAATTAATTTTAGTAGTTTTATGCTTAAAATGAAAATGTGATCGCTAGAATGTGAATTGTTCTAGACCGTTACACTAAACTAGCCTAGAAAGCAATAAAATATAGCTAGCGAGTCCGCTTGCCTAGAAGATTCGAAAACGCTTTGTGAAGGATCCACAATGCAAGTGGCTTGAAAGTATAATGAGATGTGAAGTGCCAGTTTCTTTTAAGAGATGATAAACCATTTCTGAAAAGAAAAAAAAAGGGGATAAAATAAGCTGATCCTTAGAAATGTAGGCCAAATGCTCTATTTATTGAGCTTTGGGGCGCTAGAAATGATAAAGATGACCATCTCAGTCTGTGATCTGGAGACAAAGCAGAATATTTAATAAAAATCGCATATTGAGACCGGTTTATTCCTTATTTTTATAAAATAAAATTTGAATTTCGCGACATTATCTGATTCTAATTTAGAAATTTACCAGATTCTACGTAAATCAAGGATTAGATCACTTGTATCAAGGATAAATCAGTGATTAGATCACTTGTATCAAGGATTCGAATTTCGAGACATTATTTGCCCCTCTCTGATTTTATTAGATGGAATGTATCAGATTCAGAAATTATCTCCCTATTCTATGTAAATCAAGGATTAGATTACTAGTATCATGGATAAATCACAAATAATTCACAATATCTTCTAAGTAATCACACTTTTGACATATAGACTGGACTTACTTAAATGGACCAGATTAATCAATTAAGTTTGATAGATTATGAAGCATACACCCATAATAGTAAATTTTAATTAGTAGTAAAGTTCAAATAATTATTTAATTTAAAAAATCACAAAATTGGGGTGTCTACACCATACGTTACACACGGAAGGATTACATGTATAATGCATCACAACTATCAAAATATCTCTTCACCCATATTGCATTATGACAATCAATTAGTGTATTTGAAAGGTTCGTAGTAGGATATAGATATAAACAACTACCGAAATTGATCGAGTGTAATCAATTATAGAGTACTAATGCTTATAAAGTTACAAAATATTTTTCAAATTGAATGGAAAATTTTCTTTGCAAGAGAAATAATTGTAAAGATTCCAAGACATAATTAGATTTCGCATGCAGTTTAAAAAGTTAGAAACATGAAAACTGATATCAATACAAATATACATAAAATATTATAAAGATTGTATACGACTAATAGCTTAAACGTAGTGATGCCGGTAAAGGTGGCATGCTGTAGCAAAGCAACATCTATCATCAAGGATGGGATATTTAGTGAGCTTCGACAACAGCGATTTCGTACACAATATACCAGTAGACACCTCATTTTTATAATTATTTTTAATTAAATGATTGTTAGGGCTTTATTATTAATTAAAATTTATTATTATTCATGTAGGCCTAATAATATACCAAACTTAATTAAATTAATCTAGTCCTTTAATTTAGTCTGCAGTCAGTAATTAGGCTCAGTCCAATCCATATAAGAGGGTCCAGTCCATGTGTCAAGAGTGATTTACCTAGGAGATTTTATGAATTGTTTGTGATTTATCCTTAATGCAAGTGATTTAATTCTTGATTTACATGGAATATGGAGAATCTGGTACATTTCATCTAAACAATCAGAGACAATACTGAATTAAGGGTAGATAAGGTCTCAAAGTTCAGAAAAATATTAAAAAATTATGGGATGAACTTGCCAGTTTTTGACAAACTGGCCGGTTAGTTGACTTTTCTCAGTTTGCTACTTTATAAAATATTCTACTTTATCTTCAAAATCACAGATTTAGATAGTCATCTTTACCATTTCTGGTGCCCCAAGTATTTATAAATAAGGCATGTGACCTACATTTCTAAGGATCAACTTTTTCCCCTACAACTTTTATACCATTTCTCTCAGAAGTGATATAGCATCTGTTAAGAGAAACTAACACTTTATAACTCATTTATATATATTTTCAACCCACTTGCATCATGGATCATTTAGAAAGAATTCCCAAGTCTTCTAGGCGAGCAGACTCACGAGGTATATATTATTGCTTTCTAGGCTAGTCTACAATGATGGTCTAGAATAATTCCCTTTCCTAGGATCACATTTTCATTTCTAGTACCAAAATTATAAAAAAAAAAGTATTCTTCTTATTTCTTATTTTGAGTCTAAGATCAAAGTATAGGTCGCCTCCCGTAGGATTCGAGTCGAACTGAGATGGTATTGATCATGGTTTGTCTGACCTGATGCTTATGCCATTTTACCCCTGATGTCAAGTTCAAAAAAATAATATATGAATAAGATTAGAAATTACTTTATTGCATGTTTATCTGTCAAAAGGCCAAACATCAATAGAAATGAAGTAGTGATCGAAATGGTATGGCGAGTGTCTGATACCTTTCAGTCGTAGAACTTAGTCCTCGAACCATTTCTTTGTTTTCAATAGATCCGTAGCCTTTTGTACATTTTTAGAGTCATTTTCAGGTTTTTCTTTTTCTTTTCAGGGTTTAATTAATTAAGATAGTGACTCCTAAGATCTGTAGACCCATTTTTCGGGGTTTGGAGGATTTTTTTAGGCGCTTCGCTATAGTGACGACTCCGATGGGACTAAAACTACGAGGACTAGACTTTAAAAAAAATTCTATTGCTTTTGGATGTTTAGTATTTTCTTGTATGACATTTACAATGTGCTATAAATGTTGTAATTGTGCTCATCTTTGCTGCTACACACACGCGCATGTTTGTTCATAATTCACCAATTATTGGGCAACGGTTGAAACCCTTGAACTTCCTAGTTGCTAGGCAACCTCGATTGTACTCTCAGCTCCAAGGGACCTCCTGATTTCTTGGTATATTAAATGACATATACACGTATTGGTGAATGCCATTATTAACTGTCTAAGTTACGGGTGGGAGGTATGTAGTACAGGTCGACCCAAAGGGAATGACCTTACATCGGTGTTGAGAGTGAAACCACACACCCAGACCATTCGAATATTATACCCTTTTCCTGGGAGAATACATGTTTTTTTCTACAGCATATTGGTAAGGGAACCAGCCAATATTATGTAAGCTAGCTAGTAATCTCACTAAAAAAGAGAGACTCTGACTAATCAGCCATTTTGTCAACCTAGTAACTGAATGGTTAGTCAATTAATGTTATACTTGCAAGTTCGAGCTAGCTGGCTTATACCCTAAGCCCACTGACAAACCAACTTGTTAGCCCCATGGTTGGATAACCTAGGCTTACATCTTGTTTTGATGATAACTATACATTGATTATGTTCTAATGTGTGCTTTGAGTGTATTCTTAGTAGGTATATATATATATATATATATGCACACTCATGAAGACACATTTGAGAAGTTAAATAGATGGATTAAATCCAAAGAAGCTTAAAGTTATAGTGAACATACAATGGAAGTTTCGTCAAGTCCAATGTCAAAGAGCAAGAAAGAATACAAAGGCTAAGTTACTATCGATTATGATTGAACTTTAATATTATGTAACTAGTATTTTTTTTATGCTTAGATTGATGACTATGACCTAAAATTACCTTAGGACACCATGTGCATTGCATGTGAGTTAATAACCTTTCACACAAGTGTGGTTCTTGAAATGAGTGAATTTTGGAACTCACTCAGATTTTCTCAAGAAATTTTTTGGAGCTAATATTTTCGTATCTTGATATAAATTTTCATTAGCTTTCCAACGCAAAAAACGGCACCTCAATCCGATTTTTCTAGAGAAAGTTATGCCAAAAATAAGAAATCGGGTTTCGCGAGACAGTCGAGAAATGGCAGCAAGGGAATGCAGTCGACTCTATTCCCAATGCAGTCGACTCTATTGACCATTGGGTGAGAAATAACGGCTAGTTTTGCCCATAATCATGCCAAATATTCTCATAATGGCTATATTTGATATCTTCTCTTTATAAATGATTTTGAGCTTCATCATACACCATGGAAACCACATTCTAAGCTTCCATTCATTAGAGAAACATCAAGGCTCATAGATTAAAATTTTCTCTCTTCATCTTCATGATTTTACATCTTTAAAGAGAGCATCTTTGTGAGAAACTCTTTGATTGAGAGTGAGCGTACTTCAAGTCATCAATTCTCTCATCTCTATATTGTACTAGAGCTTCATTTGTACTCATTTCCTTTCAAGAGGATTTCTTTATACACAATTGATCTTTGTAAAAGGATTGTGATCAAGGCTTGGGTTTGTCAAGTCTTGGATGAGCTTTGTGGATTCAAGGCTTGTGCTTGGTGTGGGGATATCACCAAGTGTTGTAAGGTTTTGATCTTGACCCGGAAGAAGATTGTTGCTAGTGGATTCTAGTGCTCTTGCAAAGGACTTCCTTGAAGAGGTGGATGTAGGCTTGAGGATAGTTCAAGCCGAACCATTTAAATCTACTTGTCAAGTATCTCTAACTCAATCTCTTTCTTATTTCTCTTTAATTTATTAGTTAGCATCTTCATTGAAGTATTACTTGATTTGATTGAGATTTATGATTGTGCTTAGTTTAAATTCCCCATTAATTTTCAAAAACCCTATTCACCCTCTCTAGGGTTGTTTTATTGGTTTCACAACTGTTTAATTCACTGGGTAATTGGACGGTTAGTCAGGAACATAACCTCCCCATAATTATTCTAGTCAAAAATCATAAACCCATTGACCAACCGGCCGATTAACCAACTAGGTTACCGAACGATTGTCAGAACTTTGAGTTATCTAGCATCCTAAGCCCTAAATTTTATGACCAATCGGTATGTTAACCCATTAGGTAATGGGATAGTTAGTCGGCACCATGGTCCTTCCATGATTTTTTGAAAATCTAAAAATACCTCACTGACCAACCAAACGGTTAACCCACCAAGTTACCGGACGGTTAGTCAGATGCCCTGTAGTTAATCATCTTCTTATCCCCATGGGTTATAAACAGGTCAGTTCTATCTGGGTGGTCTATGTGCTAAATTCTCATAATTCTCTATACGGTTAAGGCAAAAAAGGTTGATATCGAGATTTATTTTGGAAACTCACACAAACCCCAATGGCCGAAGAATACACACAGTTGGCAGATATAATCTGCATCCTCGGCGAACTACAGAAAGATTCTCAAGCTAGCTTTATAGGCCTGGCAGATCAATAGACATGGACGTCCGAGGATATTGAAAACCTTAAGAGAAGGGGTAAGAGAGAACAAGAAGATGAGTCTAAGCTTGAGAAGAAAGACGACAAAAAGAAAGCCGAGTTCAAATGGCAGAATAAGTTTAAAGATGAGGAAGGAAAACCTATCGCTTTGGAATGGAAGGATAAATTGGTCGTGCTCGAGTCCTAGATTGCCCGAATGAGAATGGTAGATGGCCCATTAGACCTCAGTGCACTCACCCTGACCCCGAAGACCAACTGTCACCCAAGTTCAAGATGCCCGATATAGACAATTTTGATGGAACCACGAACCCTAAAATCCACATCCAGATGTACATGCATGTATTAGCCCCCTATGGATTCAACCAGAATCAATTAATCCAGCTATTAAATGCACCCTAACATGAGCTATCTCTCGATGGTTCTTTACTCTAGAATAAGTCCGAGTCCGAACGTGGAAGGATGTAGTAAGGGAGTTTGTGAATCAGTATTAGTGCAATGCTGATTTAGACATCACTCGTAGGGACTTAGAGACCACCAAACGGTAGCTGAGAGAATCAATATATGCTTTTATCATGAGATGCAGAAACAAGTATGCTCAGATGGTAAATAGCCCCATAGAGGAAGAACGAGTGAACATAGTGAGGACTAATCTGCTACTGGTATACTATAAATACATTTTTAGACAGTATTATAAGTTGTTTAAGTCTCTGATGTGATTCCTAGTACAGATCAAAGACGCCATCAACAAGGGGACCATCTCCTGAGAGTCGAAGCCTGAAATTCATCAAGTTATCGTCAGAAGTTTCAATGCCCATCATATGTCACTGGTGCTAACAATCTCAACAGTGTCCCAGCGCAACAAGTAGTGACCTGGGATGCAAGTACTGGGCCCAGAAGGAAGTTTACCCCGCTAAATGCTCCACTGCCCAAGGTGTTCGAGTA
Organism: Escallonia rubra; assembly: GCA_033065855.1. Lineage (NCBI taxonomy): Eukaryota > Viridiplantae > Streptophyta > Magnoliopsida > Escalloniales > Escalloniaceae > Escallonia > Escallonia rubra. Next base: position 81,976 of record JAVXUO010003210.1, on the reverse strand, counting down.
GTTATTGATGAGGGTCATGATCTCCAAATTAGCCCCTACACCCATACCAACAGTGATACCTAAGGGGTATGATGTTCAAGCTTTATGTGCATATCACTAGGGAAAGAGACACCCTACGAAGAGATGTATCAACCTCCAACATGCCATTCAAGATCTTATTGACAAGGGTGACAAGCCTAACGTCAGAAAAGAACCCTTACCAACTCTTAAAGGTGTCAAAATGGCTGAGTCCCCCATTGGCCAGCTCGACCCCACCCTAAAATATCCAACCTGGCCCGGCCCTAAAAGGGCCTAAGTCAGGCCCTAAAAATGGGTTGGCCCAAAATCGGCCCACTTTTTACGGCTGGCCTATTTTTTAGGGATGGCCCGGGTTTTGGCCCAACCCCTGGCCAGCTTTCTGGCCCGACCCACGAATTTTTGAATTTTCAGATTTCCCCCTCATTCCCCCTAACGGCCATATTCCCCCTTTTTTTGCAGAATTCCACTTTTACCCCCCCCCCCCAATAGCTATAACGGCTAGTTTGGGGGGTATTTTCGTCCAACAAATTTCTAACAACTCTTTTATACTTTTTTACAATTTGACCATCCCCAACAACTATAAATAGCTAGTTTTCGGGGGCATTTTAGTCTTTTGTGGACTTTGAAAATAAATTCACCCCCTTTCTTTCATATTTTTCACACCAATCTTCTCACTCTCTCTTATCTAAAATTCTACATTTCTACAAGCTATGCTAATATTTTTATTTGTTATTAAGTACTAATCCTCTCCAATTTTCAATTACAAGTATTAGTTAATTATTTACTACCCTTATTCCTTTGCATTTAGTTACTCTTACTAAATTTTACAAGCTTTGCAACCATTGTTATTTGTTATTAGGGAAAATGAAAAATTGCCCCCCTCAAGTATTTCGGGTTTACGGGTCGACCCCTTTGGGTATTAATTTTGACAATTGGCACCTTTATCTATCGATTTGGTGCAATTGAGTACAATTGATCAATTTTGACCAATTAATTGTTCAATTGACATGAAAAAGGACACAACTGCCCTTTCATCCAATAATTCTCATTCCTTAATTTTTCATCACTCTTTCTCCACCACCGCCACCGCTGCCGCCTCCACCGCCGCTGTTGCTACACCCACAACCACCCTTAAGCACCACCATCACCAACATAAGCACCAACCCCAACCACTGAACCCAAACCACCAAATCACCACCTTTCTCATACTGCGGCCACAAACCTCAATAGTGTCACCACCAACCACCCAATCCTTAATAGTGTCACCACCAACCACCCAATCCACCACAGGCGCGCCGCCACCACAACCACAACCAACCACCTCAAAACAGCCTTAACCATCATTGTACGCTGCCACGACACCACAAAAGTAGCCCAAAACCACCTAATCCCACAATTGCACACGGTCACCGCATCAAATCAGGACAAAAATTGCATCTCAAACCATAGCCACCAAGCCCAGATCGACGCCGGTCGATGATGACAGTGGCGAGCAAAAGAGATGGGGCATCGGGGCTTGCTGTGCAAGGGCAAAGGGTTGTGGCATTGGTTGTTAATTTTAGGAGCGACGTTAGGGGGGTGAAGGATGGGATGGAGAGAGGGGGTCGTCGGTCTATACGACATCACTGAGGGTGGGCAAAGAAAGGGGTGCGGGGGGGGGGGGGGTTGGTTCAATTTGATTTTTAAAGGTTTTTTTTTTCATTTAACATGTATACTTTGGCATTTTAATCAATGTTAGGGGCATTATTGGAGTTTCATGTCAAATTTTAGCCGGGTGTAATTATTGCTAGATGAAGGGGGTCAATTGTAAAAATTAATATCCAAAGGGCCGACTTGCAAACTCGAGATACACGAGGGGGACCATTTGTCATTTCCCTTTGCTATTAAGTACTAACGCTCTCTAATTTTCAATTATAATTATTATTTAATTAGTTACTGCTCTTATTCCTTTGCATTTAGTTACTCTTACTAGTTTTATCTTAAATTCTAGTAAAAATAATTAGCGTCAAATATGTCTCGATTTTTTAAATCACATAGCAAACGTGGATCACCATCACAACGACCACCGCCACCACAAGCACCACCACAACCATTTGATTATGCGGTTCCGGCACGAATAAGTACAGGTTGTATAGATACCCAAGCCAATTGAGAGTTCAACCAAAACATTCTAGATCTTGAATATACGTCCTCACAAGATACCCCGCATTATAGTCAAGGATGCATCTCGATTAAAACTCCGAGAGAGAACTTTAACTCGATGAGTGGTCATCATGGTGGAGGGCCGAGCAATCCTTCCTGTAGTCCCCCAGAAGTTCAAAAGGCAAAAAAGAAAGAAAGCCAAGTGTTGGAATCATTTTGATGTTATCATGGTGGATGGCGTCCGAAGAGCTCGATGTAAGTATTGTAGTAAATTATTTTTGTGTGGTAGTGGTAATGGACATCTTAATAGGCATTACCCTCTGTTGCACCTAAACATGTTGAACCTAGCCAAACACAGTTATCTTTTGACGGTAAGTTATTTGTTTATAGTCAGCGAGAGCAAAGAGACGGTCTTGCTAAATTTATTATTCACGATGAACAATCTTTTAGTTTTCCGATATTTCTAAGCCCTCTAGATATATGAACACTTACGTGCAACCTTTGTACAATAAAGTTCATAAAAACACAACTAGATCCGATGCACTTAGACAGCATAATGTTGCTAAAGCACGCTTGATTGATTATTTCAATAATTTTGATGGTAGAGTTAGTCTTACTTCTTATGTTTGGCAATCTCTTTTTACTTTTGTTAGTTATGCTTGTGTGACGGCCCATTGGATTGATTCTAATTAGACTATGAACAAGAGAATCATCGCTTTCGAACTCTTTCCTTATCCGCAATGCAATTAATGTTGCTACTATTATAATTAATGCATGTACCACTTTTAAAATAAAGAATAATATTATGAGTATCAGTTTTGATAATGCTACGAACAATAAAGCTGATGTTGCAGTCTTAAAGGAAAGCCTTCAACATTTACTTGTTGGTAAATTATTTCATGTTCCATGTGTTTGCCATATAATTAATTTAATTGTTCGAGATGGTTTAGCTGCTGCAGCTCAAAATGATGGGTATGACATCGTTTATTAATAGTTCGAATCCGAGAACTCAACAATTCAAAGCTTTGTGTGTTCAATATAATTTGCCTCGTAGGAGACCACTTACATCATCCATAGGTGGAACTCTACATATCATATGCTTTTACATGATTTGGTATACAAAGAAGTGTATACGCATTTCCTACTAATCACGTTCCCAGAAGGCTTGCCAACTCCCGCGGAATGGCAGATGGCTACACACTTATCCGAATTTTTGGAGGTATTTTACACGTCTACCAATATATTTTCTAGTATGTACTATCCTACCTCCCCTATCTCTGTAGTAGAAATTCTCAAAATGGCTATAAAGTTAATGAAATGGAGACATGTAGGACCTTTTCAGGAAATAGTTAAAGAGATAGACAAAAAGGTTAATAAATATTGGGAGAAACTGCCTATTATTTTTGTTGTAACCACTTGTTTGGATCCTTAAAGTTGCATGGCGTGAACGTCTCGATACAAGAGATAACAAGACTAATGTACTATATGGATACGGATACAACCAAATTTACAACAAAGTGAGCAAGATATTTGAGGATCTGTACAACCTATATCATAATTCCGTTGACGTGGGTGGGCGAGCTTCATCATCGAGTGGTGAAACATATTATGCGCCATACCTTAAGGGCTTTGAACATCTAGTAGCAAGACAACTACTAGGGAAAAGTACTTCTAGTTTTGCAGGTTCGTCTATTTTTTCCTCTTTTTATGAGATTGGGTTGTATGTCAATACTAATCATTATTCTGTTTTATCAATGAAAGAACATGTTAATTTTAATTTGTTAACTTTTTGGAAACAAAATCAAAACATTTATAAGACTTTAACCCAAATTGTTCGGGATGTACTACCGGTGCAAGGCTCCACGGTTGCTTCAGAGTTGGCATTTTCAACGAGTGGGAGGGTGCTGGATGATAAGAGAAGTCATCTTAACCTCGACTCGCTTGAGCTATGTGTATGTTGAAAGGATTATCTTGATGCGAAATACCGCGAGCAAGATAAACCGATTGATGATAGGAATAGCAGCGATTCGAACATCGAAACACTTCTGGATGATTATGTAATTTCTTTTATTTTCATTTTCTCAAGTTTTTAGAATAAATTTTTCACAAAATATAGTTTACATTTTCTCCATGAATTATTTTTTAAAAAATTAAATGTATTTATAAAGTAAACATTCGGTCCCAAGCCCGGATAAAGGAGGAGGGCCTATGAACAAATTTATCTTCAATTTAATTTCTCCGCAAAGTAAAAAATGAATACGAAGAATTTTTGAAAAAAAAATTTATTTTTTTGGGCCTAGGCCCGGTCCATTGACACCTCTACTAGCTCTCAGGGTTAACGTTATTGATGATGGTCAGTGAGTGATAGATCCTTCTACACTTATTACTCAAGTTAACTACTATGTGAACATTCCATCTATTTCTATTTTGGATTCTTTATCATAGTTTTGTGATATTATCTCTTAGGAAGAATTGATGGAAGGCAAAGCCTTCTCGATGAAAGAAGATGACATTAAGGATATAGACTTTGTATTTAGGCCCAATACCCTTGTGTCACGTTTGATGAGATCTAATCGAGTTTATCAGACCATCCCTTAAGCCGCATCAGACCGACTACTCTCCCAAGACCTAGCGGATGATGAGGTGTTGAAACGACTTAAAAAGACCTAAGCCAACATCTCTATTTGGGGATTGCTATCTGCTTCTTTCTCTCATAGACAGGCCTTGATGAAGTTGCTCAGCGGGCCCAAGTACCCATACTGACTCAACTAGATGAGCTATCTCAAGTACTTGGGGTTATTCATTAAGGGAGTGTTCTTAAAAAAATGAGCTATCTCAAGTACTTGGGGTTATTCATTAAGGGAGTGTTCTTATACTCTCCGAATCCCATGTGCCCCAGTTAAGACCGTGCCATAACGACCTGTTCCACATCACCATGAGGGCTCTTGATAAGAGGGTTCATCTAATCCTCACAGACAATGGTTCCACCCTTAGGTTTGTCCCATACGTAATGTTCAAGCCTTTGGTATTTATTTCTCACAATTTACCCCTCACAGTCAAGTTGTCCGAGCCCACATCAACACCTGGAAAAAAGTCATTGGTACAGTCAAACTCCCTATTACATTTGGGACTGCCATTTTTCAAGTGGAGTTTTAACTGTTAGACATATCGGCCGCATTCAATCTCTTGTTGAAGAGGCCATGGGTACATTCAGTCGGAAAGGCCCTATCTACAGTGTATCAGAAAGTCTAGTTCATACTTGACAAAGTTGTTTTCACAATTATGGGAGACTTTCAGCTACCTCTGATTGGACTAGTGGAGAATGATAAGGACAGTGTTGTAATATGCAAAACTCACTAGACTTGCTTCTTAGTGGGTTTAAGATCGACAGCCCAGTTCAATGATTAGAGTTCGAGTAAGTTTGTCTCGTTGAAAACCTTCTCAATTTTGTGCCTTATCGTAACACCAAACTGTCAGGGGCTTCTTAGCTTCTCAGTTCTAGAAAACAAAAATGATCAGTTTGGGCAGGGATACAAGCTCGCCGAGAAAGATAAAAAAGAAGCTTTCCGAAGGATAGCTTATGCCAAGACAGCCCAGGAGAAAGGATGGCTCATAGATTCTCATGCCATGTCGAAGGTCCTTATGAATGGATATTTTGTTAAAGAATGAGAAAAATGACCTTACTATGGATTCTCAAAGTCGGTCTACAACATGGAGACAAGAAAGCTAATGAACATATGAGAGATCTTTTATGATTGTGAGTGGGTGGAGTATGAAGAATTGCCTAGCCCAACAGAACTGAGCAAGGATAATGCCTTTGATTGGATGGACTTTATTGAGCTGGAAGGAATGAAGGCATGCTTCAACAATATGCACATTCTTATGCTTATCTGTGAGATGGACGACCAGACTATCAAACTTGACAAGTTTGATCATTTCAGCACAGGGCGGCACGGAAAATTGAAAGATCGGGTACGAATCACTAGCTATGGGGGAGATCAACGAGGACTATTCTAATGCCTAGAATATTCCTGAACCCGACTTAGTTGCTTACGGTTCCCTAGACAATTTGAATTTACTTACCTACTATGTTTTTTCTGACTTTTTAATCGATGATGTGATGATCAATTTTGATTACTCTTTGGTTACTGATCTAAGTTATAATGAATTAATTAACACGGTTAATCATAAATCATAACTAGCTGAGGGACAGAAAAGAGAAAAAAATACTTGAAAGAAATGATGAAAGATATAGAAGATCGAGAGTCTAATCGAGTCAAGCCAGTGGCAAAAGAAATAGTCAAAGTCAACATAGGCACACCCAAAAATGTAAAAGAAATTAAAATAGGGGCTACCCTAGATGGGGGGGGGGGAGAGAAAGAGACAGGGGAGAGAGAGGGAGAGTCACTGCACTCCTAAAAGAATTCGTAGACGTATTTGCTTGGTCATATAGTGGCATGCTTGATATTGACCCGTAGATCGTTAAGCATCACCTACCTACTCTGTCAGAAGTCAAATCCGTCAAACAGAAACTCCATAATTTAAGACTAGCGTGGTCTCTCAAAGTCAAGGAGCAAGTCATGAAACTCCTGCACATAGGGCTTATCAGAGTTATTAAGTATCCTACTTGGTTAGCTAACATAGTGCATGTCTTTAACACGACCGAAAAAGTCCGGATGTGTGTTAACTATCGAGACCTTAATCGAGCTTCTCCTAATGATGATTTTTCCCTTCCCATCATTGACATGATCATAGACAACACCGCGGAACACGTGTTGGTTTCTTTTGTAGATTGTTTCGCGAGTTATAATCAGATGAAGATGGCTCCCTAGGATCAGGAAAAAAAAAAAACAACTTCACCATACCATGGGGCACATTCTACTGCACAATGATGCCTTTTTGGTTGAAAAATGCTTGGGTTACCTATCAACGAGCCTCTACTACCCTCTTTCACGAGATTTTCCATAAAGAAGTAGAGTTTGCACTTAGACAATATGATCTTTAAGTCCAAAAATCACTGCACAAGCTGAGGAAATATTTTGAGAGATTGAGAAAGAAGAATGTGAGACTCAACCCGCAGAAGTGTGTTTTTAGAGTTACAGCTAATAAGCTACTCGGATTTATGGCAGTAAGCGGGCATAGAGGTCGATCCAGCTAAAATTAATGGCATAATGGAGATGCCTCTACCAAAGAGCGAGAAAGAAATTTGAGGGTTCCTAGGTAGGATCAAATACATCACCCGTTTTATACCCCAGTTGACCATGAATTGCTAGCCAGTATTCAAGTTATTAAAGAAAGATTCAGCCAAAGAGTGGAACCCTTTTCTACCAGGAAGGATATGATAAGATTGAGCAATAATTAAGTTACCCCCAGTCTTGATCCCTTCATTATCTAGTAATCATCTACTACTTCACTTAATCGTGGTCGATACCGCAGCCATAGCAATGTTGGCTCAACATATAGAGAATTCACTAGTAGAGAGCGATTTACTATGCCAATAAGAAGTTAACCCAGGGAGAGATAAACTATTCAGCCTTAGAGAAGACTTGAGTATCACTTGTCTGGGTAACACTGAGATTATGACATTATCAGTTGGCTTACCCCATCAGGTTGTTGACTAGGATGAATCTAATGAAGTACCTGTTTGAGAAGCCAATCTTTCCAATCGCACAATGAAGTAGTTTATGTTAGTTTTCAATTTAGACATCACATATGTCACCGAGAAGTCTATAAAAGGAAAAGCTGTGGCACACATGCTAGCCGATTATCCAATTGAGGATACTAATGGATGGGAAGTGAGGCTTCCGGACGAAAATGTTTGTATCACAGAATCTAAGATAAGGTGGCAGTTATATTTCAATGAAGCCACAAATAAAAAGGGATTTAGAGTGGAGATACTACTGATCTCACTAGACGGGGCCCATACCTCCATAGTCATCAAGTTGACCTTCGATGATGCTAACACCATCGAATACGAAGCATGCATCATCAGTTTGGAAATAGCCCTGAGCCTAGGATTCAAAGAAATTATAGTCTCCGGTGATTTAGCCCTGATCATACATCAGATTCAGAGGATGTGGAGGATTAAAGATGAACTTTACAAGCATACCGATTGTAGACCAATTCAAAGATGTGGAATTCTAGCATTTGCCTCGACCCGAGAATAATTTTGATGCCTGACATACATGTGGTAGAGTCGTTTGTGATTTTGAGGAGGGATTGATCAGCATATTGTTTCATGATCGCACTCATATAAGAAACCAAGATAGCCGAACGGACATCAAGAGCCTGATTCGATATGATAAATATCTCGAAGGAACTTTTACGAAAGATAGTGTGTTTTTTAGAAGATGGGAAGCTCATCATGTGTGATTGTAACCTGTACAATAGACATTACGATGGAGAATTTTTTTTGTGTTTTGCAGATAGAGAAGGTTATCAGATCATAGAAGATATACACTCAGGCGAGTGTGGACTACACTTGAACTATCGGATGTTAGCGAAGAAATTGCTTCGTCAAGGTTACTATTAGAGTACAATAAAACAAGATTGTATCAAGCACGTAAGAAAATATCACAAGTTTTAGGTGTATGCTAACTTGCAACACATCCCTCCTCTAGAGTTGTACAATATGACATATCATTGGCCCTTCTCAATTTGGGAAAAAGATTTCAAAGAAAAGATCAATCTGAAAGCTTACAACGGACATGAGTTCATACTTTTGACCATAGATTACTTCACAAAATGGGTAGAGGCTGCCTCGTAAGCTGTGTTGAATACCAAGAAGGTAGCTGAGTTTATCGGGAACAACATTATCTACCGATATGGCGTCCATCGTGAGTTAATTTCTGACGATGGCTTGCATTTTGAATGAGAGGTTACAGATTTAATTGAAGAGTATGATATAGTCTGACATCAATCTTTACCCTACCGTCCACAGACTAATAAGGCTGTAAAGGCCACTAATAAGAATATCAAGAATATCCTGAGTAAGATGACGGATGTCCTGTCAGAGTTGGCCAGATAAACTTCTTATCTTCCTATTGCCCTCTGGGGCAATAAGACCTCAGTTAGAACATGTACATGCAGTACCCCTTATTCATTTGTTTATAGCATGGAGGCAGTCCTCCCAATAGAACTAGAAATAGCCTCTCTCGGGGCAACGTTGAAGAATAAGATAGCCAAAGATAATTTGGACACAACACCATTTTAAGGAGTTAGCATTGGTAGACGAGAAGAAATTAAAAACCTTTTTATCATTATTAAGGTTACCAGAAGCGAATTGCCCGAGCATTCAATATGAGGGTAAAAGGACATGGTTTAAAAGAAGGACATTTGGTATTAAAAGAGAACATCAGATAAATTTGGAAGCCATGAGGAAAATTTGAGCCTAACTAGTCAGGCCATATATGGTCAAGCAAATCATGAAGGGAGGTGCAGCCCTGTTAGTCGATGTGGATGGAATTGAATTGTAATAATTAGTCAACCTAAACCAACTATAGAAATATTATCGTCCTTAAGGACACTACTCAGCACACACATTTTGATGTAACACTTCAGATAGAGGTACGTAGGCAGCCCGTAAAGATGTCTTTGGTACGATCAAATTTTAATAAAAAAATCTTTATTCCACTGGCTAGGAATTTGACTACGTTCTCGAGAAAAATAATTCAAAGCCCGCTAGGTTGAAACCCTGCAAAGGGTTGTCTAGGCAAAAGTTAGGGAAATACAAAGAAAAATATATTACTAAAACAAATAAATGATAAAAAAAAAAAAGATCATGCTAGGTCGAAAACCTTGCAAGGGGCTGCCTATGCAAAAGTTAAGGCAAAAGAAAAAAAAACGCATATGTCCTATGAGCAACCTAAGAGTAAACTGTTTGCCGCTATTGCCGTCACATTCTTTTCTTCTTTCCCGAGGAAGGATGATTATCCTCATCCAGAAATATGAGCGATCTGAATTTCCGTTTATCCTTCCTCTTGAAAGTTAGCCTCTCCATTACTGGAATCCTCTCTTCTTGTGTCCCTTCTTCAGCCACTGAACTGCTCCTTGCTTTTTCTAATTTTCACCCCATCCCATGCCTTCGATCAAACTGACCTTGGATGTAAGCATCTACAATGCCTTTGGTGCCTTGACAACCAACCTTATTCTTGTCCACTTAAAACTTTTCTTCAAACAATGGAGAGCCAATCCAGGATCGCCGGATCTATTTGACTCGAGTCTCCTCTTCTATCTTTCTAACTGAGGTCGACAAAAACCTTGAACTATGCTCTGCGATGATTTACGAGAGTCCTGAGGGTCAGGCTCTAAACCTTATTAGGAACGAGCTTCCTCCTTAGCTCTTTCAAGAAATTTGATCTCACTACCACTCAGAAAATTCTATTTTAATTTAGTCCGTAGTTTGTTCTTAGTAGCCAACACCATCTTCAGAATACGAGGCTAGAGCCAATGGGTGTAAGAATCTGACAGCAATGGAGCAACTGGGTCTATACCAGTAACAAACGTCACAGCCTCTATGAAACGATGCCTATGAGTCTCCCAACCTTGAGAAATAATTTTAATAAGAGAAGGAGTGAATTCTCCCACAGTGAAAAAATTGCTGTAAGATACCAGAACAATTTGCACAGTCCTAGAAGGCAAATGCAGTGATACCCGAAAGTCCATAGAATGGGTCCATGGGGCCTCCACAATACCAACGGATGTCCCTAGATTCTCTGACACATAAAAATTTGGTCCAAGCAATCTAACCGAACAGCCCACAGAGAAAAGGCCTAGAGTGAAAAGAGCGAAGGTAATACCTCACCTTAGCAAGGACAACTATCAGTAGCATGTGATCCAGGAGCCACATCAAGAGAAGTAAGGGGCTATACCTAAACACTACATAGGGTCTCTATGCACCTTGGAAAGAACATTAATGGTTTCAGCTACCACTACCGGAGTTAAGGTCTTCCTTGCAAAGAAATATGAGGTATCAGCTCAACTAACCTCATATCACCAACTCCCAGGCCCACAATAGTTGTACTTAGAAACCAGACACAGTGCCAAGGCAACCACCCGGCCACCCGTATATTGCTTGTCACGATTATCCGGTTAAGTAGAAAAATATTCAATCACGGAGAAAGCAAAACATGCCCACCATGAATGAAAGACCTAGCCTACTTCGCGCCAACATCTAACAAGCTCGTTAGGGACAAAAGATATCCATCTTGGATAATAGGCACAACAATGGGTAATTCTGTGGAGATATCCAACAATGCCAAAAATTCCTCATTTGTAGGGAAAAGCCCGTCAAGACTGAATCGGAAGATATGAGCCTGGGATCCCAAAATTTACAAGTGGCTCGGAGAATATCTTCATGAACAACAGCCGCATGCAAACTCATGACTGACTTCAGAGGAAAGTGCCTATCCAAGTGGATGAGTTTCACCTTATTGAAAGAGTCGACGAAAGATCGAAATTGAATCTCAAAAATTATAGGATTGTCTTCAGAGACCATAGGGGTGTATCTAGGAGAATGAGAGTCGTTCTTCTGAAGGGTGTATCTCGAATATACATGGGGGAGAAAACACAAATTTATATGGAGATAGGATTGAAAACTTAATAATTTGAAAACTTATCGGATAAACCATACGGTTTTTGACAAATGGGCCAGTTTTCACTCTGTTATTCATGTTTCTAAAGACACATCTCTCTGATCAATCGTCCGATTTTACCAAAAAAATATGAAAATTTCATTTGACCAACCGGCGGGCTATAGATCGGAAATAAAAAAATCAATATTCTCAATGACTTATAGGTCGGTTACTCAATGTTGATGAATTTTTTACAGAAATTGTCCATTTGGAGGCCAAACCTTGTACATGTTCTCAATTAAATTCCAACTCAATTCAACTCCAATTTTCTTTGCATATTCTTTTCTTTATGTGCAAATGTGTGCGCATATACATCTGCAAGCATTTACATAGGGATCTTTACTAATAAATATAGGAATCTTTAGTGAATAAAAAAAGTTCACTACATGAAAAGAAGAGTTCAATTATGAGTTCCTAATAAACTCCAAGTCCTAACTAGGCTAATGCAAAATAAGTCCAAATCATTGCTTACAGGGCTTCTTTAGGCTGGTCTCCTCCTCGTCACTGGATGTTGAGGCCTCATGATCCCGCTCTTCTTCATGGTCCTCGTCCTCAAGATCGGAGGATGATTCCAACACGTGAGGCTCGGTTGATCCGATAGGCTTCTCGTAAGTCTTGTATAGCACGGTTGCGACTCCAGTCGATCGGCAGACAGGAAACTTCTTTCATTACAAGGGGCTAAGGCTTTCTCCTTGGTCGTAGTCGGGACCTCATTCTCCTTGAGCAAAATTTTGGAATAGGCCTAAGAAGGATTCGGCCCGTCGCCCTCGTCTTCTTCCAGCCTCCAGTCTGTGGTACCAGAGTTCCCCTTGTAGGGGTTTGAAGAGTAGCAGCAACAGGCTCTACAAAGCTTTTGTGCTGTCCGGCGCTCGATCCACCTTCGGACGGTAGGTGTAGGCACGTCCATCGCCTCACCTTACGGCATGTCCACCTCCATCAAGTCATGGAGAGTGGACACCACATCCTTCATACTGTGAATCATCCGATAGGCATCCCTTAGTAGCTTGCTCGGAACCTGCAAAAGGAAAACCAATAGGGTTGAAGTCAAAGCGAGAAAATAAATCATATGTCATCTTCCCTCTTCGGCCGCGGGGTCAGCTTCAACTTATGGCCTTTACCCCTCAAAACACCGGCAGCGACTAAGAAGGGAATGGGATCCCCTTCGTGGTGTACTCCTCCTTCTTACCCTTCCTCATTCTATCTCAAGCCACCCTAGCCCGTTGTATCTTCTTCGCTCACTCCTTCATAAGATGAGGGCTAGGTCCTCCCAAGCGAATGCCTTGTAGGTTTGAGGGTCGTTCGGTCACTACAGGGAGGACATCGTGATAGCTCGCATCAAAGTCTGCATCAATCCTCAGTCCAGTGTCCATGTCTGATACATCTCCACAGGTGGAGCAGCAGAGATCAGGGGCTCGACCTTCGAGTGATGTCGGAAGAGCACTCTCCCACCCAGTTAAAACTTCTCCTAGGAGTATCCTACTAGCAGAGCCTAACACGGGGTGAGCTCCAGCTACTCCGGATAAAACTCATCCCTCTGCCACTTGGATAGGGATCCCTAAAATTAAGAAAAAATGTGAGTTTCGATAAAATAAACATCAATGAGGAAATTTAAGTGAGAAACCCACCGGGTGTTGAGTCAAAGCTATCCCGGTATGCCCCCACCGAATTGCTCATCATAAAAATTTTAGCAGTGCATCACCGTTCTAGTCTCGTCCATATGCCCCTGCCTCAGTCACGTTGAGGGCGACCCAAGACTTCAAAAGCCCAAATCTATGGTCAAAGACTAATTGTGAGCGATATGTCTACCAAGTGCATGAGAAAATAACCAAAAAAACTCAAGAGCGGAGACATACCTCCCAAACATCACAATATCCCATAAAGCTCGAGTACTGCCCCCGGGATACTAAGCCCATCAAGTGTTATAGATGTGCCATGGCCAGAGTACCCAGTTGTACTCCCCAATCTTCCGTATCTCCTCCAAAGCTCTCAAGCACCAGAGCTGCACTCAATTGTCTATATTGCTAAGCAATGTCTCCCCTAAGACGTACAGTAGGAACCCCCAGACATGTTGATCAATTGACACCTCGTCAATATCCTCCAATGTCATACCGTCGTAATGAGCAAAATAGAAATATATTTTTTGTAGGACGACTCGAATTCAAGCAACCAGACCACAAGGTCATGGTCCTGTTGAGATCATAGGCCCACTAAAAAAGGAATCCCTTTAACACGAATACTCGTGATAATTGTAAAATCGTACGAGGTAAGCTTAGCCTCCCCGAATGGCAGATGGAACGTGTGGGTGGAATCCTACAAACACTCCACCAAGCTTAATAAATACTTTTTACTCCCGGTAAAAACATGTAATCCGTTGAAGAATAAATCAAAGCTGGTCTAAGCTATTTTATTATCCACAAAATTCGGTACTTTCCCTTACCAATCCTATATCTGATTCGGGGAACCCCTACAATGGATATTCAAATAGAGGGGCTGCAAACATCAAGAGAAAAGAGAGAAAAATTCAAAGACTATCTGGTAGGGCACATAAACATATAAAAAAGCATGGGGTCCTACTTTGCATGGAAATGTTTAGTGTGTGAAATAATGTCAGTAATCGAGAGACAATTGATTAAAAACATACCTCGTCCATGAAAAAATGATGTCTTACACGCATCTTGTTCCGGTGTAAGATCGAATGATTGTTCGTTTGAATCGTCGGCTGGAATCAAAAAATTAGCGCAACTTGGGGCCCACCTTCGTGTCCACTTCTTGTATGCTGAACTTTTGTCTCTATGTGCACAACCGGAAAAAAGAGAATGAGAGTTTGTAACAATTTATAGAGGGAAAGTATAGTTTGAGAGGGATTAGAAAGGGAGAAGTCCTTCTTGAATTTAAATTTGAGAGAAATAATGAGTACTTTGTGATTTGAAGTCAGTGAAAAACCCTAAAGTGGCACACAAAAACTAAACAAAAAAATCAGCCAGTTTTTTCGTTTATATCTATCAAACTCACTTACTAACCAGCTGATTTCATTATTGTTGGCACTGCCAGCTCTCTGACTAACCGAATGATTTTCGATATGTCATTTTTGCCCTTCTAACTCTCTGATCAATTGCCCTGATTTAGGTCTCTTAAAAAAATCTCATGTTTGGAATTCCTTGATTTCATGAGCAAATGTTTAAAATTTTGGTCCTTCTGTATGTTTGTATGCATGTACAGTTACATGTCATATTGGTGAATACAACGAACCATGTACATATAATACCCAATTATGTGATATTGCGTGTATCATTTGAAGTGAGTTAATATATTTGGCACTTAGTGACCAACTGCTCGAGTTGGTTAAGCTCTTAGGCATAAGTCCTGTTTATTCAATAGCTTGAGCACGTTGTTAGCTCTAGCATTCAGTCCAATCACCACTTTGACCGTCACCACTCAAATTGACTTGGTGGCTCTTTTAATGGCCAAAATTCTTCTTCGTATTTCTAGACGACCACTTCAATCAATTTAGTGGCTCCAACATTTACCAATACCAACCTCTTGTCTGTCAACCATGCAAATCAACTTTTCGACAACAGGCAAGATTCCCTTTCTCATATTCCCGATCAACTCAATGATCAATCATCGTTGTTATCAGTTCCAAGTCCGATTCTGGTTCTAGTTCCAGCTCCAGTTTTCAGTATCCTTAGACGGCCAGTTGTTGTTACCGTTGGCTTTGACTTCTAAGGATGTCCCTTTATCTGGCGACCAATCGTTGTTACTATTGGGTCTAGCTCCAGATAAGGTTTGACTTCACTTTCTCATATGGTATTGATTGACGAGCAATTGTTGTTACTGTTGGCTCTGGCTTCAAACAATATCTTCACAATTTCGAAACAACAATGGCATGATTCTTCCTCAAGGGGATACGTACGAAACCCTATAAATGTCAACCTCATACCTATGTAATCATCCGCGAGTCTGTCCAGAGTCTTCTCGTCTTTTTCATATTTTCACTACAAAAATGTGTTGTTTTTTTATGATGTTCGCTCACACGCACTCCCTCACCGAGGGGATCTGTAGACACCCCATTTTTGTAGTTATTATTAATTAAACAATTATTTGGAATTAACTATTAACTAAAGTTTATTATGGATATAGACCTAATAGTATACCAAACTTAATTAATTAATCTGGTCCATTAATTATTCAAGTCCAGTCGTCCAATCCAGTCCAGTCAGTAATTGGACTCAGTCCAGACCATTAAGGTGGGTCCAGTCCATATGTCAAAATTGATTTACTATGAGATTTTATGATCTATTTGTGATTTATCAATCCTTAATTTACATAAAATATGTAAATAATTTTTGAATCTGGTATATACGTACTATCTAACAAATCAAAGATAATTATTGTATGAGGGGCATATAATGTTTTGAAATTTAGGAAAATATTAAAAAATAATTAGGATGCAACGGCCAGTCTTCGATAAACCGGCCGGTTAGTTGACTTTTCTCATTTTGTGATTTTTATCAAATCTTTTAGTTCATCTCTATATCACAGATTGAGAGAGTCATCTTTATCATTTCTAGTCCCCAAACATCTATAAATAAGGCCTTTGACCTATATTTCTAAGGATCAACTTTTTCTTTGTATAGCTTTTATACCATTTATCATAAAAGTGGTATATCATCTCTTAAGAGAAACTAACACTTCATAACTCATTTATGTATACTTTCAAGCCACTTGCATCGTGGATCCTTCACAAAGCGTTTCTGAGTCTTCTAGGCAAGCAGACTCACGAGGTATATTTTACTACTTTTTAGGCTAGTCTAGTACAATGGTCTAGAATAATTCCCTCCCCTGCAATCATGTTTTCATTTTCAGTACCAAAATCATAAAAAAAAAATATATATTTCTTAGTTCAAGTCTAAGACCGAAATGTAGGTAGACTCTCGTACGGTCCAAGTCGAACTAAGATTGTTTTAATTCTGGTTTGTCCGACCAGATACATAGGCTATTGGACCTCATGTCGAGTTCAAACCAATAACATAGATATAAACTTAGAGTTTAATTTATTGCATGTTTATATGTTAAAAGTCCAAACATCAATAGAAATAAAATAGAGACTGACATGGTATCGCGGGTGCCTAATACCTTCCCATTGTATAACTTAGTCATCGAACTCATTTCTTTGTTTTCTCTAGATTAGTAGTCTTTTGAACATTTTTAGAGTTATTTTCAGGTTTGTCTTATTTTCCTGTATTTAGGGTCCTTAAGATTTTTTCTAGGCGGTTCGCTACAATACCATGTCAACCTTTTCATTAACAAGTCCTATGCTCATGATCAATTTTGTGAAGGTATAAACTATCTCAAATTTTTTTTAGAAGTCGGGCACATTACATGTCTCTTGAAACACAGGAACATGCAAGATGGTATTGATTACCAAACAAGTATGGTTCGAAGTAGGGGTGAGCAGCGAACCGATAAAACCGATCTGAACCATTGAAACCGATGAAACCGGACCGATCGAATCCGAACCGTTGATAAGCTTGAACGGTTTGGTTTGAGATTTTCAAACCGAGGCCGGTTCAGTTCGGTTCACGGTTCGGGATTTTCAAACCGGCTATGAACCGAACCGAACCGATGACTATATAACCATTAAAAAAATAATATACCTTAACATGGTTAACTAACTAACCAGGGTAAATTTAATATGTTTGCCCTAAATAAAACCTTTATCTTCAATTCTTCATTTGTCGTAACTCTTCTTCTGCTCCTCTTCTTCTTCAGAGCACACCCACAGAGAAAATCAAACACACTCACATATAATACAAATCGACCATGAAGGAAGGATTTCAGCTTCATTCGAGCATCATTGATGAATGATCTGGTGCGCAATTTTATACTTCCAGCTTGCAAGATCCAAGTTCGTCGACCACTGCCGCGATACGTGAAGATCGGGTCTGTTGACTGGGAAGTGCCGAAGAAGAAGAGAGCAGGCAGCAGTGCAGTGGACAGCAGTGGTGAAGCCGGCAGCAGTGGCAAGACAGCTCACGAGTTTGTTGGGTTTTCACTTTTCATTGTTCGGTTCACTTTTCATTGTTCTTCCCCCCATTAGAGCCAAAGGTACCCAGTTTCATAATTAACCTCCAATTTCAGTTTCCAGTTTTTCCAATCTTACATGTTGAATCAATTGTTCTTAACTTCATCCTGTACATGTGAAGATGTTGGTGTTTGTTGGGTTTTCACTTTTCATTGTTCTTGATATATGGATTATAGTAAAACTTCATCATGTACATGTGAAGTTTTCACACTGCACTAAGCCAATAATGCACTTACCTTGCATGAAGTTCTTCACATTGCACTTTATTCAGTTTATTTTGCTTGCAATTGACTTGGTTTTTAATTTCTTTGTGGTAAAGATTCATCTCTGTCACCTTCAGTGCAATAGCATGTTGATGTTCTTTACATGAATGCAATTATGCACTACTATATTATTAATGGTTCTGTAATGTAACTTTGTAGGACTTTTACAGTTGGTGACTAATTTAAGCTTTTCAATTTGTCATGTAATGCAATTATGATGTATTTTTTTATTATTGGACTATTGTTTTTTCTTGAAACAGAATAATGTTTGAACTACGTTAAAACCGATCCGAACCGTTCAATTTGAACCAAGTGAACCGTTCAAACCGAACCGTTCAAACCGAGGTGTCTCGGTTTGGTTTGGTTTGAGAATTTGTGAACCGAGATCCATTGGTTCGATTTACGGTTTGACCCCCAAACCGAACCGTGCTCACCCCTAGTTCGAAGCTAGGGAGACTTGGGGTGTATTCTTTGCTGCCATTAAGCTGTCTTCCCATAGCTACAACTGTGTGGATTCACAGAGGCAGGGTGCCCAAGGATTCAATGATAAGGTCAAGCAGCAAGAAAACTCCCAAAGTAACTTCTAAGCCAAGAATATTAGCGACTCTTGACTTTTTTTTTTATAAATTCTTCAGCAAAGTTCAACAAAAACTTCAAAAAAAAATTTGTAAGTGACGAATATTGTTCAACACCGAAACAAACCAAATGTTCACTCGCGTACGAATGATATCCAACAAGAAAACATGTCCCCAAGAAAAGTGTGCTAAAGTACAGAGAAGTTCTGGTTCTATTCAAACAAACTTGGCTAGCTAACCTTAAACAAGAAAACATGTCCCCAGGAGATAGATAGGCAATGCAAGGTTTGTGTACCTACTATTTGAAGGTTGTGAGGTGGGGGAGGACAGAGGGAGTTAAGTCTGGAAAAGAAAGAGATAAGGCTTTTAAGTAGTTACGGCTATTTGAAGTTGTTTAGCCAAAATTATGGAAACTTCGGTAATGTTTGATAGAGTTTTTTTTTTTGTTTTTTCTACAATTTTGTATATTGGAAGGAAAAAAACACGTTTGACAAACAATTTTTATTATTTTTTCCCTTCAATTTTTAAAGTAAGGCTGTTTTGAAAACTCCATTTTAGAGTTTTGGGTTTCAGTTTTGGTTTCTCTTTTGAAATTCAACCTTCAAACTTTGTTAGAAGCAACAAAAAAGAACATCATTTTATCAAAACCCTCATCACCACATAGACAACCATCACGAACATCAGACCTGGTATTACATTGTCACCACGACGAGCAATCATCCTCCCCCTACCACCACTGTCCCCACCATGGTCACCATCAATTCCTCATATTTGCCGCCGTTGACGTCGCCAATTACACCTCCACAAATACCATTAATCTGCCACCTTCACCTCCATAAATACCACAAACATCTTGACAACCATAATCACTGCCAAACCCTAAACCCTAAATGTCCCACTATTGTCACCAACACCACAACCCAACACCGCCGGCCACAAATTGCAACCCCCGACCAGAGCCTCCAGAATGAATCATCGACTGCACACACCCACGACGACCAACAACCAGCAATTGGCAATCCACGGCACCACATCCAACGATCTGCCAATGAATCGCCCACCCACGACCACCAATTGCACACCCATGACCCCGACTTGATGACATCGCTTGCATCCCGCCACCAAGCACCACCCACCGCCACGGCGTGTGCCTCTCTTCTACAGTAAGGGTCCATAATGTTAAATCTAACAGCAGAACCAAGTTGTCATCGACTGCGGTGAAGGCCAAGTCGTAGGCAGCGGCGGTGAAGATTGGGTCCTCGTCGCCGGTAGTGAATTAGTCTGTGGTGGCAATGGGTGGTGGTGTTGTGAGTTTGACAGTTTCGAGTGGTGGTGTTTAGAAGACATTAGGTGCAAAAAGAAATATGAGAAGGAGAAAATAAGAAAAGAAAAGAATAAAAAAAACTCAAAATAAAAAACTCTCAATCAAACGTTTGCCTCTTTTTGTAAAAACTGAAAACAAAAACAGGTTTTGGCTTTCTTTCTTTTTTTTTAAACTACAGACAAAAACCAGAAGGGTTTCCAAACACACCCATTCGTTTGATAAGGATGCAAATCCGGTAATTGATTAGCCAAAATTGTGGAGATTTTGTTTAATAAGAAGTTTGAGCATGCGTGAGAGAGGGACTGACTACTGAGAAATTAATGAAGACCCTTTGAGAGATTCTAGGGTACTTCAAATTTAATAGGTGATTTTGAATTCTAAGATAAGGGGGAAAAAGTATTTAATGAAGCTCAAATCACGAGTTCTGCTATTTTAGGCAATGTAAAAATTACTGAGATGATTTCGAAGTTCATCATTGCATGGTTTTGAATTTAATATCCTACTTCAGAAAAAATGCAAAAGTTTACAACATAAAATTTAAATTCACTGTAAAAGTTCTTGAAGAAATAGTCTATTAAATAAAATTTCTCACAAATAAAAAAAATGGCAAAAATATCAGAGATAATTAGAATTTAGTTCACAAACTAGAAGATGAGGCCTTTTAGTGATATTAGCGGGAATATATTGTGGCCAAAATTTTAGAGTGATATTGACATAAATGAAGGATGCATGTCCAAAAAGTTAGACACAATAGAAACATATAAGGGACTGGATTTTTTTTGGTGTGTGAGGGAGGGGGTGGGGAAGAATTCAAATTAGATTGAAAAGGTGTGTGTGTGTGTGTGAGAGAGAGAGAGAGAGAGATCCAAATTATAAATTAAAGGTGAGAAATTCGAAATAGTTCATAAAGTCAAACTAAAAAAGTTCACGTGACGAGTTAGAGTATGTCTAAGTAAGCAATCAATGCATAACATTCTCTCGACTTCACCTTTATTATAAAAAGTATATAACTAGACACCTACAAATTTTTTTTATAATAAATCATCGTTTATGTAAATAAGTAGGGATAAAATAAAATAGAAAAAGAATACCAAAATAAATAGGATGATGTGTTTTTGCACAGGCAAACACATAAGAAAGGAATAGAACGCTAAAAAAAGTTTATGTATTGCTTCCACGATCTACGACACTTTAGTTATTACATAGGTTATTATTATTATTACTATTAGTAGTAGTAGTAGTAGTATTACATTTATATATATATATGAGAGAGATTCCGTTTTTTTTGTTGTTGTTGTTGTTGAAATGTACCTTTATTCCGAAACATAAATGAGATAGATTCTTCTATCGTATGCCACAATAATTATCTTTACCATTTGAAAGCCATGACATCGGTGATCATGAAGCAGTTGAATTATTCACATATTAATCTATTCTTAAAATCATAGTAACACGTAATCGATTCAAGTACCCAGCACTGCCATTTAAAGTATGCAATCGGCTTTGGGATGGACAATCGACTAAAGTCGTACATACAGATTTCCTCCACTCTACATATAGAATCCTAAGGAATCCTAAGCGAAGAGTGAGAGACGTGATAGAGCACTAGATGGAGAGACAACAGAGTTACAAACAATTGAATCGCACTTGTGATCCAAGCAGAGGTATCAACCTACATATTATCGATGAACAGCAAAACCAAACATGTAATAGTAGTAATTAAGCAGAAGATTTTGTTTTTCTTCTCGCTGCTGCTTTTTTCTCTTTTCGAAGGAAACCAGATACGCCATTTGTAAGAGAGCTCCAGCTATCAGGAATTGACTTCCTTCTGTTCTTACCTTTTCAGTAGTGAAGAGCTTCAGGGTACCTGCCTAGGCACTCAAGCCAGGGATTCCTAGAAGGCCTCCTAATTCGGCGTATGGATCGCCAAACTGCACTGTTGCATTTAAAACCAGACCCGAATGAAAGTTGCCAGACACGGTCCCCCCTCTGGACCTTCTCGTTGGCCTCTAGGTAGGCCAACTCATACCAAATACTGCTGCTGGAAGTGTTGCCAAAGCGGTGCAATGTGGCCCGGGATGCCTCCATATTCTTGTCATTCAGTTCTAGGTTTCTCTGTAGCTCGTCCAGCACAGTCTTACTGGATGCATGAACACACATGTGCTCAAACGCTAGCTTGTAATCCGGAATGTATGGTTTAGACGGTTGGACGTCCTCCCCATCAACGCTACCACCAGCACCGAACAAGTGCCTCCTAACCAGTGTTGCAAAGAAGAGGAGCTGCTCTGAGAAGGGCAGCACCAGGGGACCCAGTGTGGTAATATTGGTCTTGAGTGCATCACCCCCTATTTCTACCAGATCCTTGCTGATTCTCAATCCCTTGTATCGCTGTTCATCTTCCTCTTGGTAAATACTCCTGACATGAATCAATGCAACATCATCGTTAAAGCAAGTAAATCTTTATAAGCAATATCATGCTTGATCCTCGTTGCACTCTTCATAATCATGCTTAATTAGTTTTGTGGCCATACACCTTATTTAATTGTTTGTTAGGCAGAGCGATAGAAGTATTATTAGTGAAGATTATAGATTCCAATAATTTTGCCACATTTACTGTCAATGAGGCAAGATCGAAGTGGCTTTTTTTTAGAGTGGAAGCATTATCATGCATGCTGAAGATCTCGTGAGTTTATCAAACAAAGTATACTCCCAATGACTTTTCCAGCACCAAAGAAACTTGAAAACGCATCTATGTATAGCTAACTAAGATCGGAAAAACTATGGCAGGAAGGATAACATGTTGCGATTATTGACGTAATCCAAGTGGGGCCAGAAATTCTGCAATCTACCAACATGCATGATATTGTTAGCGTATTGACATATACAATAGGGCCCAAAGGTCGCCAACTGCATTAATTAGACGGCTGTGGCCTTGAAACTTCAGAATACCGTAAATGGAAAACATACACCACTTCTTTATTCCCAATACTTTTGACGGATGAATTGGGGGTGACTTTGCCTTTCTGTGTTCCATTTTTTGAGTTTCGTGCTTAATTGGGAGCTCACCATACACACTCAAAGGTGGCTTGCCTACTTAGCTCTTGTATGGGCTTCTTCTACCTAGTTTGCGATGGTTCACAGCGAGATGAATTGCTAGTGTTATGTTATAAGAAAAGAAACTTCGTAGAAATGCAAATAAGAAAAAGAACACATACACATGCCGGTGCCGGCCTCCCTAGTTATTGTTCCAAGTCCCAAGCGCCAGATCCTATTAAGCTAGGCAGCCTAGCTAGTATAGCCACACCAATGGGATATCTTGATGGAACCAACTTATCAATCCCCAAAAAGGTGAGCAATTGATAATGGTTGGAAAAACGCTGAATTATCATCTTAAAACGTGAATCCCAGATGATGTGAGGCAAACTTTTCAAGACATTAAGATCCAATTTAAAAAGCTGAGATCAAGATCTGTTACATGGCATTCAACCTTTTCCGTAATAGAAACTTGACAAGAGTAGCATCCAAGTGTCATCGGGTATAACGAGCAAAAAGAAACGAAGAGAAAATGCACCTGAAGCAGCGGTCATCAGCCCCTTTGTGCGTGCGGACTATGTGTTCCAGCCTGTACTTAGCACGACGGGAGTCACTACGGCGGTTGGAGAGGAGGACGGCTGAGCATCCCATGCGGAAGAAGCAATTGGGAATGAGCATTGAACGATCGCGACCAGGGTACCAGTTATATCCAACCATCTCAGTGCTCACCACCACCGCGTAGTTGTTTGGGTTGGCCTGAAGCATGTCGCGTGCCAGGTCCAGCCCTATGATCCCAGCACTGCAGCCCATTCCTCCCAGGTTAAAGCTGAGGATGTTCCCTCTCATCTTGTAGTGGTTTATGATCATGGCCGAGAGGGATGGCGTTGGATTGAATATGCTGCAGTTCACCACCAGCACACCCACGTCCTTTGGCCTGATACGGGTCTTCTCGAAAAGCTCATCCAGTGCACCAAATATGACCATGGACGCTTCTGCTCTACCTTCTTTCATGGTACAACAATTCTCTGCTGACATCACCGCTTTGGGAACATAAGTTTCGTCTCCGATGCCGGAGGAGTGCACAATTTTCTTCTGAAATTCAATGCTTGCCTCGTCAAATTTCCCCGATTGTCGTGCTAGCTCAATGAACTGTTCCTTGGAAACCTATGGAATTCACGTCGTACTCGATCGTTATTATCAAGCCTTTTGCAATGCATGCAAAATGGAATGCAATTATCAACCTGTATAACCTACTCCGTTTTCATTTCAGTTTCATATATGCGCTTAATTACCATTTCAACAAAGAAAGAGAAAAAAAGGATGGATGGATGACAGTAAGAAAAAGGATTTAACCACCTTGAGATCATCAGCTGGTTTGAAACATGCGAAGTCGAGAAGGTAAATAGAGCGAGGGCGAGACATGAAGTAAACGGAAAGGGTGAAGACGAAGACGCCAAAGAAAGCAAGCACGGTAGCGAGGTCGTAGCGTGCGGTGCTGTCCCAAAGCTTCCTCCACAGCTCTTCCCTGCTGAGACTACCCACCTCAGCACTGAAGACCAGCACCAGTATGGGTACAGTGGCAAGGTAGATACCATGATTTATTAGATAATGGTACCCCAGTTTCACGTACTTGAGGTTCACGGATTGCACAAAGTCTGGAAGGCGTCGCCTGACCCTAACCGAGAATGTCATTGACCCGGCATCCGGCCCCGTGGACTCAATCCCGCGGTTGACAATCTCCGTTGACAGGAGATGTTGTTCTCCGGCCATACCTCTTGGCATGTGTAGAGCTTGCACTTTTCTTTTCTCTAGCTAGCCAAGTTGATTGATTGGGTAGGTTTGAACTTTATCAGGACGGGATGGAGGGGTTTAATCAAGATGGAGATGTCAATGTGGATCGAGTATTTATTGTCCAACTATAGTGCAGATGGGGTGGGTGTGGGATAGTAAATGCGAGCACCGAACTTGGTTTTATAGTAGTTGGCTGCTTCAACTGCCTTCAATTCTTACATTTATGACAGATCGCTCGGATTCAATGTCAGTACCGGTGAAGTCTCCTTGTTTTCTCGGCTGGCAAGTACTACTACTCCCAAGATTTCAACCCCTCCCTTTTTTCAGCAGCTCTGGGCATGGCGAGTTCAATCCGTTTGAAAGGTGGATATCTTGTTTGGTGTCATAGACAATTACAATATACTAGCCCAGTAACCGAGTAAAGCTCGAATCGATTTATAAGATACAGAATACCATATGTTTTAAAAAGTGTATTAATTCGTATCAAATATCGTGAGACAAAAAGACATTAACGTTATAAAAAATATATTATTTGATTATAAAGAATAACTTTAGCGCCTAAATTAATCACGACTAACTTAAGTAAAATATAAAAAAAAAGAATTCACTTGCATTACTCCTAACTTTCGATTATTAAATGACATTGTATGTTTGATTAGGTTGCATGCAATTACTATGAGATATTTGCATGTAAATATATGTTTACCCGTAATTTTTTTATATTCTAATAGATAGCAATAGAGTGACGCCAATAGATACTTGCCTTCTTTAAGCTTTTGTTTTAAGTTTTTAAATAGTGTTTCAAATGAATATTAGCTTAGAACTTATAGTAGTAAAATAGTCGTGCCGGTGCCATGTAGAACTAAATAACGTATATGGTTATAGTTGTAATTTAAAAAATGGTGACGCTATCACATATCTCTTTTGAATTGTAAATGTTATATATGAATTTAATTCTTTAAGTTAAGAGGGTTTTTAAAGTGTTACATATGTTCCTGAGGTTATTATAACGATTAAGTAGAAATATATAAGGAATAAAGATACATATCAACTTTAACGGGACTTATATATACATATTATTAGTTTCAAATAAGTTATTATCTTTTGCAAAAATAAACTTAACAGAACGACTATATAATATCTAAAAATTTTATATGTGCGTGTGTGTGTGTGTGTGTGATTCTTGTACGATGCTAGAAATGAGAAAATTCAATTAATGAAGATGACGTGTCCTTGTTTTGAAGTGTAGAAATTATTTTTCACATCTTTTATGACTATTATTTGTCGTCAGATTATAGTTTCTATATCTACTAAATCTATATCTACTAAATGCATTTAATAATTTTTTTCATGAATTACACTTGTTTTGTCACAACATAATATAACTTTTATATACTAAAATATGCCAGGTTATACCTATAACTATAATAAGCTTGCAAAGGATAACAAATATCATTATATTAGGCTAATGTTATAGGGTAAGCTTTTAATCAACAACTTGCTATTAAATTCACACAATAATCACCACTCGTAGTTGTATTCAATTTCGTTATAATCATAATTAAGTTTTAATGCTTATAACTTGTCTAAGATTCACCAATTAGTCTAATTTTTTGTGAAAAATTTAATAAAGTATAAATGGAAATGTCTTTTTATTAATTGTAAGGGACTTATGTAAAAACGAACTGGTTAATCATTAGTTTTGTATAATTACATGGATATACTTTTGCATCTTAAAGGTTTAAATGTTCTCAAACATAGTAATTTAGAATTATTTGATTTAATTGTACTTTTTTTCTAATACATACGTGATATATATGAATTGTTTGAATTGTAAATGTTACATATGAATTTTATTCTTTAACTTCATAGGGTGTTTAAGGTGTTATACACCTAATCACTTTCAAATAGGTTTTTAATTTTTACAAAAATGAATTTAACAGAACTACTGCATAATATCCAATATTTTCGTGTGTGTGTGTGTGTGTTTGTTTCTTTAATTCTTGTAAAATGCTAGTAATGAGGAAAATTTGATAAAGATGGCGTGTCCTTGTTTTGAAATGTTGAAATTATTTTTCACATCTTCTATGACTATCATTTGTCGTCAAGTTTTATATATATATATATATATATATACTAAATATATATAGTGATATTTTCTCATGAATTATACTTGTTTTATCACAACCTAATATGACCTTTATACTAAAATATGTTACTTTATACCTATAACTATAATGAGCTTGCAAATGATAACAAATATCATTATATTAGACTAGTATTCAGGCGAGCGTTAATCAACCACCTGTTAATGAATTCACACAATATTCACCACTCATAGTTGTAATCAATTCCATTATAATCAGAGTTAAGTTTTAATGCTTATAACTTGTCGAAGATTAACCAATTAGTCTAATTTTTCATGGAAATTTAATTGAGTATAAATGAAACAATATTTTTAGTGATCGTAAGTGTCCTATGTAAAAATAAACAGGTTAATCGTTAGTTTTATAGAATTACATGGATATACTTTTACATCTTAAATGTTTTAAATATTCTCAAATATAGTAATTAATAATTATTTGATTTAATTGTACCTTTTTATTAATACATATATGATTTCTTTTCAAATTTTCATATACGCGATATAGTCACTTTGTTGATCGTAAGTTCTTTCAAAGCAAAAAGTTATCCTATTATTTGATTATTGATTTTATATATTATATAGATAAGTTTTGCAATGATTATGTTATATGTAAATATACATATACATTTACTAATAAACTTAAATTAAATGTAACATAATTATTTTCTTCTAAATCTCATATGTTATTTTTGTTTTCTAGATACATGATTTTTATCTTCATATGAGAGATTTCGTTTTAAGAACACGGCAGTCAAAATTAGATCCTAATAAAATAGAATGTTTAGAATTTTAGAATTAGTATTCACATTATATATAGCTACCTAATATAACCCTCATATAGTTCCTGTAAAATAAAATAAACTTTAAAATAGGAATCAAATCAAAAATAATATTTGCATACCATTAGATATACTAACATGTTTAGTATATAGCCTTAAATCCTTTTCAACTATCAAATTTTACAAATAAGCATTATCATTTTTATAATTTTAATTAATAATAATTATACAGTTACTTGTTGGTCGTGTGGTCCCACTTACAAAATACCATCATTTTTTTATTTTACCAAAAGAATTCTTAAAGTTATATATTATATTGATAAATATTTATATCAATGACGGTAAGCATGTATTGAAATAGAATAAATACGGATGAATTATTACACTACTTCTATTGTTTCAATCTCAATAGTAACATTATATTTTTCCCTTCTAAATGTAATATGTTATTTTCATTTTTTAGATATATGAGTTGTTATATTCATATGAGAGAGTGGTTTTAAGGATACAATTGTTAAAATTAAGTCCTAATAAGTTAGTTCATTAATTAGTTAGATTTTTAGAATGTTAGGGGCTTAATATTGACTATTGTATCCCTAAAACCTCTTTCTAATATGAATATAACAACTCATATATATAAAAAACGAAAAATAATATTTTCGATTTAGAAGAAAAAAATAATGTTACAATTGAGATTAAAAAACTTACGAGACTTAGAGCAAAAAAAAAATGATCGAACAATTAATTTAAACTTCGATAGAGTCTTTATTTTTAAATTTGACTAATTATGCAAGAATAATGACAATTATATTTTTGCGCCTTGTACAGTTTACAAATTAAATCTAATTATTTTAAAACTTAGTCTAATCCATATACTAACTTATTAAGACTTAATTTTGACTATCATGTTTTTTAAACCACTCTTTAGTGTGAATATAAAATTTCATATAAATAAGAAACAAAATTAACATATTAGATTTAGAAGAAAAAAATGATGTTCTAATTGAGTTAAATATATTTTCTTTATTTATAAATATAGACATAAACTTATGATAGTCATCGTAAAAAATTAATAATTTTTTTCTTCAAAATCTCATATGTTATTTTTGTACCTTATTATTGTCTTCAAAATCTCATATGTTATTTTTCTTTTCCAGATACATGATTTTTATCTTCATATGAGAGAGTTAATTTGAAGGACACGATAGTCAAAATTAGATCCTAATAAATTAGTATATTTAGAGTTACAGAGTTAGTTTTTACATTATATGAGGCTACCTAATATAACCCTCATATAATTCCTGCGAAATTAAATAAACTTAAAAAATAGGGATCACATCCAAAATAATAGTTGCATACCTTTAGAGACACTAGCACCTTTAGTATATAGCCAGTATTTATGAATAAACTTTATCACGATTAAAATTTTATCCAATAATAATTATACAGTTATTTGTTGCTCGGGTGGTCCCAACTAAAAAATACTATCAATTTTTTTTACTCTAACAAAGGAATTCTAGAATCTATATATTATATGGATAAATATTTACATCGATTACGGTAAGCATATAGAAAATAAAATAAATATGAATGAATTGTTACATTACTTTTATTATTTCAATCTCAATTGTAACATCATTTTTTTTTCTCTTCTAAATCTAATATGTTATTTTTCGTTTTTTAGACATATGAATATTTATATTCATATTAGAGAGTAGTTTTTAGGATATAATAGTTAAAAATAAGTCCTAATAAGCTAGTTCATTCATTAGTTAAAGTTTTAGAATGTTTAGAATTAGTTCTTCAGTGTTATAAGGCTGACAGATATGAAACATTAACTAATCAAAAAATAAAGTCCATATCCAAGATACTATTTGAAACTTTTAGAGACACTTATAATGTTTATATTATAATTTTATTTTATATTAAAAATATAATGCGATAACGTATCAAGCAAAAAACCAATCATAATTTTAATAGATTAGTATATTGATTAGGTAGAGTTTTAGAATGATTAGAATTAGTTTTAAATTAAATAACACTTACTAAGATAGAAATTAACTAATCTTAAAATACGAAATCTATTCAAGATAATATGGGAAATCTATAATCTTATTTAGTATATAATGTTTATAACTCTATTTCATATTGAAAACATAATGTGATGATATGTCATGTAAAGAAGCGATGATGTGTCGCACAAAGAATTTATTACTTCTTTCTCGCTTCGCTTATTATATACTTCCTCCGTTCCTAAAAATTTGATATGATTTCCTTTTTGGGCCGTCTCACAAAAATTGACCACTTCCAAATTAAAAAAGATTCTTTAAGTATTTTTACATATTTACCGTTTTTATAATTTTTTATTTTATTTCTCTCTCCACATTTAACTCTCTGCCAACTCATTTTCTCTCTCATGGCCCACCACTTTACACTTTTTTATTCTATTTCTCTCTCCACATTTAACACTCTACCAACCAATTTTCTCTCTCATGGCCCACCACTTTACACTTTTTTATTCTATTTCTCTTCACGTTTAACACTCTACCAACCAATTTTCTCTCTCCTGGTCCACTCTCTTCCCCCTCTTTCTAAAGGGTAAAATGGGAAATACACAATAAATAACCTAAATCCTTAATATGCGTGCAAAATCAAACGGATCAAATTTTAAGGGACGGAAGGAGTATTATATATACATATATATATATATATATATATATATATATATATATATATATATATATGTCTCTGAAAGTGCGTCCAAAACTTAAAATTGTCTTTTAGAGCAAAAATATGAGATGACAATTGCTTTGCTTACGTAAGACCAAAAATGACCGAATATCTTTAAGAAAAAAGCTTCTTTTTTGCTAGGTCATAGAAAAGGGTTAATTACTCACGGCACCTCTGAGGTTTACCCTAAATTACAAACGGACCCCATTATCTTTGAAAATTACACTCCGCTCCAAAAATGTAGATTTCTTTGACGGGGTTAACGGCTGATCATAAAAAGACGTTTCTGCCCTCATATATAACTACACAGTGTCTCTTGGGTTTTGGAGGGAAATCAAGAGTTCTGGCTCTTGGGTTACAGAGGGGAAAACGGGATCAAAATCGTTCCCATTTCTTGAAGGCTGTGAAATCGAACCCAGCGACGAAGATGACGACGACGGCAGCCCTGAACGGTGGTACTCGAGTGAAGATCGTGGACGGTTGTCCAAACACGAATGTATGTTTTCATACCCTTTTCATCTGATCGCAATCATTTCGTCTAGTTTCTTCATTTTTTTTAAACTGTTATGGATGATTTTTAACAACGAAGCCCTAATTTAAGTCTCTGTTATGTTTAATCATATGCATGTTGAGTCTCTGCTGTATGTAATCATGGGCATGTTGAGTGTATGGTTATTGCATGTTGAATGCATGGTTTTTGCATGTTAAGTGTATGGTTATTGTATGTTTCGTATATGATTATTGCATGTTATATGATTATTAGCAGAAAACCCTAACTAGAGCCCTACTTAGAGCCCTAATCGAAAGCCCTAAACCGAAATCCCTAAATTGAAGCCATAATCGAAAGCCCTAAAAGCCCTAAATTGAAACCCCAATTGAAAAGTCAATTGAAACCCTAATTGACTATTTAATCAAATTGAATCCCTAATCGACACTGAAATTGAAGCCCTAATTCAATTTCATTTTCGAAACCCCAATTGACAACTCAATTGAAACCCTAATTGACTACTTAATCAAATTAAATCCCTAATCGACACTGAAATTGAAGCCCTAATTCAATTTCGTTGTCGAAACCCCAGTTGACAACTCAATTGAAACCCTAATTGACTACTTAATCAAATTAAATCCCTAATCGACACTGAAATTGAACTAAAATTCAATTTCCCTAAACCAAAACCCCAATTGACAACTCAATTGAAACCCTAATTGACTACTTAATCAAATTAAATCCCTAATCGACTCTGAAATTAAAGCCCTAATTTAATTTCGTTGTCGAAACCCCAATTGACAACTCAATTTAAACCCTACTTGACTACTTAATCAAATTGAATCCCTAATCAACACTGAAATTGAAGCCCTAATTCAATTTCGTTTTCGAAACCCCAATTGACAACTCAATTGAAACCCTAATTGACTACTTAATCAAATTGAATCCCTAATCGACACTGAAATTAAAGCTCTAATTCAATTTTATTTTCGAAACCCTAATTGACAACTCAATTGAAACCCTAATTGACTACTTAGTCAACTTGCCCAATTAAGAACTTAAATTAAAGCCCTAATTGACACCCAAATGGAAACCCTAATAGATAACTAATTAACATACCTAATTGACAGCTTTGTTAAAGCCCTAATTGATAAATAAAATAATATTATTTCAAATTGGCAAGTTAATTACAGCCCTGTTTGACAGCTTAATTGACATCTAAGTTAACTCTCTTTGTATATACATTACAGAAATGCATACCCTGCTGGTCCACTACTGTAACACAGCCAGAGAGATTGAGAATGTAGATCCAGACAGATACAATTACATGGACTTGCTAAGTGATGCAACTGAGCTATGTTTGAAAGACCTCCCCCCTAGGCTAGGTTTATGCATTGACATGTACTTCATGTTGCCTGGAACTCAGGTCAGGACTGAAATAAATTCTGATAAGGCTTTAGTGGACATGTTTGCACTATATGAGAACTCTAAGGATATACATGTCTACTTAGAGACTGATATGGCTCAACCTGGGGCAGTTTGTTATCCAGAACCAAGTAGTCAGGCAGCTAGAAATGAGGACTTGAATGAAGTAGATGAAAGTGAGGGGAAAATACATTTGTCCAGTGGTGATTATGAGGACTTTGAATAGCAAGGAGTAGGAGTGAGTGAGAGTGATGAAGAGTCAGGGACTAATGATGAAGACACTGAGACAGATGATGATAAGCCAAGTGATGAAAAGTTTTCAGAATGTGATGATGATGATGAAACCCCCTTGTACAACAGTGATGAGAATGTAGATGTGGCAACAATAAATGTAGACAGATTTATGAGTGGGAACTTGTTTCAACAGATGGAAGGGGAAAAAATTGAACTGTATCAGGGTTTACACTACAAGAAATAAGGCCTCGGTGATTTTGGTAACTTCAGTCACATTGGCTTGAGAATTATTTCCTTTGTTTTTGCGACAATCCTTAGCACGATGGCCAGCTTTGCCGCACCCAAAGCAGTTCCCTTTGAACTTCTTCTTCTCACCGCCTTTGAAATTTGAGCCACTTGCTCCGCTTGGACCATCGGAATCGGAAATTTTCCTCCTCTTTGATGGACCTTGCTCGACCACATTTGCCTTGGCCTCTTGATGATAATTACCAGCCTTCTTCTCGGACTGGCGATTATCCTCCTCAATCCTCAATCTGACGATCAAATCCTCGAGCTTCATCTCCTTGCGTTTATGCTTCAAATAGTTCTTGAAATCTTTCCAAGTAGGTGGCAATTTTTCAATTAAAGCAGCCACTTGAAAAGACTCTCCAAGTACCATCCCTTCCGCATGAATATCATGTAGAATAAGCTGAAACTCTTGGACTTGACTAATCACTGTCTTAGAATCCACCATTTTGAAATCAAGGAATTTGCCGACTATAAATTTCTTTGAGCCGGCATCTTCCGTCTTGTATTTTCTTTCCAAGGATTCCCACAATGCTTTCGCATTGACCATTGGACTATATACGTTATACAACGCATTGTCCAATCCATTGAGGATGTAGTTCTTGCACAAGAAATCTGAATGCTTCCAAGCTTCCAGGGTAGCCACAGTTTGCCGGTCAGGATTTTCACCAAGATCTGGTGCATCCTCTTGTAAGAACCTTGCCAAGTTAAGAGTGGTCAAGTAAAACAACATCTTTTGTTGCCATCTCTTAAAATCTTTTCTGTTGAACTTCCGAAGGGAAAAGCCGTCGCTAAAAGCTTTAGCGACGGAATTCCCGTCGCTAAAAATCCCTCGTATAAAAGGCCGTTACTAAAAGTTTTGCGACGGAATTATAAAATCCGTCGTCTAATATAGAAAGTTTGGCGACAGATTTATTTCTAAATTAGCAACGGAATATCCGTCGCTATTATGTTTACGTTTTTTAATTTATTTTCTTTTTTAAGGAAATTAGCGAAGGATAAAACTTTTAGCGACGGAATTAATCGGTCGCTTAAAGTCATTTTTTTAAACATTTTTTTAATTTTTTAATTCCTAAACCTGTAATAAAAAACTCAAACCAATTGGGTCTCATCATCCGTCAACAATCTCAATATCTCAAACGCACGATTAACGATCTAAAATTATCAATTAACAACCTAAAATCATCGATCAATAATCACAATTAACAACCTAAAATTATCAAAGAAATAGTCAATGTTCAAATAACACAAAATTGTTCAAAATTTACATATCCGATGCGATTAATTTAAAATATTGTCTAATTACTGCTCAGAGTTCAACATTGGGGGAAAACAATTTTTTCACAAGTGCTATGATCAAACACCAGCACTTGAAAATGCATTTGCCCCATGTGTTCAAAGATTACAAAGTCTCCTAGATGAAGGTCATGCTGCTGCACGAATTCGTTCCAACCCTCTTCGAAGCAAAGTTCCTCTTGGCCAACCTTCTTCTTCAATTTAACAGGCCATGACCCCTTGCGGCTGGTTAAAGTTGCTTCAAATCTCAATGTGGTAAGCAATCTGCAAAATGCTACCGGTATGGCCTAACATATTCATAATACAATAAGACAGGTAAGTTTTTAACCAACGATAAAACTTTTAACACGTACGAAAACACAGAGAAAGCGGGATGGCATACAAGTTCTGCATGAAAACCAGGCATCATGACCTTGAAGAAGTGCCTGCCGACTGAAACATCCCTGTTCACCGAAGCAGAAGCCATTTAACCTACTTTAACATGAAAAACCAATCGGGCATTATTCAATTGATGAGCATCAATTTTATAGCTGAATTAAATCTATTACTGCAAAGTCTCCTAGATAGCTATTGCATTACTGCAAAATGGGAAATGTAATCTAAGAGAATGCATAGTTCAAATTCTACTCTTTCCCTTTCTGTAGCTTACATGGTAGCTTACATGGTGGGGGACTACATGAGCATTGACTCTAAAACCAGGAGATGACCATCTATCTAATAAAACCACCAACAAATCTAATAACTATATCCAGATCACTATTGACAAATGAACGCTCAAATATTCAGATCTTGTATCTTTACTACTACCTACACAAAGGCATACATTATTTAGTATTCCATACAAAAGGAACAAATGCTCATCTTATGACGCTCAAATATTCAGATCTTGTGACGCTCTTCTTAATATCGCTACCGCTTTTACACTCTTTCTACTAATTACATGTCCATTCATTGTTCCTAACGCTCTCTCTTTTGCTCTCGCGGTCCTCGAAATTGACAAACTAATGACTTGATAGTTGGTGACTTGGCACCGGGTGAGGGTGCCATGTCCATGGCGACGTGACAAGAAGTGGGCGCATTGAGTGCTTATATTTTCCTGCTGGGTCTGTCTAACCGACGGACAAAGTGGAGAGTGAAATGGAGGCAAAGAGCAGTCAAATGGTCGGAAAAACTAACGACAGCAACAAGGTTGGGGTGGTCGAAACGTGGCTGAGGAAGCACCGTCTGGTCTTCACCGGAGCCACCAGACACTCCTGTTTGGTGAGCACGTCAAAGGGGGTGTTAGCCGGATGATGCCACCCTGGACCATGTTGGTTTAGCTATAACAATATCATCTGGCTAGCGTCTGGAACCCTACATGCATTGAGGACTTGCATTTGGACGGGAATCCATAAGTTTCTTCTGATGTAGCCCTGTTTGGAATGAAGAGAGTGGGCTATTCCCTTATTTTTTAACGTGTAACTAGCAAATTCTTGTTTTGAGGAGTAAGAGTAAAGAAACTTTAAAGCACACTTGTGTCTATTTGTTAAGGCGCTCTCAATATCCGAGTCCTCGCGTGGCTTGTAAAAATATCAGTAAAGTTCACCATAGTTGTCACGCCCCCGGAAGGGCGCAACGCTAAACAGGCTAGTTAACACATATACCTCAAGGATAAACAGAGCTTTACTACAAAACCTCTAAATAAACAGCGGAAGTATGCTTAAACATTACAGTCGTCCAAAAGTGGAAAGACTGAACATAACATTATGTTACAGACCACCTCTCTTCTACACAAGTACTACACTCCAAAATAAAAGAAGAACAACTAAACGTTGCTCACCCAGCGTAATACTCTTGAGTCTCCCCGAGGTAATCCTCTTCTTCCCTTGGCAAATACTCCGACTCCGAACCTAAAAAAAAAGGTATCGGGAATGGGTCAGCCTAATGGCTCAGTAGGGTATCCGGTGCTTTTAAGTCTAAACATGACTTGATCATATTATGTATAGTTAGTATGAACATGCAAGTCACTTGAACAGATGATACCTACGTACTTAAGAATAATTTAACATATCGAGTAACACATGCAAGCATCTGCTCACACTTGCCTTCAAAAGAAACGAGAATAACATATCGAGCAAGATTTGAAATCTTGTAGAACATACACGAGAATGACAAGAAAGACCTAAATATTAACTTGATCTCGCCAAGAATAACTAAACAGTACAAAAGTTCAAGGAAAATATAAGCCAAGTACGAGAATATCAATATGCAAATATGCCCCTCATGCACGAGCCAACCTTCCCTGAGTGCGAGAGACTTTTCGTATCGCAACCAACTGATGTAGCGGATTCGATAGAAGAAGTCCAACGTCATCACAGGCACGCCAATAATTCCTTTCGAGAATTAGTACGCATAGCTAGTGCGCACTATCAAGACATGAACGAGAACGAGAACCCTGTCCGGATAACTTCCAACCCCGGCAAATAACACCCTCAACTCACTTTTTTCCTCCTCCTTCACGTGATATGCATAATCATGTACATACGTCAACATGAATGTCATCAAGTTACCGTATTATCAACAATACATGCCAAACATGTAACCTAATCTGCCCAGTATTTCAAATGGCAGCAGGAGTAGTCTGTACTCCGAAAATCATAACAATTTAATTACAAGGCTTCGACAGTCAAACTATATATTTATGAAAACTAGACTTAAAGATCTACATCCCAGTATTTTACTTGACACGAAAATATTGTTTTAAGATCATATTAAGCCCTTTAAAAAGACAAACTTCAGAATCTGCCTAGCAACAGTTTCACAAGATAGGTTCCAAGCCACGAATTTTAAACCATAGCAATAGTACTTGAAATAATCTGAAATTTGGCATGCATACTCTATACATGTACTAGTGTAACATATAAAATAACCAAGTCCATATCTTAACTAAAAGTATACATTTCTAAGCATCAAAAGTACTCTAATTCCATGACTGTACAGTTTCACAGAATAGGTTTCAATCCACGAATTTTAAACCATAGCAATAGTGCTTTAAATAAGCTGAAATTTGGTGTGTATACTCTACACATGTATTAGTACAACATATAAAATAACCAAACCCATATCTCAACTAAAACCAAACATTTCTAGGCACCAAAGTTATTTCATTTTCATGACTGTTTTGCAGGTTTTGAACATATCTCTCTCTTAAGACCATTACAAGCAAGTTTATTAGTATTCCACTACTCATAATACTTCTCTAACATGCTTTAAAACCTAAAAGAACAAGATAACCTACCTTAAAGAATTTTAGGCCAAGCCAATTCAAGAAGATTCTCTCCTTTGTTCTTCCTTTTCTTCTTCTCTTCTTCTCTTCTTCTCTTCTTCCTTTCTCTCTTTTCTTTTCTTCCTTCTTCTTTCTCTCTTTGTTTCTCTTGGCCGAATGGTGCTCTTCCCTTCCACCTTCTCTTTTGTTTCTAAATTACCCACTTAGGCTTCTTTCTACTTTTTTTATTAGTTTCTTTTGCTTACTCACCACCAAATAATTAATCCTAAGGCAACACATGGCATGCCACTAATACCAACTTTTCATATTTGCATATTGGCCCCCCAAGGTTTTGCACAATTATATTTTGGGCCCACAATTAATTTCGATATTTATTTTATGTATACAAATATTATAACACGATTACATTATTTCAACCAAATTTAAATATGTTTAAACTTAATAAAATGATTAGTAGCTAATTAAGATCGGGGCCTCACAATAGTACTGCTAAACCTAGTTAAATTTCTATATGAAAACTGATGTGGGCCGTGGGCGTAAGCGAGATTGGAAGAATGAAAGACAAATACAGTACTTGAAGAAAAGCTTGTAATTACTAAGTGCACTCGGCTTTCCCTATCCATTAACTAGGGTTCCTTCTTGACCCTATTCACTAACCACCTATAATATAGCTTATCTTTACCTCTTTTATTTCTCATCATGCCATGACCTTCCTGCGTGGACGTATGCGACCAAGCAGTGAACAAGACATATTTGTAGGCACACTAGTGGTTGGGCCACACACGATGATGCTTCCAATAGAAACCAAGAACAATTGTAGGTTACAGCTTTATCATGTTGCACTTGGTTTTTTGGTTCAGTTTAGTACACGAGCCTTCTGGACTAAATGGTATATCACGAGGAAGGTGCGTAGTTGGTATTTTCCTTAGTTGCACAAAGCAGGGGCTGCAACAAGTGCAAGGTACTGGAGCAGGAACATGACTTGTATGGTAGGTTTTTGGGGTGGGAGCGGTAGCAAGTTTGAGCTTTGGGTGGGAACTCCAGGCAGGAGCCTCACTTGCAAAGGAGATTATTAGAGACCAAGGAGGCAATATTGTACTGGCACTTGTCACAGTAACACATTCAACTTTCGCGCACGCACACACGCACGCACATACATAGGTTTATACACGTGTAAATATGTGCATGTACGCCTTTTTGGGGCGCATGTATGCATATAGTAGTTTAATTTGTTGTCAAATGACATCTTGTTAGTGACACACAAAAAACGAAAGGTCTGTGCACGATATAGTAGCATCATCCCTGGACTCTTATGTCTTCTCTTAAGATCATTTGCTATAGTGACTACATTTCAAGCTTTTAGTTCTCTTTAGTTTTTTTTTGGTCTAGTTCTCTTTAGTTTGAATAGCTTAACAAGGTAAATATCCCAGTGATTATATCTGGTTCCCCTTCAATATCACAATACCTTTTCTTTTCTTTTTGGGTTGAGGATACTTGGGGCTAACTTCTATAATGGGAGATTAGCCATTCCCTGTCGGTGCTCTTGCAGGTTAAAGACTTTACATGAACTTTGTTGCCGAACCCTTTAAGAAGTGTCATTCAAGAGACTTAGAAAGATTTACGTCCCAAGTTCGATGTCAAAAAGGGACGAACGACTCTATAACAATAACTTTTACATTGAGTCGTTGCTACAAATCTTTTAGCAACAATCATCACCCCTGTTATCGATTTCTAAAAATTCCTCATCAGACTAACAATTTGATCCTAAGAGCATAAGCTAATACGGAGTAGATCACTACACGTTACAATCATAAGAAACACAAAGAATATGTATAAATGTTGCACAAGAATTGAATAAATAAGACTAAACGGAACTTACCTTAAGGCACAATAGCCGGCGGCAGTGGAGGGCGGCGGCGTCAGTGGCGCGACGACGGTGGTAGTCTTTTCACGCTGCGGCAGTGGAAGGAGGGGTCACCGTGGAGCGGGATTGCTGGAGGTGGGTCACCGTGTAGGGGGATCGCCGGAAGTGGGTCACCGTGGAGGTTGGTCGCCGGAGCAGAACAGCGGTGGGAGATTTTTCAGAGAGAGAAACGGGGGAAGAGAAAGAAAGGCAGATCTGGTTGATTTAATCGAGGACTTTTAGCGACGGATTGGGCCCGTCGCTAAAAGTCCGTCGGTAAATCACGATATCTATCGACGGTAGTTTTGGCAACGGATTCCTTCCGTCCCTAAAACAATTTTATAACACCCTCACAAACATTAATTTTATAAACAAGTTTTAGCGACGATAATTCCGTCGCTAAAAGACCGCCGCAAAAAAATTGTCGGCAACAACTTTCGCCGACGGTAACTTCGTCGGTAATAAGTTTTTAACGACGGAATTTTACCGACGGTGGTATCCGTCGGTTAAACTCGTTTTTACCGACGGATTGTTATCCGTCGGTAAAACTCCGTCGCTAAAAACGTGTTTTCTTGTAGTGTTATTGTTTGAAGATGTAGATCATTTTAGGGCAACTTTGAAGGACTATACCATTGAGAATTGGTTTAAACTGGTGAGAGACAGGAATGAGAAGAGAAGGGTGGCTGCCCGTTGTGGCAGCCCTAGATGTTCCTGAAGAATACATGCATCCAATATCCCTGATGGTATAACGTTTAAAATTAAGAAGTATGGCCCTGAACACACTTGTGTAATGGCCACTACTAACAATCAAGCCAATTCCACTTGGATCTCAGAGAAGCTGTTTAAATACATTAGGGGAAATCCTGACATCAGTTTGGATGGTCTGCAAGAATTTTTGGCTGAGAAGTTTGGTGTAGAGGCCCATAGAATGCAGCTCTATAGGGCCAAAAGGAAGGCACTAGAAAAAATAGAGGGGTCTCATGCTGAGTCATACAAGAAGTTGTGGAGGTATGGGCATGAAGTGATGAGGACTAACCCTGGTAGCTTGTTCAAGCTTGAAACTCATAGGGTTAGTCCTAACTTGGATTTGCCTCACTTCCATAGGCTCTTCTTCTCATTTACAGCTATCCAAGATGGCTTTAGACATGCTTGTAGGCCCTTTCTTGCAGTTGATGGATGTCATCTCAAGGGGCCTTTTGGAGGTGTGTTATTGGCTGTCGTGGGTCTTGATGGGAATAATGGGTTGTTCCCTGTGGCTTTTACTGTGGTTGAGAGCGAGAACACACAGAGCTGGAGGTTTTTTCTACATTATTTATTTAGCATAATTGGGGATGGTTCTGGGGCTAAGCCATGGGTATTTATGTCTGATGGCCAAAAGGGTATTGAGAATGCCTTAGCTGAGATCATACCACAGGCAAGTCACAGGAGGTGCTGCAGGCATCTCTACTGTAACTTCAAGGCTAAGTACCCTGGCATCAAGTTGAAAGCATATTTCTGGGCTGCTGTGAAGGCATATAATGTTGATGACTTTAACCTTGCCATGGGTCAAATGAAGGACTGCTCACCAGAAGCAGCTGAGTGGTTGAGTAGGCATAGGTTAGAGAGTTGGGCTAGGCACACTTTTGACCATGCTGTTAAGAATGAGCATGTAACTAGCAACATTGTTGAGTCCTTCAATAATTGGCTAGGGAACTTGAGAGAAAAACCTATGCTATCTTTGGTTGATACTATTAGAACTAGGTTGATGTCCAAGGTGCATGAAATGTTTAAAAATGCTGCCTCTTGGGATAGTAAGGTAGCTCCCAAGATTGTGAAAAAAATGCAACCGCATTGCTCAGTCTAGGAATTGTAACATAGTGATGTGTGCTGGGGGTACAGAATTTGAGGTGGTTGATCTTGGGAAGGTGCATATGGTTGATCTTCAAAGGAGGAGTTGCTGTTGTGGGGTTTGGAATATAACTTGCATACATTGCAAGCATGCAGTAACATGCATCAATACTAGGAGAATGGAAGTATTAGATTTTGTGGATGTATGCTACAGCAGGGACACATGAAGACATATGGTGGGGTCATACACCCAGTGCATGATGAGTCCTAATGGCAGCCTACTCCAGGGGATCCTTTGCAACCTCCACCATTAAGAAGGTTACCTGGAAGGCCAAGAAAAGAGAGGAAAAGGGCTGCTGATGAACCTGCTAAGGAAGGCAAGAGGTCATGCACCATAAAATGTGCAATTTGTAAGGAAATTGGGCACAACAAAAGGACCTGTCAAAGGGCACCTGTGAGAGGCATTAGTAGGGGCACTGCTGCAGCTGGTGGCAGCCAAACTGGAGGCAATCAAGTGGGAGGCAGTCAAGTTAGCATGAATTTGGATGTAAGTATACTAACTGTGGTTTTGATTTTGGTTTACTGTGATTTAGTTTACTTTTGACTAAATGTAGTTTTGAATTTTTAAACAGGGAGGACCTGCTGTTAGAGATGTCAAAGGGCCGGGCTTGGGCCGGCCCAGCCCAAGCCCATCGGGCCTGTTGTGGGGCCGGGCCGGGGCCGGGCCAGTGGGGCTGCCAACCGGGCCGGGCCGGGCCGGGCCTGCCGAAGGGAAACCTAGGCCCAGTCCAGGCCCTGGCCCTAGGCCCAATATCTAGGGCCGGGCTTGGGCCGGGCCCGGGCCCAAAAAAATTTTTTTTTTTTTTTAAATTCTCCGGTTATTCAAAATAAAAACTTTAATTGCGATATTTTCTTGTTATTATGTACACAAATTCTAATTTAATAATGTGTATAAGCAAGTAAAGTAACAACAAATATTCTAATTTAAACCATTTCGTTAATTACACCTAGAAGAAACATTTTGCTCCAATTACGGCAGTAGAAGAAAATTTTGTTTATTGTTAGTGACATGTAGGTCCATAAATAATTTGTTGTTACTTAATTGGCATAAGTGTAGACGGATATAACAATAATCATACAGTTGAAGCCAATCTTTCCTTGTTGGATACAAATTGCATTCAACAAAGGAAATTTATTTTCTATTTGCGAGAGACCAATATGCAAACAAATTAGCGAAGGCTTGTGTTTTGATTCTTGTCGAACTTTGGATGCTTGACAAACCTCCAACCAGCTTACTGGAAGACTTGGATAAAGATGCGCATGGTGAACGGAGGCTAAGGCAGGTTTCTAGTTTTAATTAGTTTTTTTTTTCAGTACTAATTTGTACCTAAACCAAGGGAAAATTTGTTCCAGTCGGCAGGGTTAACAGGAAATAGGAACAACTGAAACCAAGTTTGATAGAGAATACACGCTATATAAGGCTAAACTTGCTGGGATCTTTGAACTGCTTTTATTGGCAAATTAGACCATCAAGTCAAGTCATGTCGGGTATGCTTGGTTCATGGTTTAAATCATTGCGTCACGGCAATTGGGAGTGGAAATGGGAGGGAAAAGGGGAGGGCAAGTTTTTTTTTTTGAAAAAGGTGGGGCAGGCCAAAATAGGGCTGATTTTGGGCCAAAATCGGGCCAGATCCGGGCCGAAAACGGGCCAAATCCGGGCCGAAAACGGGCCGGGCCTGTTTCGGGCCAAAACCGGGCCGGGCCGGGCCCGGGCCATTTTTTTGGAAATCCAGGCCTGGTCCAAGCCCAGGCCCAAGGCCCTATGCCTGCGGGCCTGCACTGTTCACCTGCGGGCCGTGCCGGGCCGGGCTTTTTTCGGGCCGGGTCGGGCTGGGCCGCGGGCCGCCCGGCCCGTTTGACACCTCTACCTGCTGTGGGGGGTCCTAGTCAAGGAACCATGCCTTAGCTGCTGCTAGTGTGACCTGCATTGTGTGTACATACATGGTGAAGATTCATTTTGTGAAGATCATTTTGTGAAGATTGCAAAAACTGTGCAGATTCTTTTTGTGAAGCTTATTGAAGACTTTGAAAATTGTGTTCATTGCTGTGACTGAAGACAAATTTTTGAAGTTAAAGTCATAGTGGGAATAGGTTAACTGTAGGTTACAGTTAGGTTGACTACAATATTCAAATTGTAAACTTTAGGTTTTAGTCAACATTAATGCTTTTAATCATGTTTGTCAACATTTGGATGATGTAAACATTTGGATGATGTAAACTCTATTTGCACAATGTTAACATTTGGATGATGAATGATGAATGGTGTTCTTATTGAGCTAATGTGTACTCAGTTTCAGTATGTTGCTCAGTTTTGAGATCTTACTTATTTGCAAAGAATGTGAAGTGGGTTAGAAGCATTGGTTAGGGCAGGTTGTGCTTGTGCTTTTGAGCATGTTGGTAGTTATGTTGGGGACTTTGTTTGTGCTTGTGCTCTTTGTGCAATGTGCACAAACCACAAGCCCCCTTAAGAAGGCATAGATACTCCATTTGCTTAGAAAATAGATAACCAACCTCTTCATTTGCCTAGAAAATATATAACCAACATGTTCATTTCCCTAGAAAATTTCATTGCAGCCATAGATACTTCATTCAAATATCATTACATTCATTACATGAACCCTAGAAAATTCGAGAGTACCATTTCTCTCTTAAGGCTACATTGGTTGCATTACATAACCATACACCACATTCCTCATTTGTTAATGACAAAAACTATCATCAACATACACATCCATGAGGAAATTAAAGAACTAATAACCAACATCTTCAACATTGCTTGATTAGACTCAATTAGCTGTAATTTTTTACTCCTTACAGCTTCATTTGCCTCAA
This sequence comes from Escallonia rubra, assembly GCA_033065855.1. Lineage (NCBI taxonomy): Eukaryota > Viridiplantae > Streptophyta > Magnoliopsida > Escalloniales > Escalloniaceae > Escallonia > Escallonia rubra. Next base: position 37,844 of record JAVXUO010003210.1, on the reverse strand, counting down.
GCAAGTGCATCCTTGATTCTTCATTGGTTTCATGCCTTTGAATTTCTTCATAAACATCAGGTGAACAGATGATTGACCTTCCACTTGGCTTCAATGTTGCTCTATCAGGATTGCACCAACTAAACATGTTACAACCACCACTTGCACAAGTGAAGAACAACTTCCCCTTGCTTGGCTTCTCATCAGATTCAACAATTTTAAGATTTGCTCTCTTTCTACACCAGCAACTTATGTAGTTAAACCTTAGATCCAACCATTCCTCACTATTTCCTGACCTTGACATTTTTTGGTTAGAAGGGAAAGAATGAAGTGAAGGAAGAAAGGGAGGAAGAAGGAGAAAGAAATGGGTCTGCAGAAGAGAAAGAGAATGAAGAAGAAGAAGAAAAACCCTAAGGGGCAAGAGGGGTTTTATTCAAGAAAGGGAGGGCAGTTTGGGGATGAAAAATCCAAAAAGTAAGGTGTCAGAGAATCTTTAGACGGAGTTAGGGTCTCCGTCAATTTTGTGGGGCTCCGTGAAATGCGGGTACAAACCTGGGGGAGCGGAGTGTAATTTTCAAAAGATAGGGGGGTCCGTGTGTAATTTAGGGTAAACCTCAGGAGTGCCGTGAGTAATTAACCCAATAAATTTCTATCTTCTACCATCGAACTATGTACCGTAGATTCAATCATTAATGACATATTTTTTATTGCTCAGAAATCATTTCATTATTTTAGGCATGAAATGGAAAAAGTATTTACATGTCTCCATCATCTCCGAACATGAATCGCTTTTGTGTTTTCTAAAAGGGAGTTATACCTGAGCTTGATATTTAGCATTTAATTTTTACAAGTGCCGCTAAAATGATGATATAGGGACATTTACATACCTTTAGCGTTTAAGGTGCATCTCGAATATCAATTCTTTTTAAAAAATATGTCAAAACAAAAAACAGAAACATTGTAATTAAACGGGCCGTTACCCGTGAATGAGGCGAGGTGCTCTAAAAAAGTTGAGGTAGCAGACTCTCCATTGCTGCGTGATTCGCTCGGTTGTCATTAGCTTCCTAACAAAACCAAAAAATTATCTAGTATTTGTTTTAGTGCTTATAACAAGAATAAAGAGCAAGATAAGATGATTTTCACCAAAAGTGTCTTTACTAACTTGTACATATACATCCTCAGAATTGAACGTTCTTTAATCGTCAAAAAGTTGACAACTTCTAACTTGTATGACATCTCAAAGTGATGGAAGTAGTTAAATACCTTCTTGCCTTCTAATATTAGTCAATACCTTCCTTCCACCTTAAATGAGATTTCATGTTCAAAGTACTAATGACTTAGTTACACTTAACTAAGTTATTCTACTCAGAATTCAGTGCATAATACACAAATAAAATCAATCTCAATTCCATCATGCTTCCACTGTGCTACTTCGAAAAGGTGACATACCATACTTTATGCGCAATCAACATTATATTAGCATGCTTAACTTCGACCCTAAGGTGTACCAAAGTACAGTGCGATTTCCATATTGCACTAGGTCCAAACCTTAAGATCTAACTCTCATTCTCATCAACTCCCCGACCTTATACTAGCATCTAGGTGATCAAAATCTACGCTATACAGTATCACGAATGGATCCATCTCAATAATATCCTAATGACATTCTACTGACAACTGAGCCCAACTAGTAACCAAAGTTGTTATGCTAATGGCATGTTTTCTGCCCAATGCATCAACTATCCCATTAGCGTTATAAATATGATGATACTTAAGTAAATCGCCAACATCAAATTCCATATTGGTATATTCAATTCCCACAAAAATTTTAATGTGCTAACTTATTGTGTATAGTAAATTGTTCAAAAACATGTTTACTCAAAACAACATTAAATGTAATCTTCATATCAAACAGAAGGCCAGGCAACATCCGAAAAGTCACACACAATAAGGACATTTTCTAATATAACCTCTGCTAATGAGTGTCATAAATATGACCCAAATACCACTATAACCTTCCTAAGAAATTGTTTGGCTTGCAGAGACGAAATCCAATACGGTAGGGTACTGACTCTAGCTCCCTAAATCTTAAACTTCAGCTGATTCAGAATCCAAAATTAAAGCTCTTTGCCAAAGCAATCTATCGTAGCATTATTGGAAGACAACCAAACCATACCCTGAATCATATCGTAGTCTTTCATATCCAACGGAATTAAGTCCATTATCAAATCTCCATCATCACTACTAATGGGGAAATAATCATAAAACATAGGGGCTACAACAGGGTTTCCCATAGGGCACATCGTCATGGTTTCAAGTCTATAGGTCTAATAGTTAAGTGCTAACAAAAAGGCACCAAACCAAATGAATGGGTGGCACCAGGATCTAGTAATGCAAATGCCTTCTTTTAAAAAATCTTTAAAATGCACGTCACCACATCATTTGACACTCCAGACTCATGAGTCGTCATAACAATAATTCTACACGTCACTCGTGTGTTCTTTGCTTATCGGTACCCCACTTATTCCACTTCGAATTACGTGGAAGCTTGGTATAGTCCCTGGCCATATGTCTCACAATCCCATTAAAACATGCTATCATGCCTTTATAGCAAGGCGAGATCCCATGATTTTTACCACAAGTAACACAATTCATTGTAGTATTTTGAGTCTTCTGCCTCTGCCCCGACCCACCAGTTGATATTTTCTCAACATCTGATGGTATTATCTTATTTTTTTTAAGTTGAACTTATCACGGTCCCTCTTATTTTTCTTATCCTCCCAGACGTGCAACTGCTCCACATGAGCTGGCTTCAAACGTTGAGCTCCATCAACAACCTAAGCATAGGTCGAGTTATTCATGATAGACATTTGTCACCTTATCTCGAACTCAGTCTATCCAAAACTCGTGCGCACGATGTCTTTCATCCAGAATAGCATGTTGGGCAAATCTTGATAGTCTGGCAAAACCACTCTTCATAGTCCATGATACTCATTAAAATGTTAAGTGATCCCATGAAATCGCTTTATATTGCCTCTTTCAAATTTGGGGAAAATACTTCGTAAAGAATAGGTCCTAAAATTCTTGCCATGTAAGATAAGTTTTTCCTTCTTCCGTCATCTTCCACCCCTAGTCTGTCTCCCAGTGAACTAAAAGACCATCGTCTTTAATTTTTGCCTATATGTGCACCCTATCGCCTCAAATTTTCTTTGAATTATTGGTCCAAGTCTCTAGAGCCACAAGATCCATAGCTTTATCAAATATATTTGACTGCGAACTCGTGAACTGTTTCAAGATCGCTACATTAGCTACGACTTGGATAACATCGGGTTCTGAACCATTTTTGTTATCTCCAAGGCCTCCTCTGCAACCAAGAATTCCAGTGCAGTTACTCATCCTGATCAACATCACAGATATACTTAAGTCAAAGCTTACACGTTAATTATGCATTAATAACCCTTACGAGCGTGAAGCTATAGACTAACATGTCTAAAAGTAGTTCTAGATGTCCATGGAATCTTCAGCGTAGGCTATGATACCAACCTGTAACACCCCAAACTCGAGGGTTTGTACACGTCCATAAATCAAATCTAATCATGTCCTTAATCTACCAATTGTAGTGGTAGAAGAAAGCATCTAAAAACCAAACACATAATCAACACACAGAATAGACTGGTTTTTGAGTCGCCATCTGATTTTTAGAGTTAATTAAAATAATCAAACGGAAAAAAAAAACCCTAATTTAACTTTAATAAGACAACTAGCTATCCAATCTAGTGGAGACGGTATTCATGAAAATCAAATTCTAGTCAACTCTTCTAGTAGACTATTATAGTAGTTGCCCAGTTTCTTCTTCTTTAATTAAAAAGGGGGAAGGGTGGGGGGGGGGAGGATATATAGTAGGTCAATTGACATGAACGGCTTAGCTGGGTCTATGTGACCAGTTCCTTTTGGTCATGATGTCATTTTGGTCTCCATAAAGGGCTAAATGCATTTTGGTCCCCTGTACTTTGGGCTAAGAGCAATTTGGCCCCCTTTTTTATACAAAATTGTACTAAACCTACCTCTATTCCCAAAAGTTGTGCACATTGGATGGAATCTGCCAACTTAACCCTGTTTTGGGACGGGAACTGTTTGACACTTTATAAAGATGACAATATATTCCTCATAACACATATACAAGCACAAACACACATGCCACAGTCTGTGCATAAAGGGAATTCTAATTGGGGCTTTAAGTTGGTAGAAATGATCAAGGAGTACTCCCCACGATTCCGATCCAGAGTATGCTCCTATCCACACACAATCACAGTCACCTACACATGCACACACGTTTCAGGTTTCCCCTCTACACATGCACACACGTTCCAGGTTGCCCCTCCCCTTCCCCCTCCCCATCACACACACACACACTATATGTACACACAATGACACTAAAAAGCATGCACAAATACACACCCACACACACGTTGCAGGCATACACGAAAAGACGCCCACACACCACACACGTGCACGAGCACACGCACACACACCCTGCACGTAAACACAAATAGACACACACTGCACACGCGTGCTCACACACACATACACACACCTACCATAAGCACACACACACGAACACTTACATATATACATACCCATACCTGCACACATGCAGAGGCCCACACCCACACACAAACTAAGCATGCATGCACCTATACCCACACACACACGCAAACACAAACACCCCTAAACCCACACGCACTGCATGGAAACATAAACACAAATCATGTTGGTTGAGTGTTTTTGTGTGTTTGTAGGGTGATAGGTGATGAGGGGTGCGAGGCAGAGGGAGTTGAGGACATGGGATCGGGCTAAGGAAAGAGGCAGGGGGCAGGGCGAGGGTAAAGGGTTTAATACCCCACACCTAAAATACGGTTTACGGTGAATCTTAGAATTTTAGTTATTCCTTATTAGTTGAAATCTTTGGCGACAATTATTGCCAGCGATATTGATTGTGACCTTTAGTGACAATTTATAATGCTCCTAAGTTGCAAATTAATGAGGTGGGGAGAATGTAACGCCCGAAATTTTAATTCGTTGATGAAACTTTTATGTGTCGAAAAAATTTATTGTTCCTTACTTTAAGTCAAGAATTTGTAATCTTTTAAAGGAATGTGGGTGAGACAAGAAAATAGCTAAAGATGAGAGGAGTCATATATATATATATATATATATATATATATATATATATATATATATATATATATATATATATTTGGTATAAAATTGGTAGCTTTTGGTGTGTTTGAGAAGACGGCTGTTGTAGAGCAGTATAAGAGTGGGTTAGGGTTTTTACCATATCTCATTTATTTTAAATCCAAATGAGATGATTTTGCACTTTCTGAAAACCTCATTGTATCGTCTTTAACTTTGTAGTTTTGAGTTTTCTCAAAATCCCATGTTTTCACATTAAACAATGACTTTAAATTCAATTCACTGTAGAAGTCCAGAATTTTCGGTTTCTAGCAGCCACTTCAATTTGTCATAATCACATACAAAACCCTGTACTGAATACAGAGCAACTATATCCTCATATTCATACATCATTAATAGACGCTCCAAAATGCGTCCTTACAAAAACATTTCTGACAAACATACATCGTACTACAACGGAAGACTTTTAGGTCTCTAAACAACATGAATGTTCACAACCTAATATATGACTGTAGTCGTATGACTCTTGTCAGCTTATCTCGCAGCACAATCTTTATCTCACCATTTCTAGCTTGCCACATTTCCTTTCCTAGGGGTTCCTCTTGGTCAGTCTTATAACCCTCACAATACAACCTAAGGAATGAGTACAAATCACCCAGTAAAGACAACACAAGGAGTATTGTGTACAAATGATTCAAGAGACTCGGCAGAATAATAGTCATCTCAACGATAACAATGAATCAAGAGTTACAATAAATTTTCGGCATCATGATAATTGTCAAACGATCTTTTTCTTTCGTTAGCCTGAGCGACTTCAAGGCCCAACAGAACATCATCGTTTCAACTTGAACAAGGACACGACGGACACTGACTATGCAAGTGTAATGCAAAAGAAAACAATAAAGTAAATGCTAATCATAGGAAACACATATAGTAAAAATCATCAACATCAATTGAAAATCAATTGCAAATGTAGACTTGACTAGACACGACCGACAGACTCTTACGCGCTTCGTTCTTTTGTCAATTACTCTACTTTCACTAACTACCGGTTACTTTACTTTCACTGGTCACCAGTTACTCTACTTTCACTAGTATTCAAATTATTGATGCCCCATTGCATGGGGTGTTCATCTCAGTCTCAAGTAATTTAAGAGAGACACTGTCAACAAGAGGGGACTCACCACGAGTGTTTGTCCCTATCCGCGTTACAACTAAACAACATGGCTTCATCAACGGGGCGGACTAAGGGCAAATTATTTCACCTTATGTCCTCAACAACACAACTCAACAAGGATTACCGGATTGGAAGATCAACCGGTATTCAAACCTATCAACAAGAATTCAATGTAACATCCTCAACAGGACGGACTTGGGAGAAGTATGCCATAAGCCCTCAACAACGTTCTTATATAAGAGAAATATCAATTACCAATAAGTACCGACATTTCACAACAACAACGCAACGATCTCTACAACATCATCATCAACGACAGGGCAAACTCGGGAGAAGTTTGTCACAAGTCCTCAATGGTGTTCTCAAACCGAAGAGATATCAACTATCAATAATTGTTGACGTCTCACAACAACCAGACAATAACCCCTACGCAATATTACCCCCAACGTCAGGTATGCTAATCGAATCAAATCATAGCATACTAGGACACGCATCATCCTCATTAAATTCCATCAACGGGGTGGACTAAGCGAATTTATTCGACCTTAAATCCTCAACAGCATAATTCAATAAACGAACACAAGTCACAAGAACTATCGGTGTCCAATCATAACAACAAGAGTTTAACATAAACGTCATCAACATGTCATGCTAACCGAAACCATTTATTAGCATATAAGAACCGCATTGTCCTTACCTCATTGACTTATAGCCGAAGCAACTCACAATCTCTGATCGCAACGAGCTGTATTACCTAATCAAATAATACCCTGCTCGTTAGACATCATTCAACATATACGCACTCATTATTCTACTCTTTCCCACTTAACCGTTCATAGCGTCTTACAACAACTCGTTAATCCGATCTGATAACTGGATCCTTATCCTAGCCTTATCGACGCATTATTAATAACAACTCTCATTTTAGACATATTACCACCATTCCTCGCTTCCCGTCACTCTGGACGCTGAATAACACGCGTTCTTAAAAATTTAGCACCAACATGGCAAATTATCAAAATACCCCCTAATGGCCGCTACATCACCAACACCCCAAAATCTCTTTAAAACTACTTTTTAGATGTACTACATCATTTATAGACCAAATAGTCTCTCAGACTTATGTAAAATTACCAAAACATCCCCTGGCAACCATCGCCCCAATTCAAAATATTTTATAGGAAAAATTACCAAAATACCCCCCTCTGGGCGACAAATTACTAAAATGCTCCCTAAGGGTTTCCGGTACCAGACAAATCCCAAAACCACTTTAAAATGCTATTTTAAGCGTGCCGAATTCATTTTTGAGCTTAAAATTATTTTCAAAAATTTTCGTCCGAAAATCCTGAACCGATGTCTGAATCGAGCGCTTAAAAGCTAGTTCTGCCAAAAATAGCTATCGAATTCATAACAACCCGAAAAAACCTCTAGGATGAAACATCTCAGCATCCTAGAGTCCTCATAAAAGTTTCGTGAGAAATCGCGCTAGTTTGATATTTTAAATTTCACCGTAAAATTCTGAAATCCTCGCGTCGAATTTTCACAGTACTGATCTTCTAAAAATAACTAGGGTCTTTTTTCGCACTTCAGCTAAATCTAACCCTAACTATTTTTAAAACTTTGAATTCCGCACTATTTATTTAATTATTCACTTTTAGCGACGCTTACGGTTACTATTCAGATTCAAACACATTATTTCACCTCCAGCACACAGAACCATCATCTTCAACCTCTCGTTCCCTCTCTGTCAAATGCACAACCCATACGATCACCATCATCTTCAACCTATCGTTCCCTCTTTGTTGAATGCACAACCCATACGAATTTCATTCATCCACCCACCACCACTCCTAATTCCACCCAAATTCATCTAAATTTACCTTTTAACACACCATTATACAAATTAATTCACCCAAAACTCACATATCAATCACCTGTAAACCCACACAACAAAACACACACCACACCCACACGGCACACACTAACACATACACAAACCTCACCCGAATCTCTTCCTATATACCCTTACCTTTCCCACATCACATATACACACAATTAAATCATCAAATACCCACCATTACACCCAACAGTCGAAGCTCCCAACGCACCCCTGCTGCAAAACACACACATGACTGCAAAATACACTCACCCCTTGCCTGACCTCATCTCGTATACACACACAAAAAATTGAAACCACACACTAGACAGAAGGGGGAAGGGTTACCCTCGAAGAGTATCTTCTATTCTCTCTCTGTTCTGCCTGATTTCCAACCGAGCCCAACTGCTCTACTTCCTCTGTTCTTCTCTTATTGTTTCTTCTTTTGTTCACGGTTACTGTTCATTTTCCCGAATTCTCACTTTCCTCCCCAAATTTCTTTTTTTTTCTTCTAACTAATCCACTCAATTAGTTTATATTTAATGGAATTAGTCATCAGAAATTTCAAGCTGGAGGTGGCCACATTATGACCACTTTCTCTCAAATTTTGACACCTCAGTGCACACTTTTCAAAATTGCACTTTAGCCCCCAAAGTTTTCAAAATTATATTTTGGCCCCACAACCAAACTAACCTTCCACTTTATTCTAATTACTCGATTATAGATAAAAAAATCAATAAAAAAATAATGCCCTCGAATAATCTAATTCTCGGTTAGATTAATCAGGGTGTTACATTAGCGCTCAATTTAAAGAGCGGTTTAGGGTTCCAAACGAAAAATTCCTAAAAAGGCCATTTTTGTTCGAAAAACCCACCTAGTTGTTTAAAAGGGATGTTTTGGGTTATTTCTTGGTGTGGAAGGGTACGTTAGGTTGTCGGGAGTAATTTGTTAATTTTACACAAGCCTAGGCGTATTTTGGTAACACTGACTTGAGGAAATTTAGCACCTAGGCATGATTTAATGGTAATGAATAACATTCGAACGATTTATTGTTAGGTTTCGATAGACAAGAGCTAGGGAAAATTTGGGAGAAAGAACTGCTTACTATTCAGGTAAGTATTCATGTCATGTTCCTTCGTACAAACTATTTTCAAATATATGTGTATGTACACGTGACTTTACCAATTGATAGTTTTAAAATATTTTGTTATACCTCTGCTTTTGTGAAATTGGTTGATGAGAAATTGAATTAAAATTGTCATGGTATGTGTCGTGTAGTTTTGAGAACTTTATGTGAATTGTGGTATGATGTTGAGAGGTTAATATTGGTTGTTGTAAAGAATCTCGGGACCTGGTCAACGAGAGCATACATTGACGCACAGTACTGTTGCATCGTGGTTCGCCCTTGCGTCCACAATATCGCATATCCCAAGTGGAGGAGGGATTCTGAGTCCTAGTTAGTGGGACCATACGTTGACTGTAGCACACCGTGAAAAGAGATAGAATATCACTCGAAGTTTAATCACTGTTGTTATGCATTCGTTTTGGAAGAGTTCTCTTGAAGCATGATTTGCTTTTTTAAGTATATATGTGTATAGTATTCTCTACGAATTTGTTATCAATTTTTAAATTGAAGAAACCATGGCATGTTTTTATGAATCCTAAAACCTATTTTATGGACATGGTATGTGTACTTACTGGGCCCCAAGCTCACTCTTTTATAAATGTTTTCAGGTGACCACTTAGATGAACCCGAGAGCTATGGGGGGTAACAAGGACGGAGTCGCGGGAGTTGGTCGTTAGGGATTTAAGCCCTTTTGAAAAAAATTTAATAGTCGTTTATAATAGTAGTACTATTTCGTTAATGTTTTGAAAAAATTTCGGAGCTTAGGTCTCCTTGAAATTTTCTATGATTTGTCTTGGTTATTTATGGAGGAAATCATTAGAGACATATTGGAGACATTATAAGGGTGATTCTAGAAATACTATCAAGGAGAAAGTTTTAATTTACTTGGTTATAGATTCTTGTGTACATGTAGTAGTAAGGTCTAGCAGACCCCTGGGTGGATGTTCGGATGGGCCTACGGCCGGTCACGGATCTCACAGGCCTACCCGTGGGTTCGGGTTGTGACATGAACGGTGTTAAAGCATTATGACCTTGGTATATTAGAGTTTAAGTAATGATCCGGTTGGTTAGGTTATAGAACGCTAAGTGATTATCCAAGTTATGTAGCATGAGGTAGTATTTCAACTTTGCTTAGGTTGTGATTGGTGTTCGTGACTTAAGTTTTGAAGGTTATATATACAACCAGGAGGACTTACTTCGTTTGGGTGAAGCTGGCTTAGGATGGTTTGGAGAAATGTGTTTCTAGTTGCCAAAAACCTCACCAGGGTTGTGAGGATACATGTAGCATACTAACTAGATAAAGGTAATCTAAGGCTATAAGTTACGTGATTAGAGTGTAGAGACTTCGGGACTTTTGAAAATTTATGTGATCTCTTAAAGTTGTACAAGTGTTAGAGCATAAGTGATGACCTAGTAAGTTCGAGCTTAGCATTAAGATTTGAACGAGAATTATGACGTTGAATATTCGTCGGTGATAAATTTTGGTGCGGAAGTTAGGCATTGGTTGGATATTGTGTTGGTGGCCATATATCTGAGTTATGTTGTGAGATCTAGTGTCTGGACGTTGTAAGTATTAAATTTGAGGCCGAATTTCTTTTAATGGGGAGAGGATGTAATATTATAGTCTCAAATTGGTCTTAGGGTTGATTTTGACAAATATACTTGACATTCTGGAAATGGTTCACTTGGTGGGACTTTACACTTCAGCGACTATTTAATTGCATAAATGGAGAAATGTGGATATTCCGATATGAATGAGCTTGTAACTTAAGAATATGAGTAAAAGGCACAAATGGTCATTGAACTATGACCTATTTTTCACTAAAGTCACTTATTTTTTTTTTGTGCCATTTTAGTCACTAAACTCACAAATGTGTTCAATCTGGCATTCTGTCAGCCGCAGTTAAATTATCTCCGTTAAGTGGTCATGTGCTGCGCACATGACCCATCAAGTGAGGGGCAAAACCGTCTATCTTCTCTCTCTCTTTTTTACTTTCCTTTCCTTCTTCTTTTTTTCATAATTTCCATTCTTTTTTTTTCATTTCACCGATCTGCCTCTTCCATTCTTTCTCTTCATTTCCTCTCTCTCTCTTTCCCCGAATCCCCCATAACTCCATCCACCTCCACAGCCAGCGGCACCAAACTGACCATCACCATTACCCCCTGTCACCAAAGAACCCACTATCTTCGTCTTTGGAACTGCCACCAGTCAAAGATTTTCATTTTATGTGCCGCCTTTTTCAGACAAATTTGCGTGGTGCAATCGAGGATCTGGACTTGATCGACGGTGGCACGACGGCGTCTATGGGGAGGATCATGGCGGAGATTTGGAGGTTCCCATCGAGGTTGTGGCGGTGGAAGAGAAATTTGGCGAACCCTAGACTGTGGGTGGCGGCGACTATGGCAGCATCGGGGATTAATGATTAAATTTGATGGGTAGTTGGTTCACAGTAGTGATGGGTAGGCCGATTGGTTGTGGTGGTGGGTTGCCAAGTCCTCGCAGGGTTATGGCTATCATGTGGTGGTAAGCTTATGGCCGTGATGTATTGGTGGCAGAGCTGTGGTCGTGATGTGGTGGTGGCACGGATCTGGACTTGATGTGGTGTCGCGTGGATGTAGCCTTGATGTGGCGGTGGCTGGACTGTCGTCGTACTGTGGTGGTTGTATGTGGTGTAGGCAGTGGAAATTAAAGGTCGTCGGTGATGGATGTTGGCCGGCAACAGAGGCTGGCAATTAAAGGTGGGCAAATATTAAAGAACACTGATGAAGAAATAGTTTTACCCCTATTTTAAGGCCTCATGTGCACGGCACGTGATCACTTAACGGAAAGAAGTTAACCCTCACTAACAGAATGGCCAAATTGGACACATTTGCGAGTCCAGTTGCCAAAATGGCACCCAAAAAAAAAAGTTGAGTGACTTTAGTGAAAAATGGGTCATAGTTCGGTGGCCATTGATGCATTTTACTCTAAGAATATTGATAATTGAGAGTCATTAAAGTAGCCCCATAGTTTAAGGTGTTTAGTGCATATACATTTTAAGTCACTTAAAATTGGATATGGATTGTTGCCAACCGTTTAAATAGATCTAGGGATATCACCACTCGAGGTGTTATGAAGGTGAATACCGGAGAACAAACATGGCTAGAGAGCAGTAATCTAAGGAACACCAAATTTCAAGGGCGGATTGTTTTTTTTTTTTTTTTGGGAAGATAATGTAATACCCCGCACCTAGAATACGGTTTACGGTGAATATTAGAATTTTAGTTATTCCTAAGTTGCAAATTAATGAGGTGGGGAGAATGTAATGCCCGAAATTTTATTTTCGTCGATGAAACTTTTATGTGTCGAAAATTTTTATTGTTCCTTACTTTAAGTCAAGAATTTGTAACCTTTTAAAGGAATGTGGGTGAGACAAGAAAATAGCTAAAGATGAGAGGAGTATTTTATAAATTTCCAACCTAGGGAAACCATATATATAGAGAATCTTGAGAGGGCAGTCGTCCGAGCAGATCTGCCAACCCTTGTTTCACTTGAAAATGAGAGAGAAGGGAGGGGAAAACCAGGCTAGGGCAAGGGAAAATTCAAGGTAATAAAATCCATAGGCTCTCTCTTTTTTTTATCCATGAATTTGGATGATTTGTATATATATTTTTGGTGTGAAATTGGTAGCTTTTGGTGTGTTTGAGAAGACGGTTGCTGTAGAGCAGCATAAGAGTGGGTTAGGATTTTTATCATATCTCCTTTATTTTAAATTCAATTAAGATGATTTTGCAATTTTTGAAAACCTCATTGTGTCGCCTTTAACTTTTTCATCTTGAGTTTTCTCAGAATCTCACGTTTGCACATTAAAAAATGACCTTAAATTCAATTCACTGTAGAAGTCCACAATTTTTTGTTTCTAGCAGCCATTTCGATTTGTCATAGAATATTAATTTCTAATGGGGTTTTTTGTGAAATTTATATTTCTATAAATCTCATAAAATCTTCTTCATCTTTGTAGTTTTGAGTTTTCTGAGATTCATAGTATTTTGATTCAAAAATAACCATTGAACAAAACTAGTCTGCACAGAGATGTGCTACGTCTATTAGCCACTTCGATTTTCTATAGAAAAGTCCTTACTCGTTGGATTTTTTTGAACCTTATATTTCTGAAACTTCAATAAGTCTACTTTAACTTTGTGGTTTTGAGTTTTTTTAAGATTCACCATGTTTCTTCCTCAAAATGGTCAATCTACAAAACTAGGGTTTGCTGAAAAATGTTGTTTATAGAATTACATATCAGTTCGTCGCCCAAGACTTTTAAGCCATTTCTGAGCATATTTAGGCAAAGTACAAAGCTAAAACTCCCCTTATTTTTTATGAAACGTTCGATATAGAAATTTATGGAATTTTTCTAGGCATGCGAAAGGTCTGGAATGATCTTATTTTGAAAATAGGCTTCTGAATTATTTGATATACTAAATTATGTTTAGCCAGAATTTTTACAGTAATATAAACATACTGAGATGCTTGAGCGTCTGAAATTTCATGGTACTTCGGTGTCGTTTGGATATACTTTGAAATAAGAACCTTAGCGCTCAATTTAAGGAGCGGTTTATGGTTCCGAACGGAGAATTCCTAGAAAGACCATTTTTGTCCGAAAAACCCACCTAATTTTTTAAAAGGGATGTTTTGAGTTATTTCTTGGTGTGAAAGGGTATGTTAGGTGTCAGGAGTAATTTGGTAATTTACACAAGCCTAGGGGTATTTTGGTAAACACTGACTTGGGAAAATTTAGCACCTAGGCATGATTTAATGGCAATGAATAACATCCGAATGATTTATTGTTAGGTTCCGATAGATAAGAGATAGGGCAGACTTGGGAAAAGAACCGCTTAGTTATTTAGGTAATTACTCCTGCAACGTTTCTTCGTACAAACTATTTTTCATTATATGTGTATGTACACATGACTTTACCAAATGATAGTTTTAAAGTATTTTGTTATACCTCTACTTTTGTGAAATTGGTTGATGAGAAATTAAATTAAAATTGTCATGGTATGTGTTGTGTAGTTTTAAGAACTTTGTGTGAATTGTGGTATGGTGTTGAGAGGTTAATATTGTTTGTTGTGCCCCATATTCACGGGAGAAAGTGGATTACCGGTCCTGGTCAACGGGACCATACGTTGACGCACAGTACTGTTGCATCGTGGTTCGCCCTTACGTCCACAATATTGTTTATCCCGGGTGGAGGAGTGATTCTAGGTCCTAGTCAGTGGGACCATACGCTGATTGCAGCACACCGTGAAAAGAGCTAGAATATCACTCAAATTTTAATCAATGTTGTTATGCATTCGTTTTAGAAGAGTTCTCCTAAAGCATGATTTGCTTTTATAAGTATATATGTGTATAGTATTCTCTGTGAATTTGTTATCAATTTTTAAAATGAAGAAACCATGGCATGCTTTTATGAATCTCAAAACCTATTTTAAGGACATGGTATGTGTACTTACTATGCCCCAAGCTCACTCTTTTATAAATGTTTTCAGGTGACCACTTAGATGAACCCGAGAGCTATGGGGGTAACAAGGACGGAGTCACAAGAGATGGTCGTCAAGGATTTAAGCCCGTTTGGAAAATTGTTAATTGTCGGATATATTAGCTAGTACTATTTCGTTTATGTTTTGAGAAGTGTTCAGAGCTTAGGTCTCCATGAGATTTTCTATGATTTGTGTTAGTTATTTATGGAGGAAATCATTAGAGACATATTGGAGAAATTATAAGGGTGATTTTAGAAATACTATCAAGGAGATAGTTTTAAATTACTTGGTTATAGATTCTTGTGTACAGGTTGTAGTAAGGCCTGGCAGACCCCTGGGTGGATGCTCGGATGGGCTTACGGCCGGTCACGGATCTAGCTCACAGGCCTACCCGTGGATTCGGATCGTGACAGGGGAGTTGCAGGGGGGCAGGGGGAGTTAGGGAGGGAATGGGGGGCGTGTTCTGAGTTGGTAAGTATGGGTGATAGGGGATGGGGGCGGTATGATGGTGGATGAATAAGGGGCGGATGGTACAGTTTTTGTACCATCATGTGTGGTGGGTTTTATGTGTCTGTGTGTAGACAGGGTGGGTGGGTTGTTTATGAGTGGGTGGGGACAATAAAAGCAGTCATGGTTTGGTTTGAAATTTTTGGGTATGGAAAGGGTAGTTATGACATTTCAGCGAGCTCATTTAAGGTCCTTCCAATGTGCGCTCTTTATAGAAGTATAGGTACAAAGGGACCAAAGAGCATTTATCCATTCGACAAATATGCCCTGTTAGAATTTTCATAAAATTATTTTAAGAAGTAGTATCCCAATCCTATAACGACCCAATCCACGATACCACCACAGGACAATGTCTCCCTAAAAAAGGCTACTTATGAATTCATAGTCAGGGTCTTATAACGCCAATTACAAATCATCCTACTTTTGATATAGGATATTACAATATCTCCACTTTATTCCTTATCGTCCTCGCTAAGGCTGAATCACACCCAGCATAGAATCTCTCTAACCGAAATGGCATATACCCGGCTCATCCTTCGTTACCCCAACCATCCTCTTGATGTGGGATATACCCGGACCTGCCTTCATTTTCCCCACCCATTGGCAACCCCATTGGATAGCACAACCCGAGCTTTCAAGAGTCAACACGGATACCATCTATAACGACTCAGTCCACGGCCCCACCACAGGGCAATTCCTTCTCCGAAAGGGCTAGCCAAGTAGGTACTTATAAGTTCATAGGCAGGATTTTATAAGGTCAATCACAAATTATCCCACATCCAGTATGAGATATCCCAATCTCCGATCCTTATGTCTTAGCATCCTCGCTAAGGCTCGATCGCACATAGCCCGGAACCTTCCTCTCTAGCCAATGTGGTATCCCACATCGGATGTAAAAATTTATGATTGGCCTTATCAAACCATGTCTATGAACTCATAAGTACCTACTTGACTAGCCCTTTTTGAGAGAGACATTGTCATGTGATGGGGCCGTGGACTGTGTTGTTACAGATGGTACCAGAGCCGCCTCTCGAAATATCGGACTGGACTATCCATTCGGGTTACG
The DNA here is from genome assembly GCA_033065855.1 of Escallonia rubra. Lineage (NCBI taxonomy): Eukaryota > Viridiplantae > Streptophyta > Magnoliopsida > Escalloniales > Escalloniaceae > Escallonia > Escallonia rubra. Next base: position 21,397 of record JAVXUO010003210.1, on the reverse strand, counting down.
ATGGCTAGGGGAAACAAATGCAAGCCTGGGTATATCCCAGATCAAGAGGACGGTTGGGACAATGAAGGATAAGTTGGGTATAACCCATATCAGCTAGAAAGGAAGATTATGGGTTGTGTGTGATCGAGCCTTAGCAAGGACGTTAAGGAATAAGGTGGAGAGATTTTAGTATCCCACATCGGATATGGGATGATTTGTGATTGGCCTTATAAGACACTGCCCACTAACTCATAAGTATCTACTTGGCTAGCCCTTTTGAGGGATTGCCCTGTGGTGGGGCCGTGGACCGAGTCGTTATAGATGATATCAAAGCCAACTCTTGAAAGTTCGGGTTGGGCTATCTAGTCGGGTTGTCAATGGTTGGGAAAAAGGAAAGCAAACCCGGGTATATCCCACATAAAGAGGATGGTGGGGTAACGAAGGGTGAGCCGAATATTTCTAACATTAATTAGAAAGGAAGATAATGAACTATGTGTAATCGAGCCTTAGTGAGGACAGCTAAGGTATAAGGAGGGAGATTGTGATATCTCATTCCGGATATGGGATAATTTGTGATTAGTCTTATAAGACCCTGTCTATGAACTCATAAAAACATACTTGGCTAACCCTTTTGAGGATGGCATTGCTCGGTGGTGGGGCCGTGGACCGGGTCGTTACTGATGGTATCAGAGCCGACTCTCAAAAGCTTGGACTGGGTTATCCAGTCGGGTTACCGATGGTTGGGAGAAACAAAGGCAATTTTGGGTATATTCCACATCAAGAAAATGGTTAGGGCAATGTGTAATCGAGACTTAGTGAAGACGTTAAGGAATAAGGAAGAGAGGTTGTAATATCCCAAATAGAATGTGGAATAGTATAAAATTGCCCTTATAAGACTTTGCATATGATCTTAGTAGTATATACTTAACTAGCCCTTTTGAAAGAGACAATGTCATGTTGTAGGGCCGTGGATCGCGTCATTACAGATCATGTCAGACAAAAACACTAAAAAGCCATGCTCTTTTTCAACCTCGGGCTCATGCGTAAGTCGAGCGTGTGTTTATATGTAAAATCCTGATTTTTCAACGTGAACAAAGGTTGGCCTACTTCATTTCATGTATCAAGGGGTACACCGAGGGCCAAACAATTCCAGTGCATGCTACGCGGTCAACTGCCGAAAATGGGTACTTTTAGTAGGAGGGAAAGACGCAAGAATCCTCCCAAAATGGGAACTGTCGGGTCAGGTTCATAACGATGGTTTTGCTACAATCCGAGGTGCTAGCAATTATAGGCTGTTTACTTGTTTTGTTCAAATAAGTTGCACAGGAACCATGTAACTTGTTCACAATTCAGTACATACATCACTCTGTAAAGTCATATATTAAATCACTAGAAGAACAAATATCAGGCAAAAGACGAGGTATTCAAATGTCCTTTCAAGTTATGTGTCAAAGATAGTAAACACATCAAGACAACAGGTGGGAAACCATCATACTGGAGGATTCTGGCCCATTATTATTTACACTAGGAATGATGTTTACGGGAGATATGAACTTAACAAACTCCTTCAGTTCTGTAAAACTGCAGTGCTCACTATATGGAACTTCATACCTGGAGAAAAAGGGAAAAAGACTTGTCAGCTAAATATCCACTTTTTTTTCCTTTCCTTTTTTGGTCTAATTATAGAAATACAAACATATGAAAAACATTGTAAGTAGTCGAGTTACACCAAGTCCATAAAGGGCAAGGAATAGACACTCACATCGACGGGGGGGGGGGGGGGGGGGGGTTTAGTAGTTTGGGGACATACTCAAAAGGGTTGTAAACTCTTTCATATAATCACTTATAGAACTCTTATGCTTCAACTCCTTTAACTTTTTTCTAGTTTCGTAGGTTTCGCTCTTGGGGTAGATCTATCTTTTTATCTATTTCTTAAACATCTTCCAGATGCGCTTCTCACACATCTGCCTAAGACCTATGATTTTCGTTACGCTACTCTCGTCCCTTCACTCCATTGATTCATTCTTTGGAAGTTATGCACGCGACTCAATAGCTAACATCCCCTGATCGTATCTTTCGTTGCTCGTCTCTATCATTTCAATGAGACTACTCTCAATATCATTAGGAAGCCTATCACACATCTTCTATATCATTGATCACATCAATGACTTCCTTTCACATACACAAGTGCTTTCTGAACCGTGCAATAAGGTCACCCAGCAGATAAAGTACATTACATAGTCCGTTTTTGGGCGTTGGTAGAAGAATCCTTCCATCGAAACGTCAGAATATATATATATATATGTATACATATATATGTATACATATGCATGTATACATATATATGTATACATATGTATACATATGCATGTATAGATATGTATGTATAGATATGTATACATATGTATATATATATTCCAAATCTACAGAGGTTCACTGAGCTAGACGAAACTAGCGGTGATGATCATGTCCTACCAACAGAGATCACCATACCGATGACATCCTCGACCGTTGGGCACCAGCAGAAGAAAGCACATAATATAAAAAGGTAAATTACGCAAAGGTAATACATAATATATAAAGCCAACAATAACCAACAAACAATTTTTATTTTCTAATTTTTTGGATCAAAGCAACATTGAGGATCAGCACACAGCCGTCAACAACAAGATAAGCAGCAAAAAGCCAACTTCTCTAAGGAACCTGACACCTGTCCCGGCCATGACCAATGCCCCAAAGACCTCCACAGATGGCCAAGCCCACGCGCAGTAGCGCGCGTCCCGTCCGCGCAAAAATCCATCTTTCTTGAAACCACTTGCACTACCTCTTCAAGCACTAGCCCACAACAAATTCATCGCCAAGACCTCAACCACCATTCCACCATTGCAGCCTCTCACCACCAAGCCACCACCCCACCTACACCAGTACAATCTCGCCTGGTTTGCAGCAGCAACCAACATATTGGCCACAGACACGACAATAGCAACCACAGCCATGCAATTTTAACCAACCTTTCTGACAGAAGAGGGAGGGAGGGGAACTAACTACGGGAAGAGGGAATTGAACCAAGAAGGTAAAGGAAACCCTTTTGCAGACTCACCACCAAAACAAACCTTAAGAGAACCACTACGCCCACCAAATCAAACACCAATCAAAACATCTCGACAACCTTGATGCACAATTGAAACCCAAAAAACCACCAATCGGTGCCACCACCGGCCGTACCCAATAGGGGACACCAAATTCCGGACATCGCAACCAGAACAAAACAGAGCGAGGAAGTGATGGACTACCCATCGCACGAACTCGCCACGAGCAGATCTGGAGACGAGGAACCACTAGATGGAAAAGGAGAAAGAGAGGAAGCACTACAGGTCACTGCCACCACCACGAGCCACAGGAAACTAGCGGTGGCGGTGAAAATGGGGCAAGTATGTGAGGGGAGAGAGTAGGGTTTTTCAAATGGAGTTTCTAAAAGGTTTTATCCTTTGCACCTTGATTTTCTGAATAAACCAAAAAAGTTCATCAACATTGTTTGATTTACTCACTTTGAAAAGAATACATTTTCCAACCAATATACAAAGGCATAAAAAAAGTGTTGAAAGTTTGGTACGATATACGCCTTCCATAATACTCACTACATCCCACATAATTTGATCAATTTTTTTTCACGCAGATTAAAGATTTAAGTGATATATTGTGTGTTTCTCATTCTAACCTTTAGAGAAAGGAGGGGAATAAAATGGACCAGGAGAGAGAAAATGAGTTAGTTGAGTGATAAATGTGGAGAGAGGTGAAAAAAAAAAGGGTATAAGAAAGTAGGCCAGAAAAGAGAAAATGAGTTAATGGAACTCTAACTATGGAGAGAGAAATAGAATAAAAAAAAGGGTTAATTCCTCACGGCACCCCTGAGGTTTACCCTATATTACTCACAGACCCTCTTATCTTTTGAAAATTACACTACGCTCCCCTGAGGTTTATCATTGTATTACACAAAACCCATTTCCGTTAGGGCACCGTCAAAAAAATTTAGGGCAACACAAATTTATTATGATATACCAAAAATGCCCTTAGATCTTCCCCTTTCTTTCTTCCGTGCAGAATCACCGGCGACTCCAGATTCCGGCCAAATCACGGATCTGCGCCCAGATTTGGGTTTTTCTTCCTCTCTCTCTCTCTCTCCTGAGATCCAACAAAAGTACCACCACCATAGCTATGAAACTCTGCCGATCCACCACTATAGTCGCTAGGACTAACTCCACAGCAACCGGGTACTATATGGGTCTTCTCCGATCGCCAGATTCAGGCAGCGGCGCCGAAATACCACTGCCTCCATCGCATATTCAGTCGTCACCGGCCACCGCAAAAATCACCATTTTTCAAACTACACAAAAAATAATTCAAATCAGGAGAGTTAGAGAATGAGGTTGAAGGCTGTTCCCCGATGCCGCTGCGTGAGTTCGGAGGCCAACGACGCTGCTGCTAATGGCTGGTGATTCGGATTTGGACGGAGGTGGTTAGGTTCGGGCTGTTTCCAACCATTTTGGTTAGCTGTGTTCGAAGACTCTTGCCGATTGCTAGGATATAATCTTCAGAGTTACTCGTGGTTTCTTGGCCGGCGGTTGTTTCCTGGTGGTGTTGAACCTTTCCCGGCATCTTCTCGATCTCCGGTGGGTCTCTTGGTTGCATCGTTGTTGCGTTTGGCCGGGATTTACGTTTGGGTCTCTTGGCTGTTGCTTTCGGCAACCATCACCCGCACTTCGCTGGTGATCGGTTACTCGCCGATGATCTGTGCCGGCTGCCCCGCCCCCAAATCTGTGCCCATATCTTGGTTGTCTTCGCGGAGTGGTGGTGGCCGACACTTGTGGTTCATGGTGATGGGGTCGGTGATGGGGGCGGTGATGGGTCATGGTGGCTACGGTTGGTGGCCCGTGGCTTCACCGGCAGTGGGTGTGCAGTCCAAAGGGTGCTGTCGGCGTGTGTGTGTGTGTGAGAGAGAGAGAGAGAGAGAGAGAGAAGGGGTAAATTAACTTGTTTATCAGGGGTATGACCGTCCTTTCATTAATTTTGTTAACTCTGTTAACAGAAAAATAGAAATGTGTAGCTTAGTGTAATTTTCAAAAGATAAGGGGGTCCGTGTGTAATTTAGGGTAAACCTCAGGGGTGCCGTGAGTAATTAACCCTAAAAAAAAGTATAAGAAGGGTAAATATGTAAAAGTACTTACATAATATTTCTTAATTTAGAAATGAGCAATTTTGTGGGACGGCCCAAAAAGGAAAGTTAATCAAATTATTTGGGACAAAGGGAGTATTAATTCCGGTAATACTAGTTTATTAATTCTGAGTTTTTTAGTGCATTTGTTCCCAAACTTTGAAGATAGTTGAAGGCTCTCCCACATACAAAATGGAAGACAGCTATGACAGCTCTAACTTCGAGATTCAACCAAGCTCGGGTTCGTTGTTCATCCACAACAGTTGCACTTCTTCACAATGGATCGTGTGTTTGTGTGTATATATATATGTGTGTGTGTGTGTGTATATATGTGTGTATGCAATAAAATATCAAAATGTAATAAAACAACAGTGCCAAATTAATACACCAAAAGATCAACTTAAAGCCTATTGATTTGTACCTAACCCCATCAATATTCTCCTAGTTACGGGAAAAAATTAGTGATGCAAAAACTAGTGATCACATTAATGGAATAAAAAGTTTTCAATTATGTCTCCTTGTGATTTGTACGTGCGTATCCATGCATAAGAGGTTAAGATTGTATCTCTTAATAGATCTATAGAACCGTGAGTTTTTGCTAGGGCTAGCTGGATGTTTCTTAATAGATTCACCAAAAGACCTTGCTAAAGTGAATAAGAGATGTTGGATTGTATCTCTTCATAGATCTATCGACCAGTGAATTTTTATCAGCGCTTTTTAATAGATTCACCAAATAACCTTGCTAAAGTGAAGGTTGAGATTTAGTTCCCCTGATAAGTTCCTAAACTAATGAAATCACGAACTTTATGTTGGGGTGTGCAAAGCACCCCCGGTGTATTCACTGATCTAGACAGGGAATTGCACCCATTTTCTACTAGGATTTCTAAGGCTTAAAATTCTTAGACATGGGTCCTAATGTGAATTACGGCCATTTCCTATAGGATTTATAAGGCTATAAATCCTTATACACGCAGCCCGTAATGTGTCGACTTTAATATTTCAATATGCAAAACAAAAAATTACTGATGTATTTTCGATTTGTTAACATGATCATTAACTCAATTTTTAGAGCCGCATAAACACTTCTTGAATATAATTGAAGCTTCTCCTACGGGCAATTAGAAGGATACTATCACAGCTCTATCTTCGGAATTCAACCAAGCCCCCCTCACAAGAATGGAACCTCTCTGCAATGGCTTGTATATCCACCTCCGATCAATTGAAAGATGAATTTGAAACAAGTTTTACTCCAAGACCTTTTATCTGCTCAAGGGATACGATGTCTTTCATACCAAACTTTCAACATTTACCCCATCGTAGGAAAATGTATGTTCTTTTAAGTATGTCAGGTCAAGATTCATGGAAGAATTCATAGAGTACATTGAACTAAAAGAAAGGTGAATCTTACCCAAAGGAGTAAATCAAATGTTTTTCAGCAATATACATGTTCATCCATTCTTTAAGTTGATTTAGAAACCAGAGTTTAGAGGTTAAAAGTTTTTGCTAAGTCAAAAGTCACAATCTCATGAATTTATATTTTGAAAAAACAAAGTTCCGTGACTTGATGTGATTTTATACAATTAAGATAATGAAATTTGAAACATATTCCCACCGTATCTTGCCACAACTTAAAAGATAGATACAAGAGTGCAGAAACTGGAGGACGGGAATGCTGTTGTATACCTAAGAATTTGGACCAAGATTGCATGACTTAATTTGAACCTTAACTCCCCACAATTAGAAGAAAAGTCACCATTACCACCAATTCAATCAAGATGTTGACTCAGCTGAAGTTTTTCTAAAATCCTATTAGATTTATGTGTGTATGTTTTCGCTCCATGACATTGATGTCAGTTGACCTTATATTTCATGCCGGGTAGTTGCTGCAGTGAAAGTATCTGGCCAGAGTTGAGAACAGAAGCCTCTAATGTTCTATCATAGTACTCCTGCTGACTAAGAAAAAGGGCAGCCAAGGGTAGGGCTGCATAGTACAGGGAGGGTTAATGCACGCAGCCTTACGCAGATATTTGCCGGGACTAAGAGGCCATTTTCACTTGAAACCATGACCTCCAAGTCGCAATAAAGCAAACTCACCGTTGAGTAAGAGCTCACGCTCTCGAGTTAATTAGGTAAGAAACAAAAATATCACCTTATGATAGTACCCTGTTGCCACCTTCTTCCTGGAGACTTCTTCTTTCCCTTACCAAACGTCCAACCAGTTGGAGAGAAAGCAACTATAAGACTGAATCGACCCTGAATATTAGGACCAAATAAAATTCAGCGCGATTATAAGTACACCGGAAACTATTTAAGCTAAAAGAAATCAGAAGTAGAAACAAGTTGGATCTATATAATAGTTAATGCACTTGGGCAAATCCTTCTATTTGCCGAAGCTACAAATCCAAAATCTTTGTGGACAACAACAATTTGAATATCATATGAGATCCTATATATGTAAGGATTACAACATTTCTTGAAACAATCACATGATCACACAGAAGAAAGATCAAAATTACCTCCGAATAACATATAAACAATGTCATGCACTATCATCCAAGGAAAATAAGTTAAGACAAACCTATAAAGCATCAAATACCATTTGAGCAAAAGTGAAGGTATAAGAAGTAGAAAATAACTTTGCACATGTTATGGAAACTCGGACAATAGTGATTACGCTACAATAATGACAGAAACATTGTTAAATATAAGCTGTAATATTGACTGACTGTTTAGTACAGTTCCACTTCACCCTTATATCCCTTTTTCCATTGTGAAGTCTCCTTTCTTATGTATGATTTACCCACTACTTGAATCTTAAGCTATCCCCTCTTCCCTCTCATGTGCACATTAAGAAGATGATTGGAAAATCACTTGAGATGGTTTCATTATATCCAATGTTAGCCTTCAGATGCCCAAGTGAGAACAAGGGGTTTTTGCCAAATGATGGGGTAAAACGAGATAGGGTTAGACCAAGAAGAGCATGGGAAGAAGTAGTGCGAGAAGAACTGATTGGTAGGAATTTAGCCAAAAATGTGTCTGGATGGAGAAGAAGGAAGAATATCTTTCTGGCAGCATTACCATCAATCTCTCAATGCATCAATGTTGCGAGTACTTTAAGATTTCTTTCCTAGGTACTTCTTCCCCATCCATATTTACTTCACCCTCGGACCTACCGGTCTTAGAAGAAACGCATTCCAAATACTCCTTCTTAGTCATGCTCAAACAAAAGCTTTTGGATTCTAAAATTCCCCATAACTCCAACGTAGCATTTAAGCCTATTCTAGCGTATTAAAATTACACGTATTAAAATTACACATCATCTCCCCCGATGACATGCACCACAGGGCCTCTTCTTGAATATTCTTAATTATATCATTCATGATTAAAGAAAAGATATGAGCCAAAAGCTGATCCTTGGTGGAGTCCAATTGTAATTGAAAATCCACTAACCATGACATCACTAGTTCTCACACTAATTACCGCTCCATCATACACGTCCTTAATCGTGTTTTTTTTTGCCCCCTAATCAAGACATTGCATAACAGGGGATAAGTTTCTTATAGCTGTGTAGGTGGTGATGGACCTCGAAATTATCTCTCGTATAATTTGACTCCACATGTGCAATCTGGGGCTTGCATGCGAGGGGGAGTATTAAAGCCATGATGTACAGGTTGGGGCCAATCTTTGACACCTTGAGCTTTTTTATCTATGTTTGTTTATCCTCGCCAAAAGCTTCAGAGTGCAAATCATAATCTTGGTCTCTCTAACCTAATGTTTTTGTGTATAGCTATTAGAGTGCTTTTTCTTCACTTATCTGGCACTCTCTTGGTGTTCAATATTTTGCCAGGTAACTTAATCGATCAACATACACATAAGCATCACCCAACCTTGACTAAAATACCATCTGGTTAGCTACCCCTCAGTCTCTTAATCACCAAATGAATCATCAGCTCCTCCTAAATTCTCTTCCACCTCTCTAAAATTTACACCCACTTAGTCTCCTGAAGACATGCTATGACAATTATCCTTCTACTCAAACTGCCTCATCTTAGCAGTTAATGAAACCTCAATTCCAACTGGCTATGGGAACCTTACTCTCTAACATAAGTTTATGATTCTAGCCTAGCTTATTTTCCTGTGGATGCCGGCTGTGGTGTAGAAACCTTTGCTGCCAACATTAAAGCACGACATAGATAAAGTTATATTCCCAACTATGATCTGGTACAATAATTTCTTAGTTACCATTACCAAACATATTGAAGCTAATGATTACAGAAGGTGGTACTGAGATAGATGACGCGCACCCCTTAGACAAGAGATAGATAAACTGCACCCCCTATATAAAACAGAGTATCAAGAAAGTAAGTTCAGAAGAAGTTGGAGGCTGCACAAGTGAGGTCAGCTATGAAAAGGCACCCAAGATGAATTTCAAAGGTTTAGGAAGCCAATTAGTACAACGATAAAGTCGTGGTTGAAAGTGACACAAGGAAGAGGCTGGCTAAAGAAGGTAAATAGCTGCTAAGGAATAACCAAGACCTACCCCAACACCCCAGCTTATAAAATAGCTTCCCCATAATGACTCGGTACTTGAATATAAAAAAATGTGACCTCAGTTGCACGAACCTCCTACACTGATGGTGCCCCCGCCTGGGAAGCTTGCCCTAGGGCACTTGCTGCCATTCAGGCTCCTGCCCCAGAAACCTCGCCCCCGCTCAGGCCCAAAACCTTGTGCAGCAAAAATTTTAGAACAAAGCACATATGAAGTACATAACCACATTTCATTAATGTGGTTATTCTATTCTTAAAGTAGACTGTAATTACACTTTCCAAATTTTTTGGCAAAAACTCAAGTAACTCCACAATTGGTGTCAGTTTTGAGAAATTATAGCTTCCGTTAGCATGAGTTTCACATAGTATAGTCAGTTCCATATTCTCAGCCTTACCGCATATTGATTGGATACATGTTTCAATCGTTTGAAGCTCGCGAGTGTCCACATGGGCACAACATGAATCTGACTTTCCTGTTCATTTAGTGTGACCCACTGCATGTCTTCGCTAGAAAGCCCCAAGCACTCCAAAAGCCTCAACTTTGCTGCAGTGACATATACTTTTTTACGGAGAACACGAGCAACCTCTACAAAAAGCCTTTCTTTCCCTGTTATTTAACAGAAGGGAAAGAAATAGAGTATGATGATGTTCTGTGAGATTTAAGAGTTCCGTGTAGCAGATATAATGGGTTAAGACGTATTTCAAGTGGGGCGTAGGCGATAAGCAAAGAGATGGAGCATACCGATTGTATAGCTGCCGATCAGAAAAAGTGTTTTTGGGTTGAAGGCTTCAGCTTGGATGGCCTCAATGACAAATTGAATGACAGCATCTTGCTTTGGAAAGTCATACTGCAAGGAATGATTAATGAACTTTTACTACTTCATCATCTGGAACTTGGGACTCAGAGCCTACTGAACATGTATACATACCAATTTTTTGGCTAATATGCATGACAAAACTTTTGCTACTATAAAAACTTAGAATACGAGCTAGCTTAACTACGGTCAAACACATAGGTTCTTTGGTTGCTCACACAACCAAGTTTAAAAAGTAAAATTTATTGCAGATGGCGTACTAACTTACAACTGAAAACACACCCCAATAGCATATGTTTTGTTTTTTGGTTAATATAAAAACAGATGATAGAATAATCAGATACTCCAGTGGAACAAACTGTACAGACAGGTAGGCAAAAACTACTGTCCCCTTTCTCAGTCGGGACTGAATAAATTGTATAATGAAATGCTAATGTGCAAATCAGAATAATGTCTAGAGTAAATTCCAGTAGAGATCATTACAGCTTGACTCAGTTAGCTTATAATAGATGAGAAATAGCTTTTCTTCATGTAGACTTACCTGGGGGTCACAGTAAGTCGAATCTAAGATGAGCGAGTGGAATGGAAATGTCTGCAAGATAGAGATTCCCATCATTTCCTCACTCAAACGAAAATCCCCAGTGTGTAGAACAGCCTGGACACATTGTTAACCTATCAAGTCATACTGAAAAGAAATTCAGAAGGGGAAAAAAATAGGCACACTTTAGGAGTCAATTTGAACCGCACCTTACCACTTGGTGGTTCAAATAGTATTAAAATGGAACCTGGGCAGTGGTTCGCATCAAAGCATGTCACATCAACTCCTGCAATGCTGATCTTCTGGTTGAGGGGTAGAACTTGCAATCTGTCCCATGGGATCCCAATTTTCAAATTCACAAGCCTTGCTGTTATCAAGGAGCAATAAATTTTCCCATGACAGAAGGACCTTGTAAGGCCTTGGTAGTCTGAGGAAGCAAACGGGATGCCGAACATAGTTAGATAATTGAGATAGTAATCTAAAAACTAAAGCACAGGGATCTATTTAAGCAGCCAATGGCCTAATATTATAAGAGCCCCAGCTTATACAGGGACGTCATTCTATCATGTGATTGGGAAAAATGCATTAGTAGTGCACCTATCTTGGAAAAAAAACCAGCTTTCAACGCTTACAAGCACTCTAGGACGGGGGAGCAGACAGTGAATGTTCTAGTGATTATCACGCAACGACTGGGCTTTAGGAAGCATTATTTTTGTTCGGTGTTTCGCGAGTTATGCTGAGCTTAATGGAGGCCCTTCTGTAATGCTTCTCTAGAGCTGGTACCAGCAAGAGGCATTGACGTACATAAAGTAGGGATCCTCTCTTGAGGTGTACTACTTCGCAAAAGAGAAGAAAAACTTGGCAGACTGAAGCTTTTTAAGCATGTACATGTCAACCCAAAAGTTGGAGCCCGGTTTCTTTTATGTGTTCTAACTCTGCAGTATTTTGTAGCTCAAATAAGGTTTCTTCCAGATTCACTAATCATATTTGTATAGTTTCTAGGAGGATCTCCGTTAGAAGTTGATGTAGCACCGTTCACTTGGCTCGACATTTATGATAGGCTTTTGAAGCCTAAAGTGAAGGGACCATGACAATTGACAACATGAGGTGACTTTTAGTCCAGAAACTGTCTTGGTGGAGTCATTTTAAAATAAAAATGCATCATAGAGTAGTTTGGTGGTTTGCTTATTTTCGGTTATTTTGATACTTTAGTTAAGTAGCCCTACTTCGATTAGTACTAGAGATTGGTAGTGACCTACGTTTACTTAGATTTGGACTCATATACTGCAATGAAACTCCGTCTCTTAGTTGCATACATCTTTGTGCTCCTCTCAATTGTATAAGGTACTTTCTAATTTTTCAGCTAGGGCTGTACATGAATTGAGGTGTTCACGAATAGTTCAGGGGATCGGTTCATCACAGCTCATTTGTATTCATTCCATCACTCAACGAGCCGAGCTTGATCTCAAAGTTAGAGCTCAACCAGTCCGTTCATGATCAGGCTAGTGAAAAGGCTCATTGAATTTAATTTAATACTTGTTTAGTATTATTAGTCTCGCATACAACTATTTCCAACTCTCAAAGTAAAAAGTAGATTTTCAAATAAGAGCTTGAAAAAATTGAAAATTGGGGTAATTTAATTAGTTCAGATTAAATATGCCAGGACCAATCAAGAAAAAGAGGTTGAATCAGAGCTTGAACACAAGCCCAAGCTCTTGAGCCTCTCGGATTCTCTTAAACAAGCAGAATCGAGCTGATCATTAGTTCCAGTAATTCTTAATGAGCTCGATTAAAAATTCAAGCTCTTCAGGAACATGAGCCGAGCTCGAACATGAGCATAATATAAACCAGCCGAAGCCCAAAGATATCTAAACGCGTCGTTTATTCACTGCTTTACATGGGCTGTAAGTGGTGACTCGGCTCTTTTGGCATCTTTTCTGGTTCTTCTACCTATCAAAGTGAAAGAGGTAGAAATCGAGACTTAAAGGCCGTAAATCCCATGTGGAATTTGTTATCCGTTGAGTAGCTGACATAGCTGAGGAGTAAGCACCCTTCTTCTTGTAATTAATTGGTGATTAGCATGATTGCTGTAAGAGTGAAGTAGACCTACGATCTATGTGGAAGTAGACTTACGATCTATGTGGAAGTGAGTAAGGAACCACTAGGAACAATCTCTTCTTAGGTACCTGAATGCATCCTGCAAAAGTCAGGCAACCTGAACTTAGTATGAAACTAACATCACGTATTTTACTTTTGGAAGTAGACTTACTTGAATGCATCCTGCAAAAGCCAGTCGTTTATTCTCTTTGTATGTATGTATGCATGTGTGTGCGTGTCTGTTTGTTTGTCTGTATGCATACGTATACACACGTGTATATGTACATACACACACTCTAAACTCAAACGATGCCTTATTCTACGAAAACCTATTACATTCGATATATTTTAACGTCCATTAAGGCAACTCTCTCTAACTCCACTTTTGTGGGTCAGCTGCAGGAATCTTTTACAGATGAAGGGAAACTTTACGAAGGAAGAATACAAAAAAGGAACGCCATATGGGAGTCTCTTGAGCAGGGCGAGGAAAGATTGGGTGTGTAAATGAAAGAAGGGACACATAAACAAATGTGTCATATGGGACCCCTCACTGGGTGAGAAGATAAAAAGCTAAGAGGATACAGGGAGTAATGAGTGAAACTATAGGTGGAGTTGGAACATGATAAGTCATTTCGGACACTCTTATGGAAGAGGAGAGGATGCAGGAAGAGTAAATCTGTGAAACCTTACAAAGTAACTATCCCGAATATGAAAGGAATGCATGTACACACCATGGGTGAACTCTTTTGGCCCAGCAGATTGCTTGGCTAGCTGCTAGTCACCAAAGAAGCAAAAAGCCAAAAACTGAAGAACCAAATATTGGACCAAAAAATATATTTGCAAATAGGATAACTTTGTACATAATCAGGATGCCAATTAAAATAGCTTGACGCATTGCCAGTGAAACTCATCAGAACTAACTATAGAAGTGAGCAAACATTAGTTGAAAGTGTTTGACAAAATGGGAACCTAGAATCCATGAGGCAAATAGATCATGTGAAATTCAAGGCAAGGGTGTCATCATCATTGTCAGCCTTTGCCCCAGACTAGTTGGGGTCAGCTACATGAATGGCGAACATATTATCAGAATGGCTATTGACATATCTTGATGCGTTGCCAGTGAAACTCATCAGAACCAACTATAGAAGTGAGCAAACATTAATTGAAAGTATTTGACGCAAAGGGAATTTAGAATCCATGAGGCAAATCGATCATGCGAAATTTGAGGCGAGGGAATCATCATCATCTTCACCCTTTGCATCCTCCCTTATCCAAGGACATGGTCCCTGATAATTTCTAAGTAATCATTTCTTCCATTCTCCCTTATCCTTGAAATACTTGTGATCATATTTCTTGCACATCAATATCTTCTGTTGGCCCTGGTGATTGAATCAGATTTTGGCATGACACATGGTGTGCAGATGCCCCCTCTTAAAGATGTTTTTCCACAACTTCTATAATTGCTTTACATCGTCATTCAGCTGTTCAGTCTTTCATTTCGTTCTCCGGAAATAGGCAAGCAAACATCTTTCTTGCGCTGTTAAAAGGCATTACATCAAACTATGGAAGGCCATCTGGAAAACATAAGCACCTACCAAGGTGGCTTTTGCTTGGTGTGCCACCTTGCACGTACTCTTACTATGGACAACATATGGAAAAGGAATTTGTGTATTTTTAACGGTTGCCCTATGTGCACAGCAGCTGAGGAGCCTGTTAACCACCTTTTGATGCATTGTCAGGACGCCCAAGAGCTGTGGTCTTTTGCTTTGTCTAATTTTGGGTTGTTTCGAGAAATGCCCAAATCTGTCCTCGCATTGCTCCACCGTTGGCGGCACAGTTTAAGAGTGACTCCTTTGTGCCTTTCATGGCGTCTATGGCAGGAATGTAACGGAGGCCATTTTTAAGTGCTCTCTAGGTGCATTTTCGACGTGAAACAGGTTTTTCTGAGGTCTCTTTGTGCTTGGACGTTGGGTACTAGGAATGGCGCTTTCTGTTATACTTTTTAGATGTGCTTGCTTAATTTTTTAGGGTTGGTTTTGTAAGTATACTGCTTGAGTACATGGGTTCGCCCCTTTTGGCGGTTTTTCACTAAAATCTTACTTATAAAAAAAAAAGCTTTAACTAATCAAGTCTTTTATCACTACTTCTCCTTATGCTATTCTAGGCCCACCCCCTACCTCATCTTACCCCCGTCAACTTGGCACAAATCACTTTTTTGATGGGGATGTTTAATATGACTATACGATCTCAAGCGATGTTCCAAAATCGTTTCCTTACATGGTGACACCCCATTCTTGTCGGCATCCTCATTTCTGATTCTATAAACTCGCATTTCAGCTACACTCACCTAATGTGCATGATATTTTGTAGTTGTCCAACATTCTGAACCATACAACATCGTTGGCCTCGCTGCCATCCTATAAAACTCACGCTTCAACTTGAGGGGAAAATAAAATTGAATAGCACTGCACAATCACACCTCGACTTTAAGGAACTTGTTCTTGTCCTATGGGCAACATCTTCGTTAATCTCTCCCTCCTTGTGGAATATTATCCATCTTACGTACTTGTTTCCCATCCTAGTCATGCTAAATCTGCATTAAATATACTCCAACTACTTACAGTGCTAGAGAAGAGAATATATTTTTGACCCAGCAGAGTTCTGTACCATGTTTACTAGTTTTCAAATGGCACCGCAGGATGCTTATGCTGAGTTAAGAAAATGAAAGCTATCCAGCCAGTGAAAATTACTAAAAATAGAGGGGAGAAAAAACAAAACAGGAGAAGGAAATGAAACACTAATGCTTAGTACAGATTGAAGGACACTTACCACTCGAAATGGGGTTCCCGCTATGCAACACCACAAGGGAATTTCACGAGGTTTTTCCTTTGTTACTTGATTTTTTACCAGAACACGTTTGCGACTAGAATCGGAACAATGTTTCCGGACCTTGTTTCGTCCTCCAGAAGTATCGCAGCCTTTTTTCCTATCAGTAGAAAAGCCTGGAAAATAATCTGTAATCAACTTATTTGCAAGCAGCTTATCGGTCTCGTCTGATATGACTTCAGAGGGATCAATTTGTATTTCAGCTGACTTGGTGCCTCCTTTCCTAAGTTCACTAAGAGCATGAACAATCTTCTTCCTGGGACCAAGTGCAGTAACACCTATGCTAAGCAGATCCTGCAGGTAAAGGAAAAGACATTACTTGGGACAATATTACTTAGATGACAGAAAAGCAACATGATGAACAAAGCATCCGCATGAGCACCACTATTAGAGAATAACAGGCACTGCAACACAGGCATTATAATTCAGCTCAGCTCCAAGAAGAGTTGAACCAAAAACTCCAAATGGGCTTCTATTGGAAACCTGAGACTCTAGAATTGTTGCTACGTAAGTTATGGTAATGCCGGGTTCACATCTTATTGGTATTAAGTATTGCCTCGACAAGCAAGTGCACAGGCATAGTGTAAACCACAAATAACTACTATAGAGAGAGAGAGAGTTTTATGGAAGGAGGGACCATGAACCAAGCTGCGCGAAGCAAGAAATTACATTGTAAAAAACTATTTTTTTTTTAAGAAGCAAGATGCGCTCAATCTTAAGGGAGCCAAGGCCTTCTTACAATTTTAATTTCCATTGTCAATTTTATGGCTCTTCCATCTTATCCACTGTTGATAAGTAATAGTAATATTTCAGATTTTGCAGAATCAAGGTCAGGGTAGACTCCTGAGGTGGCCTATTTCCAAAGCTCATTCCAACTTGGCCTAATTGTAGATCACAATGCAATAACTTAATCAAGACCAAGGTCTATGTTCAAAGCATTGGCCATCACTGGCCATCAGGTCAAATTACCTGGACCCAACTGACAAGATGGCCAAGAAAGAGCGAGAGTGTGAGAGCAGATTGTGAAAATAATTGAGACTGGGAGAATGAATGTCAATACGTGTCATCCCTTCAGGTCGCCGCACTTAAAATGATTTTGGGGCGTTTGGCCAGGAGTGGCAATTGCTATAATGAACTCTTAAAAAATCCCAAAGATGGATGACCATGCCGCATACTAATCAGACCAATACTACATTACATGGATTTGTACTTTCTACAGCTCAGTAGCAAGCAACTTCATTTCTTATGCTCGGCTGTTCTCTTAGAATCCTAGTGATATATACCGTAGGAACAGTTGGAGAAACCAAGTCCTAAGAGGGGTGCAGCAGACAAAAGTTTCATGGGTTTTAGGATTATTTTCCATTCTTAAGAAGTATATGTACATACAAGTATTGCAGTCATTGCATTCACAAAATTATTGCTATAGCTCCAAAGTTTGAAGTGACATTTTGATCATCTTAGAGAACAACAACTTCTAGTCCACACCTGAAACATGGTTCTTACTCGTGTTGGTTGCCTACCTATTTACTTATTGTGGTCAGTTCTCGGTTTGAAATGAAGAAAACTGCGAAACAGTTATATACACCAAGAACCTGGAAATTCGACCACACATTTTCTATTAAGCTCTTGGAAACCATTGACCTCAGAATCATCAAACAGGTTAGTAATCATCTCTTAATTGTCCTCAATACTTGTATTTTTCAAGTGATAACAGCATGCCTTCTATATGCATTTATTTCCCAACATATGTCATGGAAATGTTTTTTTGTCAAAAGCAGTTCCCATATATCATTTCCTCTTTCCTTTTTTTTGGGGTGGGTGGGGTCAGGGTTGTTGTTGGGGGGGGGGGGGGGGTGTTGCAGTAGGATCATATATTCAGTCCAAGTTTTAAGACTTCTACAGCAATGCTCATTGCTCCTAAATTCTGTGCACCTGGTTCTCAAACCCATCTAGGATGGAATTTGGTGCGGGGCAGGGTTTGGGTAGTTGGGGCAGTCGGGATTTCATTAAAAGCCGCGGCCTGTGTTGTGGCCGATTGGGAGGTCGTCGAGACCAAGCCTCTTCGAGATAGAAGTGGAGCAATGGGTAACGATCCGGTCCACAACCCCACCACAGGGCGATGCCTCCCTCAAAAAGGCTAGCCAAGTAGGTACTTATGAGTTCATAAGCAGGTTTTATAAGGCCAATCACAAATTACCCCACATCCGATGTGGGATATCACAATCTCTCCTCCTCATGCCTTAGCGTCCTCGCTTCTCTCTAGCGGATGTGGGATATACCCAGCTCATGTTTCATTGCCCCAACCATCCTTTGACGTGGGATATACGCGGGCTTGCCTTCGTTTCCCCCAACCATCGGCAACCCGACTGGATAGCCCAGCTTGAGCTTTCAAGAGTCGGCTCTGATACCATCTGTAACGACCCGGTCCACGACCCCACCACAGAGTGATACCTCCCTCAAAAGGACTAGCCAAGTAGGTACTTATGAATTCATAGGCAGAATCTTATAAGGCCAATCACAAACTATCCCACATCCGATGGGGGATATCACACAATGAGCGATCCTGACACGTGCTTTGGGAGGTGTTTGTACTTAAATTGTTTATATATCTATGCGATTTTGGCATCGCTTATTCTTGAAGATGATACTCGCCACGTTATAGCCAGCGGATCTGCTTCACGTTGAAGGACAGCTCATTAATTTTTACACTAACAAGGCAGTGGGGCACCACAAGTTGGGTGCTTTTGCCTTATAACAGTAGCTTTTTGTCCCTGATTGGGAGTGCCTTTAGTAGGCCCCAGGCAGTGAGGCCAGCACTGCTCTATTTCTTACTATTGAAAAACTATGAAACAAAATACACATAAGCAACCAGGATAGATGAGAAATGAGGAAACCATTAAGAACTGAGAGAGGGACCAATTTAGGAAAGATTAGCGAACATCGGTTCAGAGGGTTTGGTCATATCCAACTTAGTCCTTCAAATGCTCCAGTGCAGATTATGTTTTTCTGTGTCAAGTTGATGGAGTAAGATGAGGTTTGGCATAGACCATATGTACTGCGGAATTGATAATCCCTAGGAATGTATCAGAAAACACATATGTACATAGGGGAGAACTAAAGAAAAGGAAAGATGCAGCCTACCCCAATTAGTTTGTGAAAATGGTGTTAGATGACTATGATTTGTATAGATTGTGCAGAGCATGGTTTGAACATGATATCTTTTGATCATTGATGAAAGAACAACTAGCATTTGGGGGCAAACATCTTATTTGCCAGGGTGGTCACAAGGTCACATCTCTCTAGTTTGTTGTTGTGCAAGTGTATAAGCTAGGCTAGGTGACGCAACACGAAAGCATGTAGACTCGATATCGACGAGCTGAGCAGCATTACTAGATACCACTAGCTGAATGGCAGTAACAACCCTGAATCCACAATATTCATGATGAAAGCAGACCACAAACTAAGAACAAGTTCTCAAAGGCAGAGGAATTTTAATGATCAAAAGATTGCATAATCACACAGCTAGAGTTTCAGCTGTCTTTATAGGTCCAAAAGGGGCTTGCAATTCTAGAAACCTAACAGGACTCAAAATTGACTAATAAGACATAAGATCCTTCTAGAACAAGGAAATGTAAGCCCCTAAAGAGAAAGGGGAAAATCCCAAACCACCCCCCTCATCGATTTCCGGTTGGACCTCCAAGGGAATTAATTTGGACAATTGAACCCCCCCCCCCCCCCCCCCCCCCCCGCTTCTCTCATCTATCAATTTGGAAAATTGAGGACATTTGGCTGTTTTTGGCATTTTAACTAAAGAATAGCCGGACAAAAGGACAGAAATACCTTTCACCGTCTTTTACCAGATTTTCCTCATCCTCCTGTGATTGATGAGGACAAGCCCCAGCTATCACGGCTTGAAACCTAACCCAACTACAGTGGCTCTGAATTGGGAGGTCGACCAACTGTGAGGGGCGACGTCTATGGCTGCTCGAGTCTCAAGAAATCAGGGCATGAGCCATTTCTGTCGAGATGGCGGCAGCGGGTGGGGGTGTGGGGAAGGAAAGGGGGGCGTCGTGGATGATGGCAGCTACAGGATGGAGGAAGGAAAGGGGGCGACGGTAATTGATGGTGGCAGCAGGTGGGGCGGGGGGAGGGAGGGGGAGCATTGTCAATGACGGTGGCAGAAGGGTGGGGGCGCTGGTCGATGATGGCGCGCGGGGGCGGGGGGTATGATGGCGTTCGGGTTTTCTGGTGTGTTTTCTTATACGAAAACATTGATGATTTTGGCATTTTACTGAATGATTAGGAGAACTATTGGAGTTTTATGTCCAAATTTATTTGGGTCAGACTATTGGTAGTTAAGGGAAATTGTCCAAGTTAGTACCCGAGGGGGTCGACCCGAAAACCCGAGATAGTTGAGGGGGGTCAAATAAGATTACACCAAGGATCAATTACAAAAATTACATAATCACGCAAATAATTTGACTTATAGAAACTACCATACTTTCCTTCTCCCCCATCACTCTCTCCCACTTGAAAAGCACTCATCCTCAAGTTAATGGACGAGAATTGAGATATCAACTGCCGGAATTTGTGCCAAACTTGGCTCTCCATTAATTTTTCAATCTTGAGCTTCCACTAATATATCCTTCAGTTAATCGATATGATCTATCAAATAAGAATCTGAAACCACGTCATCTGTCAACGCCAAGAAAATCAATGCTGAGCCAGAAGTCAATGAAGAATGAAAGTTCAATTTGGAATCTTCTAAACAAATTTCCAGCCTCCACCTCCATCTTCCATGGTTTCTTCTTGCTCATTTTTCTCAGTGCTCACACCTTCAGTAGGTTCATGCATTCCTTCATGTGATTCATCTGGTAATGTTTCTTTAACCACCGCTCCTTCAACATACTCTTGAATCTCTTCTTACAAAATCTTTTTGTTCTTTTTGACAAGATTTAGCTTTTTTTAGAACAACAATGTTATCAAAATTTCTTTTTTGATAACTTTTTGCTCTTCAACAAAAATTCTGTTGCTATTCTTCTCCACATCCTTGGGACCAGAATTTTGCCTTCCCTTGGCATAATGATTCGTATATAGATTTCCATGCAGTACAATCTTGGAGAATCTCATCCACACCACGAGGAAATAACTTTTGCGAAAATAACTTGTTCATTAGTTTCCAATCTTGAATATTTTCTTTCCTTGACAAATACCGTTAAACTGAATTTATTGCCACCAACACACATTATAGCCCATAAGTTTTGCACCAGCAAGACTAATATGTTCTCCATATTCTATGCACCCACAACTTAAAGAACTATT